>CP139505.1:135047185-135367716 GCA_021014915.2 Artemisia tridentata subsp. tridentata | reverse complement strand
GACAATGTAGTAGGAGATATCAACATTTGCTTGATACTGAGTGGAAGGATTACTATCAGGATAATATTCATCTGGAGGATATCTTGATGAATCATCAATTCCTATCTCTTCTACTGAGGTGTTTGAGAAACTGATTGCTTCAGTACTCTCATCAAAGGTAACATGGAATGTTTCCTCAGTTTATTGTCTCCTTGTATTGAACACCCTGAATGCTTGATGGGCGTGTGTTGTAGTAAAGTTTTGACAGTTTTAATGCCTACTCAAGTTTTAAATTTATATTTAGCCGACTTATCAATAACACACACACTTAACGAGCAGTGTACCCGGTCAGTATGAATATAATGGTAAGTAGAGTGTCGATCACTAGGAGTGGAACGTATTATCTCGTTATTCTAATCAGTATTTTAATATCCTAACGCAAGGGGGTTTCAGCCTGAGAGACTGGCACGATTTGTTGCAATTAAATAATAAAATAAACCAATAGGCACGAATCAGCAAGTAGCACACACGTACACAGATAAATACTCGAGACAATAAGAGGGCTGTCCTTATGATTAAGTAGATTGTCACTTGTTTTATTGATAGCTTTATATGAAGTGTATGTAGTTAACCCTTTCTCGTTGGTCCTAATCTTATCGGCGAGTAAACCCTTAATGATTACTTATGTCTAAAAGTTATTCCTAAGTGATCAATTTAGTAATAACCGTGGGAGCCACATTATGTCCCGCAGTCAAATGCCCGCAAGCCACTAATAAACACAGAGGTTATCAATGCACTAATAAGTAGTAACCAAAGACATCAACATATAAACTTTAATTGATGGGAAAGCAAGTATTAAAGGGAGTGCAATCTTTCGTTGTCACATTACACAAGCCACCAATCCTGATGAATTAAAGTTTGCTAACACAATAAAACAAAACTACTTAATGAATTAAACACATGCAGCACCTTCTTACAGCTCTTGTATCTTTGATTTGGGTGTGTCTTGTGCTGCCTCCTTGACTGAATTCGTCCTAGGTTTCTCCTGTTCGGTCTTCGAATCTAATATAATGCCCCCGAAATTCGTCTGGTCTTGGGGTATTTATAGTTTCTGTCTGAGGGAAGATGTGGCGCATCTAGTAAGTAGATGCGGCGCATTGACTTAACTTCGCGTAGGGTCCAAGATTATAATATTCAGGAATATTCGTACACCGCCAGAAGATGCGGCGTAACTCCATGATTAGATGCGGCGCATGTCCTCTTGTATCTTGGATCGTATCTGGTGATATCTTAATAGAGATGCGGCGCATGTCGTGAGTGAGATGCGGCGCATCTGGAGCAGATTAGTCTTGATCTTCTTCATTTCAGTAGACTCTTAACTTCTTGCATGTTTTGCTCCATAATCAGTCCAAAATCGCTAAGTTTCACCAAATGCTTGTTTTTACCTGAGAATTACAAAAGTAAACGATTAAGTATCAATCCTCATACATAATATAGTAAAACAAGTCAAATTAATAGGATAAATGATAGTAATAAAATGTACTTATTTGAGTTCATCAAATATCCCCCCACTTGAACTTTACTTGTCCCCAAGTAAACCTTAGAATTTCTCTTATGAAAATGTATCCTAAAAGATGTTAGGATTTATTTTTATATTTAAGCATGTATTCGTTTATTTCATAATCACACAACTAAACACTTAACGATTTAGAAGTAAAGTAATAATAAGTTGATAAAAGCAAATCTAATCGTTTAACTGTCCAGTCGTGACGAATATTCTATCATAAGCTTGGCAAGTATACACATCTCCTCCACTAAAGCTAAGGAATAACAAGTCTAAAGCGGTAAAAAGGGTTTTTAGGCTTAAGGGTTAATTATTCTCTTTTCACTATCGATCTCAAATTCCAGAAAAGGCGACAAAATCACAAATACATGATCGAATCCACGAACACGATACTTGCAATTGCTCAAATCCTTAACTCGAATAGGCTAAAGATAGGTCCAAACTTCACCAATAATAATATATCAAAAAGGGCGACAAAATCATAAATACATAGCCGAATCCACGACTACGATACTTAAGATTGCTCAAATCCCTAATCTCAATAAATCAAAGGTTTGGTTGGATAAAGAATAATAAAGGGCATGGTAACAATTGGGATATAAATTGGTGTAAAAATAAAAATAAACAAAACAAATAAATTAAAATCCTAAGTGTGGTTAATCACTATCCCAACCATCCCATGAATAAGACTCATATCATAGAATAACTCACGCTTTAACACTTGAAACACACGCTTTAGGTAGACACGAATTATACTCAACAAGATCTTAATCAAAGAATAAACCTTAATTGGCGTTCCCATAACTGCCAATTCCCATTCAATCCATAGATATAGTACAACAAATAGTGGCCATATGAACCACTTACATAACTTTACATCGTTGGCTTAAAATAAACATCCAACTCTTTTTCTTTCTTTTTCTTTTCTCATTTTTTTGATTTTTTTTTTTTTTACTAAAGATGTGTAAAATTTCACCACATCACTATAATGATAATTCTGGATAATTTTTCCATACTTTTCATACTTTCAGAAATAACGGTAATAGTGAAAGTAGTAAACACACGAAAAATAAACTCAAAGATATACAATATTTACTTTCACTCCAATTGCATTGTGCAATTTCCCGACCTAACCAAAGATAATGAATTACGCACGCGAACACAGGTAATGTAAGGAAACACACTTTGCCTATAGCAATTAACCAACCACGGATTCTAATCTACAGGGTAGGCTAAGGTGTAAGGGTGTAACGAAACATTTTAAACATAGGTGTAAGAAACGAAAGGAATGGCTCTGAGGGTTTTTCTAGGGGTATCTTACTCTAAAAATGAGAGTAACAAAAGGTTTATACGGGGGTTAACTAACCAGTGTAGTTAGTTAATAACACATAACATATAAAGGCTATTTGGGTGTAATCCTAGAAATTTACCAATTTAGACAAGTCATTCCAATTATATAAATAATACTTATTATGGTGGTCTCGAATAGTATACAAGCCAAGTTCTAAAGTTTACAAGTCACCGGCACACTCATAGATTTGTGAATTTTGGAAAATCATAATTTTTGAAAATAACGTCATGTGTGCAGCTATGCAACTTAGATCTTAAACAAAAACATGCTAAATTTTTTTTAAGTTTGATATATTAAGCACATTTTAAGCATAATTTTTGAAAAAGTTTAGGACAAGTAATTGTTAAGTGTTCTAATTCTCCAATCCCCCCACTTAAGTTAAACAACGTCCTCGTTGTTTGTATAAAAGGTTAAAAACTGGAAAATAAAAGAATTAGAACAGGAAAACTCCCCTGAGATTTGCTCGGTATGATCCTCCATTAGTATAAGAGCAAAAATCATCTTTCTTGTGGATTAGAACGTTAAAGCTTCATACTTGATGTATCCACAGGAAATCCAGGAAACTATAGTACCACCAAAGCTTTAAAACACACCTAAGATAAGAAAGGTTCAAACTTGCATAATACATTAGTAGTTAGGAAAAATAAAACTTAAAAATAAAAAATGAAAATCATCAGGTCAGTCGATGCGCCGTATCTTATGGAAGAAGATACGCCGTATCGAGCCTGGAATTAATACGGATCAGAATAAAGATGCGCCGCATCCTTAACCAGGGATGCGCCGCATTAAAATAAACTGATAAATAGTTTTAAAGTCGAAAAAAAAAATGCAGAAAAATTAAAATAAGATATGACCATTGCAGGAGATGCGTCGCATCTCAGAATTGAGATGCGCCGTATCCTCATGCGGGCCTGACTGACTCGACACATAAACAGAATAATAAAAATTCTCCGGGTTGTCTCCCGGTAAGCACTTGTCTTTATTCCAGAGTCTTCAAGTTAGACTCACGTTCAGCTCTTTATTCCAATACGTGATTCCCACATTGCTTATGTAGGATCCATTTAGCTACTAATTCGTCACGTATATATTCAGGTCCCAAATGCAACACTCCGTTGTAGAATCCTTCCATCAATTGATATGGGTACTCAATCCCTCTCTTTATATCATCATTACTAATAAAAAGGAATGGAGAAAATTTGTAGCAGATCCTGCTAGTAGCATGTTTAAATCCTGGGTGAGTTCGCGGCATCATATAGGTGATAATTTCGCTTCCACATTGAAAGGTGATCTTTCCTTCAAATCGTTTTGCATTAATAGTGATCTCCCTACAAAATGGTTTTCCAACAATCACGTCACTCATATTGCTGTCACAATAGGCATTCATGTCTTCAACAACGGCGAACTCAGTTACAATAGTAAAGCGTCCAACGAAGATCGGAACATTAATGAAGGCTCCAACAACATTCTTTCCCTTGTACTCCACTTTATTTCTCATAATGGAATTGTAAAACCTTCTTGACATGACATTGATTGGTAAAATAGGAAAGAAATTGGCGTCAATACACTTGTACCCAATCATGCATGTGAATTGCAAATTGTAAGCACAATCGGCGTGGATCCTTCTACCATAGTCCCAAGAACCATCATATCCCTCAAATTCATCGTAATTCCTAGTAGTAATAACGTTGACTTTTGGACTATCTAGGATTTCTCCATCTTCCAGCTCAGATTCCACATCATCCATGAACAGGTCACTGGATTCTAATGGTCCATTAAGGTCATTAAGTTCAATGTAGTCCCCATTGTAATGTTCGGGTGATTTTTCATGCACTAATACTTCATTCATAAAATTGGCTTCGAAGTCGAAGTCAATTAGTTCTCCGAATCCTTCCATTTTCCTTCTGAAATAATCACAAAAGCATCAGTAGGATCTGTTCGCTAAGAAGAAAAATTAATGAATTTAGAAACGGATATAAGAATAAAAATAACTGATATCTGCAGACGATGCGCCGTATCCGAAAAGTTGGATACGCCGTATCTTATAATCGTTAAAATTTAATCAGACTTTATTCGGAAAATAGATACGCCGCTTAGAATTTATGAATGCGCCGTATCGAATTAATTAATAAAAAATCAGCTTATCTAATTAAAATTAAATGCGTCGTATTAACGAAAGTTAATGCGCCGTATTTTCGTTACGTTTAAAAATAAATATCGATTTTTGATTCAGAAAGATGCGCCGTATCGATAGAGATCGATACGTCGTATCTGTTTAATAATTCGCAAACTGTTTTTAATTAAAATAATAGATACGCCGTATCTACGAAAGCAGATGCGTCGTATGGCGTTAACGTTTAGAATTTTTTTTTTTTTTTTTTTTTTTTATCAAAAACAGATACGCCGTATCTGCAAAAGCAGATGCGTCGTATTACTTTATCGCTTTTAAAAAAAAAATTTTCGTATTAAAAACAGATACGCCGTATCTTGGGGAAAAGATGCGTTGTATCGAATTAATTAAACGCGTTGTATTTTTAAAAATTAAACGCAATACGCCGTATCTGAGAGATCAGATGCGCCGTATCGTTTGATTTAGCACAGTACAACGATAGCAGAACAGAAAAATACGAAAAATAAAAACAAAAATAAAAACACACAAACAAAAATAAACAAAAACAAAAATAAAAGCAAACAATTAACACACAATACAACAAATATGCAAAATAATACAATGATGCAATTAATCTAATAAAAAGAAAAACCTAATTAAAATACTAATCAGATTAACAGATAATAACAATTCACTCCCCGGCAGCGGCGCCAAAAACTTGATGGGCGTGTGTTGTAGTAAAGTTTTGGCAGTTTTAATGCCTACTCAAGTTTTAAATTTATATTTAGCCGACTTATCAATAACACACACACTTAACGAGCAGTGTACCCGGTCAGTATGAATATAATGGTAAGTAGAGTGTCGATCACTAGGAGTGGAACGTATTATCTCGTTATTCTAATCAGTATTTTAATATCCTAACGCAAGGGGGTTTCAGCTTGAGAGACTGGCACGATTTGTTGCAATTAAATAATAAAATAAACCAATAGGCACGAATCAGCAAGTAGCACACACGTACACAGATAAATACTCGAGACAATAAGAGGGCTGTCCTTATGATTAAGTAGATTGTCACTTGTTTTATTGATAGCTTTATATGAAGTGTATGTAGTTAACCCTTTCTCGTTGGTCCTAATCTTATCGGCGAGTAAACCCTTAATGATTACTTATGTCTAAAAGTTATTCCTAAGTGATCAATTTAGTAATAACCGTGGGAGCCACATTATGTCCCGCAGTCAAATGCCCGCAAGCCACTAATAAACACAGAGGTTATCAATGCACTAATAAGTAGTAACCAAAGACATCAACATATAAACTTTAATTGATGGGAAAGCAAGTATTAAAGGGAGTGCAATCTTTCGTTGTCACATTACACAAGCCACCAATCCTGATGAATTAAAGTTTGCTAACACAATAAAACAAAACTACTTAATGAATTAAACACATGCAGCACCTTCTTACAGCTCTTGTATCTTTGATTTGGGTGTGTCTTGTGCTGCCTCCTTGACTGAATTCGTCCTAGGTTTCTCCTGTTCGGTCTTCGAATCTAATATAATGCCCCCGAAATTTGTCTGGTCTTGGGGTATTTATAGTTTCTGTCTGAGGGAAGATGCGGCGCATCTAGTAAGTAGATGCGGCGCATTGACTTAACTTCGCGTGGGGTCCAAGATTATAATATTCAGGAATATTCGTACACCGCCAGAAGATGCGGGGTAACTCCATGATTAGATGCGGCGCATGTCCTCTTGTATCTTGGATCGTATCTGGTGATATCTTAATAGAGATGCGGCGCATGTCGTGAGTGAGATGCGGCGCATCTGGAGCAGATTAGTCTTGATCTTCTTCATTTCAGTAGACTCTTAACTTCTTGCATGTTTTGCTCCATAATCAGTCCAAAATCGCTAAGTTTCACCAAATGCTTGTTTTTACCTGAGAATTACAAAAGTAAACGATTAAGTATCAATCCTCATACATAATATAGTAAAACAAGTCAAATTAATAGGATAAATGATAGTAATAAAATGTACTTATTTGAGTTCATCAATGCTTTAGAGACAAGAGAGTATCCCAGGAAGTATCCATCATCAGCCTTAGCATCAAATTTCCCTAAGTGATCCTTGTGATTATGAATAAACACAGGACACCAAAAGACATGAAAGTAGCTAATGTCAGGAATTCTTCCCTTGAATAACTCATAAGGGGTTTTGCTATGTCTCTTGACAATGATGGATCTGTTTTGGGTGTAATAGGCAGTTTTGACTGCTTCAGTCCAAAAGTATTTGGATAGGACTGATCCATTTAGCATTGTTCTAGCAACTTCAATGAGTGTTCTATTCTTCCTTTCAGCAACACCATTTTGTTCAGGTTTGTAAGGAGAGGAAAATTTTTGGGAAATTCCTTTCTCATCATAGAAACATTCAAGTTCATGGTTTCTGAACTCAGTCCCATTGTCAGTCCTAATCTGTTTCACTTTAATGTCATTTTGATTTTCAATGATCCTGACAAAGGACATGATTGTTTCAGTTGCCTGACTCTTTTTGGTCAGGAAGTAAACCCAAGTGTATCTTGAGTATTCATCCACAATGACCAGAGTATACTTCTCATGGTTAATGGATCTAGGATTGATGTGCCCAAAGAGATCCATATGGAGAAGATGAAGGCAGTTTTTGATGGAAAAGTTTTGCTTGGTTTTAAAGGATGCTCTATGATGTTTACCTTTTTACAGGCAGAGCAGGGTTTATCCTTTGAAAACACAAGTGATGGTAAGCCAAGGACCTTGTTTTGTTTGGCAAGATAGTTTATGTTTTTGAAGTTCAGATGGGAGAGTCTCTTATGCCAAAGCCAGTTGAGGGTTTCAGTGGCCTTAGCAAAGAGACAAGTTCCATTCTGAGTTAGAGTAGACATGTCTAACACATAAACATCTTGTCTTCTTGGTGCAATAAGAACTACTTCCTTATTTGTATTGAAGATGGTACCTTGCTTATCATCAGACTGAACTATATATTTTGCATCACATAGTTGACTGACACTGATTAAATTGTACTTGAGACCATTGACGTAAGCTACCCTAGTAAAGACTATACCACTACAGTTTACTGAAACATAACCTTCAGTGAGACATGATGAATTGTCAGCAAATACCACCTTGGGTCCTGGTTCCTCTACATATTTGTGCAGGTACTCTTTCACACCAGTCATGCTCCTTGAACATCCACTATCTAGATGCCAAACTAGCTCCCTGGCATGTCTCTGCACAAATGGTAAACTGAGTTAGTTCTTTCTAGGACCCCTCTTCTTGGAGGGCTTGGCTTTAATGGCCTTTTTAAAAGTAACAATTGATGCATGGTTAGTGGTTGAATGGACTGAGCTTCCACAGATTTTTCATTTGATTACAGAAGTGGACTCAGTAGACTGAAAGGATGACTTAGGGATTCCTCTTCTAGCTTGAATAGCCTTCTCATGTCCTGAGGTGTCATGAGTGAGATCTCCACATATGTCACAATTTGTGTCTATTTGGCAATCCTCATGAAGGTAGTCATTGAAGCCACAATGTGGGCAAGGTGAAAAAGGCTTAGCCTTTTGTTTCTGCTTCTGCTTAGAATCAGAGGGATACTTAAAAGCTTGTGCTTTAAAGTTTGCAATTTTGATGTGGCTGTGTAAGACTGGTGATCAGTGGTCCTGTGATCTTCCTTTTTTGCATATCATGCAAAAAAGGATTCTATAGCAATCATCAGTAGGATGATTAGTATAGCCACATAGCTCACACCTTTGCTGAGGTTTGGAAGGTTTTGGTTTGGTGGTGCTTGAGGAAGCTGATTTGGCTTCCTTCAATTTAGATTGAGGTTTCTCAGAAGATTCAATCTTCTTACTCAGCTTCCTGACAAGCTCAGCCAACTGATCATACTTTGAGTCAGGGCTTTCAGTTTTTACTTCAGAAGGGACTGAAGTTGTTGAGTCATTAGTAGGAACTAAGACTTCAAGTGTTTGCCTTTTCAGGATGGTTTTTCCCATTCCTGACTTCTCCTTTGGAGAATGCTGAGAGTAGACTAATGGTGTAAGGTCTGAACAAGGTGAAGCTCCCTGAAGGACTTTCAGAGGTGGGAGTGGTGCTTGTGATTCTGATTCAGACTCGTTGACAGACTCAATACTACTGGGTTTGTCAGTGAGTCCAAGCATATCTTTTATAGCCTGACTTTCAGGTTCCAAGATTTTCCCAGTCTCAAAGTTAGGCAACTTACTGACTGGGTTGTTTCTGACAATCCAGTCACTAGACTTGGGTATCATCTCTTGGTCAAAAGATATGCCAGCTGGAATAAAAGCCTTTTCACTATGACTCTCACTGGGGGATTCAGTGAGTTGGTCTTCTCCTGTGACTTTCTTGTTAGCACTAGGAATAAGAGACACAGTTTCATAGACTTTAGGATTCTTTTTAGTCCAGGTTTCTATGACAGCCTTTTCTTTGTTAAGTTCATTTTGAAGAGCTTGATTTTGTTTCAAAATCTCAGTATTTTGAATTTTAAGTGTGACAGCTTCTAGCTTAGCTTGTTTTAAGACAAGCAATTCATCTCTACACTTATTCAATTCTAAAACAAGATTGTTATATTTTGAAAGCAAATTAAGCCTTTGTTCTTCAACATACTTAAGATCTACATTAATGTAATTCATATAAGACTGCCAATCAGAATCATCATCCATAGAAAGTAAAATATTTACCTTTTTCATGGTTATGTTGACCCACTCTCCATTTCTTGCATGGCTTTTTCCAACAGCCAGCTGATCATTGTCTGAAAGTGCCATCAGTGCACTGACTCTAACTTCATCATCTGAGGAGACCTCTTCTTCATCCCAGTCATAGGCTTCAGCTACTAGAACCTTGTTCTTTGCTTGAACAAGTTTGGAAGTTTGAGCAGTCTGAGACATTGAGGGATTGGCCTCAAAGAGAGCAAGTTTAGCCTTAGCTTTTCTATATTTTGCTTCAAAATCTTTTTGACCCTTTTGAACAGTATTGTTTTAAAAATGTTGGGTAGACTGAAGCATTTTAGGTTGAAACTTGCTAGTTCCTGATGAAGAACTGTTTCCAGAAGATTTATAAGAGGGTTCTGAGGTTGTTTTTGAAAAACAGTCTTTAGCAAAATGACCCTTTTTACCACATTTGAAACATTCAGTGGTTTCATTTGCTTTAGCTTTTGAAAAGTTTGACTGATTTCTTTTGATAAAACGTTTTGAATTTGCAAGGAGTGCCCTTTCTTGAAATTCTAAATGTAAATCATTTAGGTACTCCTCACTAGTTCTTTCATCAACCTCATCATCAGAATCCTCTTGAAAATCCTGCACAACACCATTAGAATAAAAGGCAGTTGATATGGGTGAGGTAGTCAGGGCCTTTTTGGTCTCAAGAGCTTTCTTTGAGTCTGGGTATCTCCTAGAGATTAGGTTGTCCTCATAGACAAACTTCCCATAGATCTCAGGGAGCTCAAGGGTCTGAATGTGGTTAGCATTCCTGAGGCCCTGAGAGAAGTTTAACCACTTCTCAGGGAGACTGTTGACAAAGCCAACATTGATCTCATGCTTAGACAAAACTACACCATCATTTGATAATTCATTTATCAGGGTTTTGTATCTGGTATAGGTTTAAGAGAGACTTTCAGAGTCTTTTGCCTTGAAAGTGTTATACTCAAGTTTCAGGTCCATGATCCTGTTTTCCTTGCTATCTGAGGGACCTTCAAAGCTATGAACCAAGTCAAGCCAAGTTTGTTTGGCTGTTGTACAGTTAATGACTGATTCTATTGTATCGTCAGGAAGACAAGATACAATAATGCTTTTCAGACGCTGGTCTTGATTGACCATCCTTCTCTCATCAATGGTCCACTGAGCTTCAGGTTTAGGTAACCCTTCTGCAGTCTTAGGGACATAAGGACCTTCATTGATACAAGTGATGTAGTATGGTTCCATACCAGTTAAGTAGCAAAGCATATGCTTTTTCCACTTGCTAAATTTTCTAGCTTCAAGTCTAGGAGCAACAGCTGAATAGCTTCCTCCCTTTTTATCGACGAGCTGGGGCACATTAATATCAGCTATAGTAGGATCTTGGTTTTAAAAACCTTTTGAGCACTCTTTAGTTTTTGAAAAGATTTTACAAACCAGAGGCTCTGATACCACTTATTGTTCCCGTTACACAAGTAGAAATAACTACAAAGTTAATCTAATTGTGTTCCATGACTGATTTAATGTATTGATTTATTTAGACAAATAAGTAAAACGTAAAGATAAAAACACAAGTTTTTCAACGTTTAAATTCTTATTAGAAATTAATCAAAAGAATCTATACCCAAGTGTTAGCGGAAATAACAGTTGGGATTGAAATGACAAGGTATGGTATGTTCTCCTCACTAAACTCAAGCTATGCTTGAGTGGCAACAATAAATGAACCACTGAGCTATCTCAGGGACTAGGTTGCTCTTTGGGGGAGAAAAGTGGTTTTGTGAAAGTCTAAGCTTTTAATGCACAAAACTTATCCACTTTTCTCCCTTATGATCCTATTTATACACATGTATAAAAGAGCACCCGTGACTAAAAAGACAAACAAAATGACCTAGCTAGTTATGACAAAATGCAACAGTATTTTGTCACTGTTACAAGAATCTATATTGGGAATAGGTTAATACTTCTTTCTGAATGACAGTGATGACACTGTTCTTGTTCTCAAGCCTTTCAGGGAAAGTTTGACTTTGGCCTGAAAAGGACTTCTACTTATCTTTTCAAACTCTTCCCACCTTGTCGGGGTGTTACACCGCCTTTCTTTCAGACTTCAGATTCTTCAGTATTCGTCTTCAGTCTTCAGTTTTCAATTATAATTGTTGTTGAGGAGACTGGGGTTCAGTGAGTTATTGTCATCACTCACTGAACCCATTATCTTCTTCTTTGGCTTAAGTAACACTCAGGGAGTTACGCCTTCCTGAATGGTGAATCTTTCTTCTTAGAATCGTCCTAAGCATCCTGAAGATAACTCACTGAGTGACTGTTCACTCAGTAACCTGAGAGTGTTCACGGTTGCTTAACACTTGGGCTAATTTGTATTTAAATCCTTGTTGTCAGGCCGCTTGGGTACTGAATGGACCCAACAAAAGGTGCCCGCGAGTGTTGATCCCCATACACTCGGCAAATCCGACATGGTATACGTTCGCGTTGACCTGCCGGGCCAACCGAACGGGGGAGTCACCCCCAATAGATCTATTTATATCATACGCGCTTCTTGCAGGAATTGACGGTTGATGATATTGGGCAATAGTGGGATCATACATACTCAGGTTATCCGCATACTGTTGTGTAAAGATAATAGTTCAGTTTAGGTCCATGAAAACAATTTTGCATGTTTCTCACCCCAAGGTTTATAAAACAGTTCATATAAAAATGGGGCTATAAACTCACCTTAACCGTAGCAATCTGCTAGTAAACAAATAACACAGTGCAACCGCTCCGACACGCGACCTAGATCAGTATGGTAAGTCTTAGCGTACTATTCGTTTTTCAAACGTTCTGACTCATTTAAAAGGTTTACGTGTGACAAAGTGCTCGTGTATTTCTTGCTTTCTGTGTCACACCCTAAAAATGGCGCAGCGGAATGGCATTTATGTTGTATGACTTCATAGTTAAGAACACAAGGTGTCACAACAGAGAAACACTAAATGCATAACATGCGACAGATAATAGTCGCAAACTCCCACAAACGGGATAAGTACAAAGATCTAAAATAAACATATGTCTCAAAGTAAAACAACGTCACTAGGGAATATCAAATGCAACTCCACGAGATATAACCCGAGAGGGTCTTGTCTTAAGTCTTGCTAAGCCAGTCAATACTCAACCTTCTAAGCAGCTTCAATAAAACCTGAAAATGGTACTAGAAAACGTCAACATAATGTTGGTGAGCTCGTAGGTTTAAAAGTAAAACCGCTGAGCTGTGATAGCATAGTGTAGGACAAAAGTGAGCATGATAACCAATTACAAGCACAAGTCAAAACAAAATAGTGTCGCACCAACTGAACCTGCCACGATGGTTGCATACATAAACAGTACATACAGTGGGGAGCTACCCCGATAGATCAATCATATTGCTTCGGCTCTCAAAAGAGTTAACAGTTGCGCATTCATGTACACACAGACAAAACATTTAGGAGCACATAATCGTATCAACACACATAATGTCCAAAATCATGAAAACAGTATAATCACAGCAAGAAAAACAGTTAAAATGTCATTTGAGTAGCATCTTCCCCCAAGGAAAAACATAATGAAAAAGAGGCTATGAGAACTCACCTTAATCAAGCAATGCACAACACAACAATTGTAACACCCCAACCCGACAAGGGTAGAGATGTCGCAATAATGGTTTCATATCAGAACAAACACAAGCATATGACATAAATAATACAAAATGAATTCCAATGGTTACGAGGGAAAATCTGAAACTACAAGGTTACAAATGAGAAATACAATAAATTACTAAGTCTAAATATAAGTTCTTCTAGTCATCTCTAATCCAAAATAGCTAGTAAGGTCTTCTAAGTCCAAGGTACTCTCCACTCATACCTAACTTCCAAACTAAAACCTGCCGCAGGAAAAGAAATGCGGCTGAGCTTAAAAAGCCCAGTAAACAGATATAAAGGCAACAAAGAGTAATAATGGGATAGTGAAGTAAGTGAAACAATGCAAGGTATAACAAGAGTTAGGAAAGAAAGAAAAATAAAAGGTTATGCAGATATATCAAGAGTTAAGAAATAGTTACAATAGATAAGAGAAAAGGGAACAATAATCCCAACCCAAGCCTAAGTCATATCAAGTCAAGTCAAGTATCAAGTCAAGTATGTATCCGGAGGGGTGACCTCGGAATACTAAGTACAAGGTTATAAGGTAAAGGAAACAGTAATCCACTACGAGCCCAAATCAAATCAAATAATCAAATATCAAGGTGTACGGAGGGGAGACCTCGGTTGTGGAACGGTTTTGTTCGTTGAGATATTTATGTATTGAATGTGTTTAGCATGCGGAATCTACTACAACACACTTAAAAGAACACAAGGTGGTGAGTTTAAATAAACGTGAGAATGCAATGAACAAAGAACACAACTTTGGTTAACACAAAACGATTCAATATTATTGATGAAATAATAAGGATGATCTAAATATCACCAGGATTACAAAGTAATCTTGAATCTAAGATTGTAAAAGGATTTGTGAATTGAAGTAACTAAGTTACTTGAGAGATAGTTTGGTTTTGGTTATTAGTTGGTGAAGATGCATGCATGAAGTGTGACTTAAGGAAACCTTTTATAAGATAAGGCAACCTTATTACAAGTTGTCAAGTGGAAGAGTATAATACTATACTTTGACTATATTGGCGCCTACAATTAAATACAACTACCAATGTACAACTCTGATAATATTCTTCTGTACACCACAGAAGACTAAACTACTTCTACATAACGTATAACAATGTACAAAGACTAATAATTCAACTAAATATCTATTACAAAATATCTAATCGACTTGACATAAGCTTGGCAGGCTCTTCATCAACTAGCAGTACCTTCTACCCAGAAGGTACTGGTAGAACATCTTCATACACTTCAAAATCAACTAGCAGGCTCTTCAACATCTTTGGCAGGCTCTTTGACTTTGAACATTTTATTCCCAACAATCCTCCCCTAAACTTGTTATTTCCATTAAAATACACAAGTTTCTGATGAATAAAATACATACCTTGAGGATTTGAGGGAACTCTTCCAAAAACCTTCACTCTCTGTTCTTCCTTTTTCTTTCATATTGCTCAGATATGCTCCTCAGCAAACTCTGAACAATTTCTGAGTTCTCATCACTTTGTCACACCTTAATCTCTTGGAGATCATAGTTTTAAGCACTTCATAACTAAGTGGATACTCTTTCTCAGCCAACATAAAGAGTTCTATCCCACTTTGTGTGAAAAGGTGATGAATATTGCTATGGCTTAGAAATTCCCAAGTTGTTGAAGGATCATAATAGGGAAATTTCCAATGAACATCTTTGGGTTCAGGATCAAACATCCTATTGAATTCTACCTATAGTTCCTGTTCCTTAGCATCTGAACTAGAAGTTGTGTCTAGCCTAATCTGCACTAGATTCTACAATTCTTCCAAGTCTGCTCTGTCACATGCTCTAACTAAATTTTCAAAATTCTTAAAAATAGCAAACTGTCCTCCAACCCTTGTTATTTTCCATGATTTTCCTAATCTATCATGGTTGATCTCCCAATCAATAATAGGTCGTCTACAGCTAATTGGATCAGCATGTATGATAGTAGGCAAAGTAATCAACATTTTACTTACTTGCTCTATGTCCAATTTTGCTACTTCTTTCTTCTGAGCATCCTTCTTCTTCATTGAGGGGTGTACATCAGATGGAACTTTGTAGTAAAGACTTTTGTAGGCTTGAAGATACAGGAAGAAGATTTCATCAGCAGATTTCTTCTTTAGTTGATAATCAGTCCAATTTGCTTGACCTTTCAAAAATCTCTTCATAAAAATCACCTGATCTTTCTGAGCTTGTCCTACCTTAAAACCTCTCTTCTGACTTTCCTTCATCTTTTCAAAAATGTCAGCCAAAGCTGCTTCTTTATACTTCTTGTTGATGAATGATTCAAGTGCTTCTGTTTTCTCATCAGCATTGAGATTCTTGTCATTTACTATAATTGCTGCTTGACCTCTCACAATTGGATCATTATTGATAATCCATAGCATCTGAGCATCAAAGGTTTCTTGAGCAATTTGAGTATCAAGAAGAGTCTGAGCAGCATCTTCAGCATCTTTCTGTTCTTTCATTACTTCAAGCATTCTTGAAGCTTCAATAGCTCTTAGCTCTTCTTCATGAACTCTTTTGGCCTCTTCTTCTCCTAAAGCCATCTGAATTTGCTGAGTTCTTTTCAACTTCTTGGACTTTGGCTCATCTTCAATCATAATGCCTTTGCCCTTATCCTTTGGAGTTGAATCTTGTGATGGAGCAGAAGATTGCTCATCAGCAACTAAATCCCTCTTTCTTTTGTACACTCTCTCAGCAGACCCTTTATACCCCATAGCCAATAGCCTTTCTATCCTAGCAGGCTCTTCTTCTGGCCTAGCAGGCTCTTGCCCTGCTCCAACAGGCTCTTCATCATAAACTTGAGTTCCATCATGGAATTCAAATTGAGCCTCTTCCTCATCTTCAGAACTATCCTTCCTCCCCTTTTTGGAAGAGTGACCTATCCTATCAGCATCTGACTTTGAAGAACTTGATAAAACAACCCTTGCAGATCTTTTACCCTTTAACTTCTTCATTTCACCCTCCAATTTCTTTACCCTCTTGACCAATTTGATGTTGATCTCAGAAAACTTCTTGCTTTGACTTTTAAGAGCATTCTCTAAGAACTTCACCTTGTCTTTCAGTTCTTGCATTGTCTGAGGTGATTGGGTTTGTGATACATGATGTGTTGATGTTGGTGGTGTTGTTGATGGTACTGGAGATGGTATTGGTGTTGTTTGATGTGTTGGTGAAATGTAACCATGTGAAGAACTAGATGATTGTGTTTCAGCTGATGATGTTGGTTCTTCTGGATGTTGTGGTAACATTTCATCAAATAGTGGAATATCTTCCCCTCTAAAACCAATTCTCATATTTGAAAATACTTTGTGAGAAAGTTTTGGTGTGTCATAAATTGAGTCTGTGGGAAGTAACAAATGTTGTAATTTTCCAATGATGCACCCAATAAATCTTGGATACATCAAAAACTTTGTTTTATTTTTCACATTGTTAATCAACCCTTCAAAAATATGTTTAGAAAAATTGTATTTTCTGTTTGTAGCTAAGCAAATGAGAGCAGAAGCCATGTTTCCACTAAATTGCTCCCAAGAGGTTTTCTTCTGGCTCAAACAGTGAAGGATTGTGTGAATCAAAAATCTCCATTGTGGAGTAAGATGCTTTTTCAGAAAAGTGAGTTTGTTAGACTCAGCATGATACCCCATTCTTTGTAAATTTTCAAAAATCTCAGTGTCTGGTAACTGACTAATACCATCAGAATCATCCAAATGAAGATGTCTTCTTATGGATGACTCAGTAAGAGTCAAATGTTTACCATCCACTTTGGCCTTAATTCTTTGTTCTCCATTTTCAGAAGTTTTAATTTTAGCAGATTGCCAAAATTGTAAAATTTGATTTTCATAAATAGTGGGATTGACTAGCAAAGCAAACCTGATGTAGGAGTTGTTTAAAAAGTCCACTACTTGATGAAATGAGGCATTATCCTCTGACTTCTCCAAAAATGCTAACTGATTGTGACGTTGGACAAAATTTAGAACAACTGTGGAAGCCATAATGAAAATTTTGAATATGATGGTGGGATTGTTTGATAGTACTGGTAGAAGATGAAAGGTGTATGTGAATTATGATAATGACTGATGAAAGAAGATTTGTGAGAATTACTTTTAACCGACAATAAGAAAGATTATAATAAGTAATTGAAAAGGCGGTTAAAAAGATCTTTTAGAAGTGAAATATAATATAATATAATCATCAGTAATTTACATAACTACCCCAACGGCTAATTTTAACTACCAGGCCCAACGGCTAAAACTTTTTCTGACAGGCTCAACGGCTATCTAGCAGTACCTTTGTACTCTAGCAGTACCAATTTTTGAACTACCAGTACCTTTGAAAGTTTTATAAAAATCCCTTATAGTTTTTAGCAAACTACCAGCTATCAACGGATTTGAGTTGTCTTTACCAAAAGCCGTTTGCTTAAGGACTAGCTAACTATTTACAATTAAGTATGGTTAGTTAACAACCATATAGTTTTTGGTAAACTATCAACCATCAACGGATTTGATTTGTCTTTACCAAAAGCCGTTTGCTTATGGACTAGCCAACTCTTAAGTTTGTAAAAACTTGGTGAGCTGAATACCAAAAGCCATATTGGCCTAAAGATGGTGCAATTTCCTTGGATGGAGGAAATTTAAAAAGGCAATGATGCTGTGTATCTTGGATGATTGGTTCAACAAGTGAAATCATCTAATGTTATGCCTTTGAGTTGAAACTTTCCTTAGTTTGATCTAGATAGAACTTTCTCCTTGAGAAATGCTTCATCCCTTCTAGATATGTGATCTAACTCTCTCTTTTTCAACTTTGCATCATCTTGTATGCTCTTGTCTTTCCTTTCATTAATTGGTTTTTCTTCCATTCTGGGACATTAATTCCTCCCCTGAGATTGTTATCTCTCCTGAAATGAATATAACTTTTGTTGCTCCTATTTGTTTGGAAGAACTCTTGTTTTGTTATCAACCTGAAATGTGTTAGTTGCAAACCAAAAGAACAAAGTGCAAAGCACTTGATCTATAGCATTTTAAACATTCAAGCCTTTATATGAACAAAACATAGCAATTTTATATCAGCAGGACCAATTATGAACTAACAGGACCTTTTGACTAACTAGCAGTACCATGTTTAAAAGTCAATACCAGTTAATTTTATGAACAAAAACATATGATTTTCAAAGATTTATCATTCCAATACCTCCTACAAGATATTTGAATCTACCTAAATCAAAAGCTTTGGTGAGAAGGTCTGCATAATTCTTTTCAGAATCAATTTTAACTACTTGAATTAACCTTTTCTCATTGCAATCCCTTATGAAATGGTGTCTGATTTCAATATGTTTTGTTTTTGAGTGTTGAACTGGGTTTTTAATGATACAAATAGTACTGCTATTGTCAATATAAATAATGGTGTTAAGAAAATTGTACCCATAGTCAAGCATTTGATTTTGGATCCAAAGAACTTGCCCACAACAACTTGCACCAGCAACATATTCTGCTTCAGTTGTAGAATTGGCCACCATTGTTTGTTTCTTGCATTGCCAAGAGATTAGTCTGCAACCAAGAAATTGACATCCACCAGTTGTGGATTTTCTGTCTAGTGTTGCACCAGCATAGTCACTATCCGAATAAGCCACCAATTCAAAAGATGATTCCCTTGGATACCAAAGACCCAACCTAGGTTGACCCTTAAGATATCTAAAGATTCTTTTGACTGCTGTGAGATGAGAGATCTTGGGATGTATTTGAAACCTTGCACATACACATACTGAGAACATGATATCTGGTCTTGATGATGTAAGATACATCAAGGACCCAATCATTGATCTATAATTGTGCAAATCCATATCTTCTCCTTCAGCATCCTTGAGTAGCCCTTTGTCTGGATCCATTGGTGTACTTGCAACCTTAGAATCAGCAAAATTAAATTTCCTTAGGATCTCTGCTACATACTTATCTTGGCTGATAAATATGCCTTCTTTGGATTGTTTCACTTGGAGACCCAAAAAGAAAGTAAGTTCCCCCATGGAACTCATTTCAAACTTACTATGCATAAGTTTTTCAAATTCTACACACAAGTCTTGGTTTGTTGATCCAAAGATTATGTCATCAACATAAATCTGCACTAGCAAGATGTCTTTCTTTGTTCTTTTGATGAACAAAGTTGGATCAATCCTGCCTCTTTGGAATCCACTTTCTAGTAGAAAACAAGCCAATGTTTCATACCATGCCCTAGGAGCTTGGTGTAGGCCATACAAAGCTTTGGTAACCTTATAAACCTTGTCTGGATACTCTGCATCAATGAAGCCTGGAGGTTGAGATACATATACTGGTTCTTCAATTTCACCATATAAAAATGCACTCTTAACATCCATTTGATAGACAGTGAAGCCTATGAATGAAGCATAGGCCAAGAAAAGCCTAATTGCTTCAAGTCTTGCAACTGGAGCAAACACTTCTTCATAATCTACCCCTTCTTCTTGAGTATATCCTTGTGCTACCAATCTAGCCTTGTTTCTGATCACTATACCCCTTTCATCTTTCTTGTTTCTGAACACCCATTTGGTTCCAATTGCCCTATGACCTTTGGGCAAATCAACCAATATCCAAACCTTCTGAATCTTGAATTGGAGAAGCTCTTCTTGCATTGCTTCCACCCAACTTGCATCATCTAAAGCTTTGTTTATGTTTTTGGGTTCAGCCTGAGATAGAAAACATGAAAACAGGCATATATTGGAAGTATCATTATTCTTTTCTTCATAAATAGAGGAGAGAAACCCTTCTTCATCTGAAGACAAGACTTGAGATAAACCAACTTGAGATCTTGTTCTAACACCAGAATTTATGCTTCCAATCACATCATCAGTTGAGTGATCTTTGAGAATTCTAGTGTTGGGTGTTTTAGGAACTTCATAGGTAGATGGAAGATTGCTAATCCCCACCTCTTCTTGGAAAGAATCATCTATTTGAACATTCAATGGCTCAGCAGTATCAATATTTGAACTAGCAGGACCATCTGAAGAACTAGCAGTACCATTGTCATTTGTACCACCTTCTTGATTCTCTTGATTCTGAGTTCCTTGATCTTCTTCAGTACCTTCATTTCTTGTGTTTGAAGATTCTTCTTGACTTGAAGATAGATCCATACTTTTCCAAATTGGCATCCAGATGTAATCTTGATCTTTAGGAGGTTCAACATTATCTTCAAAACCTGCATCATCATTAGTATTTGTACCTGAAACAGGCACATAATTCATAGATTCTGAAAGCCTATCAATATCAAACATCCAATCTGGTCCAATTCCTTTCACATTTGTTAGTTTCTCTTGAAACTCTATGTGAAGATTCTCTTCTACTAGCCTAGTGCAAGTGTTAAACACTCTATAGGCCTTACTCTGCAAGGAATACCCTATCAAATAGCCAACATCTGCTTTTCCATCAAATTTGCCTAAATGATCTTTGGTATTTAGAATAGTGACATGACAACCAAAAGGTCTCATAAAACTTAAAGATGGTTTTCTACCAAAGAAAAGTTCATAAGGTGTCTTTCTATGTGGCTTTGTCACAAGAACCCTGTTTTGTACATAACAAGCAGTACCAATTGCTTCAGCCCAAAATGAAATAGGCAACTTAGAGTCTACTAACATAGTTCTAGCAGCCTCTATAAGTGTTCTATTCTTTCTTTCTGCTACTCCATTTTGCTGAGGTGTTCTAGCTACACTAAACTCTCTTTTTATGCCTTTTTCCTTGCAAAATTCATCCATAAATCTATTCTTGAACTCTGTCCCATTGTCACACCTGATGACTTTGACTTTCTTATCAGATTGGTTTTCTACCTCAGTGATATAGGTTTTAAGTATCTCACTAGTTTCATGTTTAGATCTTAAAAAGAAAACCCATGAAAATCTGCTATAGTCATCAGTAACAACCAGACAATATCTTTTTCCATTCAAGCTGTACACATTAGTAGGACCAAAGAGATCCATATGAAGCATATGTAAAGCCTGAGAAATAGAGTTTTGGGTTTTGGGCTTACAAGAAGCTCTATGTTGTTTGCCTTTTAGACAATCAACACAGGTTTGGTCGTTTTGGAAAATCTTTTTGGGTAAACCTCTTACTAAATCATATTTTGCAATAGTGTTGATTGTTTTAAAGTTTACATGACCAAGCCTTCTATGCCAAAGCATAGATTCATCCAATGAGGCTTTTGCTACCAAACAAGTTAGACTCTCCTTAGGATCAATGTTCTTTAAATTGACACTGTACATATTGTTCCTTTTTGGAATTTTAAGAAGGATCTGACTCTCATCAGGCATCTTAAAATCAGAAGAAAGAACCATACATTCATTGTCAGTAAAGAGAACATTGTTCTTTTTGTCACACATTTGTGAGACACTAAGAAGATTAAACTGAAGTTCTTTCACAAAATACACATTTTCAAAATCTAGTTTACTGGTTTTGATAGTACCTTTACCAGTGATCTTTCCTTTTATTCCTCCCCCAAAGGTAACATATCCTCCATCAAATGTTTTGAAGTCTGAGAGGAATGACATGTTGCCTGTCATGTGCCTTGAACATCCACTATCAACATACCCTTGATCTCCAATATCAGATGAATGTTCCTGCACATGAATAAACATATTAGTTTCCTTGGGGTACCCAAGCCATGACAGACTTGGGTTTGCCTCTTGCATCAATGAAATCAAACCTTTTCAGGATTGTTGATGCACCTTTTGATTGGATTGGTTTCCAAATCCAACATGCTGAGGACTTAACAGCACTTTCCCTTTTAATCCATTGTGTGGTCTTTGGTCTATCAGTACCAATTTTGGCAGTACCATTTGGTCTAGCAGGACCTTTGGTTTTTGGTTTCCAAATTTGTGTTTTGACCACAGATTTCTTTTGAATAGGACTATTCACAACTTTTGGTACACATTTGAAAGTGTTTCTTGTACCCTTATCAGTTGGTTTTGCAATAACAGGCTTATTTTGTCTAACAGTATGTTTAACATTTGTGGTGTTAGACTTAACAAAACTTTTTCTGGGGTGAGTAACATTTGTTTTAGACTTTGATTTACTCCCAGAAACCCATTTATTACAATAAGCATGAAGATGATTAAAGCTACCACAATAATAACAAGCCTTATTGAACATAACAAAGTCATCACCTAGTTGTTGTGACTTAAGGTTGTTCCAATTTCTTTGGCTTCCCCTAGGTTTGTTATTACAATTTTTACAACTTTCAACTGTTTTCAAAACAGCTTTAGCCTTAGCTTTAACTTCTACTTTCTTAGGACTGATTGGTCCTACTTTGATTCCTTTGATAGGAATAGTCTCATCTTCATCATCATCAGATACCCAATCCTCAATAATTAGGACATCTGGTCTCTTCTCAGTGAGCACCTTAGAGAGTGAGGCATTCTTAGCAATCTCAGAAGGTTCACTTATCACTACAGGTTTAGCTAATGGTTTGTTAGTGACTTCATGCAAACCTGATTCAGCAAGATCTGATCCTGGAGGACAAGGAATTCCTCTATAAGGAGGTGGACATTCATTGTATCCTATCCCTGATTTTATTCTCTTATTCATCTGATTCTCTACTATGCTTCTAGTACACTCAGAAGCAATTTCTAATTTAGTAACAGTCAGTTGAATATTATCTCTAGCCAAAGTCACTTTAGTGCACTCAGTCCTTACCATTTCTATTTCTGAATCTTTCAAAAATATTTGTCTATTAAGAGCAGCTTTAGCATCAGAAAATGTGAGTTCATTTTCTCTATAGTGAATTATTTGTTTTTCTAGTTTGGCCATACCACACTTATGGTCAAATAATGTTTGTTGGGTTTTTCTGAGTTCTAATGTTTGTGCATCATAAGATTTTCTTATAAGTTCTAATTCTTTAAGAAATTCACAATTTTTAGAACATTTGATAGTTTGTACCTCAGGGGTGGAGAATGCCATCAAAGCCAATTCATCAGAAGTTGATTCATCTTCACCCATGAAACTCCAATCAAAACCCATGCCATCAATAGCAACCATTGCTTTTGGCTCAGCAACTTCAACAACCTTACTCTTGCTTTCAAAGCTTCCTTTATTCCTGTTGTCAAACCCTCTACCCTTGTCATCCTGCTTCTTAGGTCTTCTACACTCTCTAGAGTAGTGACCTTTCATGTGGCAGTTGTAACACTCCACTTTTGACTTATCATAGCCAGCAGGCTCATTTCCATTTATCATTATCTTCTTGCCAGTCCTCATCATCAACTTCTTAGCTCTAATGCTTAAAAGTGAAAGTTGCCACTTTATGTCCATCACTTCAAGATCATCATGATGAATCTCTTGAAGATCTTCAAATGTTAATACGGACCCATTGTGTTGAGATGTAAGAAAAGCACACCCAATTGTTTCATCTAAAATGGATTTGGTACTACTAGAAGTACTAGCAGTACCAAAGGTTGTACTGGCAGTACCTTCTTCTCTGCCACCTTTTTCTTCATTATCAACCTTTGAGATGCTTGGTGATGAAACAAATGCCATATTTCCTGAACTTGACCCAGTAGTCTTCTTTACTTCATGTTCTACAATTTTGAAATTGTTGTAGAGATCATTGAGACTCATCTGGTCAATATCTGGCTTGTTCTTCCAGACAATGATATGCATAGACCATTCTGAAGGTAAACTCCTAAGAAATTTAGAGTTTAGGTCTTCTTGAGTTATCATCACTTCATGGATGGCTAACTGACTTGCAAGCTTCTGAAGTCTATTGAACATACTGTCCAAAGACTCATTGGTTGTGGCTGTAAAGTTCTCAAATTGTTGTTTGAGAAGTGTTTTCTGTGTTTTCTTGGTAGCATCATTACCACCAAACCTAGCCACAATAGCTTCAAAAAGGGTTTTGGCATCTTTGTATTTGTTAAAGATCAGAAGTTGATCATTTGGAATAGTCATCAGTAACATACTCCTTGCCTTTAGATCATTTCTCTTCTGAACTTTTTCATCTGCATTTGATGGTTGATCTTGTATGTGTGTTACAAGAGCATCATTTACTGTTGTAGTGGTGATTTGGGGTTTAAATGAATTGCCTTGTTCAATGATCTCCCAAAGTGCATAGTCCTGCACTTGAAAGTATTGTTCTACCCTTAGTCGCCACATTTCAAACTCATTTTGCTTAAGTAATGGAAGTTTAGCTGCAACATTTGTTTGAATATGTTCAACATCCATTTTTCTTTTAAATTAGTAAATATCAAGCCTAGCTCTGATACCACTTGTGGAACGGTTTTGTTCGTTGAGATATTTATGTATTGAATGTGTTTAGCATGCGGAATCTACTACAACACATTTAAAAGAACACAAGGTGGTGAGTTTAAATAAACGTGAGAATGAAATGAACAAAGAACACAACTTTGGTTAACACAAAACGATTCAATATTATTGATGAAATAATACGGATGATCTAAATATCACCGGGATTACAAAGTAATCTTGAATCTAAGATTGTAAAAGGATTTGTGAATTGAAGTAACTAAGTTACTTGAGAGATAGTTTGGTTTTGGTTATTAGTTGGTAAAGATGCATGCATGAAGTGTGACTTAAGGAAACCTTTTATAAGATAAGGCAACCTTATTACAAGTTGTCAAGTGGAAGAGTATAATACTATACTTTGACTATATTGGCGCCTACAATTAAATACAACTACCAATGTACAACTCTGATAATATTCTTCTGTACACCACAGAAGACTAAACTACTTCTACATAACGTATAACAATGTACAAAGACTAATAATTCAACTAAATATCTATTACAAAATATCTAATCGACTTGACATAAGCTTGGCAGGCTCTTCATCAACTAGCAGTACCTTCTACCCAGAAGGTACTGGTAGAACATCTTCATACACTTCAAAATCAACTAGCAGGCTCTTCAACATCTTTGGCAGGCTCTTTGACTTTGAACATTTTATTCCCAACATCGGTACCAAACGCAATATGAGGGGATACCTCCAAAGGGTGGAGTCATGAGCTCCCAAGATGTGAAAGACGTGTATCGCACACACCATCAGTCACCAAATATAACAAACTCGAATCAAATAACAAATCTAGGATGCATCCATACGCCCCAGGTGGCCAAATACTACATCTCCATAACAAATCAAATCAAGTCAGGGACGGGACAGGTCATCACTCTCCTGCCCTAGAGTCATGCCATCGGTGCATCAATGACATGGACATGAAACCCTCATGCCTAGTTATGGCTCGTAGTCTCAAACTGTGGGTCAAGGGTCAAGTATCAAATGTCCAAGTATCCAAGTTCAAAATTCATATCAAGTGGTTCAAGTCAAATTTCCATTTCAATTATATCATAAGGTTCATATCAAATGGTTCATATCAAATGGTTCATATCAATTGGTTCAAGGTTCATAACAAAGGTTCAATTTAAAAGTTTATATTAAATGTTCATATCATAAAAGTAATCCTTTAATAATGGCATTCATAAAAGTGATCTTTAAAAACAGTTTTCATAAAGAAAGTCTTTAAAAGTAGTTTTCATAAAACTTTTAGTAAAATTACATTTAAAAGTGGTATCGCATCGTGCTCAAAAACATCATTTTTAAAATAGCTTTTCTCAAAACATTTTCATATATAATTAAGAAAAGTTTTCACATCCAATTATAATATCAAATGAATCTTCAAGGTATCCAAGGATTTGAATATTCATGTCAAAGGGTGATGAACGAAGTATATCAAGTATCGTACCATAGGGATCACAATAAACGAATGTCAATGAATCATAATATCAATGAAGCATATCAACGAATGAATCAAAGAACAGGGGATCATAGCAATGGCTTAAAGGGAATCTTATAACGAATCAAAGATCAAGATCAAGTCATGAGAGTGAAAGCACCCTTACTGAAAAAAGGGTAGAATATCTGTACCTCATACCGCAAGTGAAAACACATATAGAAATATAAAGATCGGAAACAAACTCCATCTTTAGCGAATCTACACGAATACATGGTCGTCTTACAATTAATATCTTATTTAAATCAGATTTCTCATTTTAGTCGGCTTTCTATTTTTAGCAGGTTTCCATTTATAGCAAGTTTCCATTTTTAGAAAGTTTCCTTATTTAGCAAGTTTCCAAAAATAGCAATTTCCATAATTAGACAAATTCCATAAAGTAATTAGGTTAAGTCATCAATTAATTATTATTATGGAAATAGGGTTCATTTTAGCAAGTTATAATAGCTTAGGGTTAAACTTGACAACTTTCCATATTTTAGGGTTTTAAATGCAAATATGCCAAAAATAAAGGTTTAAAGTGCAGATATTACAAGTTATTCATTTTAATCCATAAGTTTACCATAATTACAATTCCAATCCTTTAATTTTAACAATTTTACAAATTAAACCCTTTTTATTAATTAAATTACAATTTAAACCTTATAATTAATTAAGTTACAATTTAATCCTTACAATATTCATATTTACACATTATGCCTTCAATTATCTAAAATTACACATTACTCCCCTTACTTTAATGTTTATACGAAATACCTTTCATTTTACATAATTTACAAAACAAGTCCCTCTATTTTATAATTTTTCAATTCGGTTATATTAATTAAACAATTTACCATTTAAACATTTTAATTACAAAAATTACATGTAGTACCCCCATATCATAATTTTTACGATTCATCCCTGGTCCAAGGCATCTTACAAAAATAACCCACAAGTTTATAAAATTACAAAACACACCCAAATACTTTTAATTTTTCAATCGGTTAAAACAAAATGTATAAACCCTAACCCTAAAATTTCCAATCATTACCAATAATTGATTTAACCTTAAAACACATTAATTACATCAAATCCATCATCACAAATCCAAACCCTAGTTCATACGATTACCTTTTTATTTTAAAACCTTTTTTTTTCTTTTTAATCGGTTTGCAAAATAATTCACCAAGGACTATTTAGGCTTCAAAAATTACAAGAACCATTTTTCTAGTGTTATAAAGCACGAATAGGACCTGAGAAAAATAGGCTTGAAGGACACAAAATTAATAATAGCCGATTCACAATTTATTTGGTTTTTAGGGTTTTAGATTCGTTTAATTCTAAACGACCTGAATATCATGCATGGATCATTATAGCCATTTTATTTAGATCATATATGATGAAAAGGAAGTCACAAAAATACCAAATAATTATTATGATGATCGGATGAGGTGTGGAGGATTAATTCTTCTCGGCAAGAACCAAACTCGAGCAAAAAGCAAAACCAAGCGAACCAAGCTTCAACAATTTGAACTCCTATTTTTCTCACCTTCTTTAGACTTGAGAGAACCCAGGAAAATTATGTATCAGCCTCCATAAAATCGTGTGGATTGTAGAGAGTTTTTGGTGTTGTTTTTGGCGTTTAAAGGTATATAAAAATGGAAAATATGTAGAAACCGTGTGATAAAGGAGGGGAGGGCTTGAAATTCGGCCAAGATAGTTGTGATAAGGTCAAATCTCTGATTTTCAAAGATCTTCTAATATTTTGTAATATTTATCCTTTATTTATACATTTTAATTTATTTAACAAATAAGTAAACATATATAAATATGTAATTCGGCCCATCTTATATTTTTGTGTGTGACAAGTATTTTTAGGACATGTAAAATATTAAAATGTTCAAGCAAAAATTATCATACTTCATATGTTGCTAGTTTACAAGAGTTTGGGATTTATTTGATGTTTTATTTAAGTATTAATTGAAATTTTAAGTTACAAGGGTATTTTGGTAATTTTGCATGTTTTGAAATTTTGGGTTTTACAACTTCTTCCCCTCTAAAAGAAAAATTTCGTCCTCGAAATTTGAAGTCGCAAAGTTAAACGAAGTCGTAGCAAATCGCAAAAGATCGTCAAAACATTCTCACGCCCGGGGAGGTTCATCCAAAAAGGATCTCCAAACCAATTAGTTTCTCATGACTCAATCAAAACAAGGTGGGTTCAAATTCTCAGGAGGAGACAAATTGGGTTGATTCTGATCAAAAGGTCCATGCAATATAAAATGGATGATAGGTGAATTTTCTGGAAAGCTCATACGGAATGCGAACAAGATTTCAAATCAAATTAACTGTATCAACAGTAGAGAGCTCTACAAAGAGTTTAAGATTCATAACTGAGGTCAACAGAATGCAAAACGAGAATTCAAACTCATCCAGATATCTAATGAACAAAGGCAGAGTATACGCATAGGTAGAATGAACCTAAAGTCTCACTAATCACGGATAATCCAACGGAGATCAAATTCTAAACTTCTTAGGTACTCCCCAAGATATCCTATGGCCACAATGAGTGCACGTTATATGGTGTAAGTATTATCACGTTGATCAGGCGTCATAATACTAGCACCACATAAATATGCCTTCATGATGATCATACTTTATCTCGAGTCGTGAGCAAAACAACCTATCTTAATCCACCTAGTACTTCTACAGTCTCAGAGGTCAACAAAATCAAATGTCATAGTCAAGAGGGAAAACAAAACTACTCGTAAGTGTATCGGAATCCCAGATTGCCTAGCAGAAGTAAGGTACGCCGTCCACAAGCATCAGATCTTCCACAATTCGCCAAAATTCCCCAAAACAAAGTCATCATCGAACATACGAAAAATAAACACGGAACTGAAATGTTTCTAGGGAACTTAAATCATTAGAGGATCTTATTACTATATAACGAAACTTAAGTGAGTCAATGGAAGTGAAAGTTAGTCGACGATAACTTCGGCCTTCACAAAATCAATTCTTCCAAACATAACAGGTCAGTTTCAAAAATCCGTTCATTCAACTCATTCAATCTCTTCAAGTCCGGTTAATCTGTCTTCGTTTGTCCATTAATCTGGAAGTGAAACAAAATCGTGAACTTGTATCTGGTTCGTCAAGCCTCCTGCAGTTCTTCTTGGAATGTGATGGAGTAATGTGAATTTCTGGCACGATCTTTAAATTCCTTCATCATCCAGTCTGCCTCCACTCTCAATTCATCTTAGTACAACCAAGATGAATAGGGAAGTGAGACTGCACGTCTTCATCAGCTCCAGGTTCGCCATCTTGACTAGATTTTTCTTCTGCATCGCCAACACTTCTGCCTTGTAAGGAATGTCTTCACTCTTCAGGGTAGCCACCGCTGTTGTCAACTCCAGGTCAGTCAGTGAAGTAATTCTTCTGATATGTTTCTAGTTGTCTCAACAAATATCAACCTCCCAGAATGCACAAATGATCGTCCAATTTTAAGAAGGTGCAAAAATGATTTTCATGCTCTTCCTCGTCTCCGAATGTACTATTAAGTCATACAATGACCATTTGCCCAAGTACTCACGAGAAAACGTCATTTATCAAATTCACAAAACAGTCAGAGCTTTAGCTAATACTATTAGCGTCACTAACCGTCATAGCAGTCGTTACGAATACGAAAAGCGATTCCAAGAATAACCTCAATTCATACTTCCATCTGAAGGAAACTTCATGCTCTAAAATTGAACAGGTACCTAGTCGTTTCAGGGTGGAGAAATAATGGTTCCTAATAGCAATACGGTTCAGCTTCCAGTAATCAATATATATCCCCTGTCACCATCCTTCTTTATCGCGAACGAAACTGAAACACGCCCAGAAGATACACTTAAGCAAACTCATTTCCTGGTCTTCGGTTGCTGCTCTTCCCGACTGGTATGATCCCGGACACATCCGACAGACATCTTCGCCTAGTGAACTAGACAATCTCTTGGTATCATGTCAAATCCTACTTCACACTCCGGTGGAAAACTTGGTGGTTCAACCAGGAATCATATTCAGAAAACTCAGGGTGCCAATTAACTCTCAAGATAAGGTTCATTCATTGGTGTACGAAATGGGTTCTAGGAAAACTTCATAATCGCGAAAGTAAACACACGAGTCTCCAGAGTAATAGTGATAGCCAAGAGTTTAACAATCGGTAATCATGGTAGGGAGTTCAAAATTGTTTCAAACGCCAAAGGTGAGACATAGGAGGATAGTTGTCAATATTTTGAATGTTCAATCAACCAATCCCTTATCAGAATAAAATCGAAGTTAACTACCCAAAGAGAGACAGATCAACATAGCAAATCTTATCGTTCAAAAGTGAGAGGGAAAACATTCTTATACTCGTGGTTAAACACCACAAGACTTCTCATAGGGACAGAGATGGGTAAGACGAAATCAAATAGCGTCGGAAGATTCATAGATGTTTATCAAAAGCAAGAGACAAATCATAGAATGTATCATGTACGTTATCGCCATGGAGATTCTCAGAATGCCCGAAGAGGCATCAAAATGATTAACAAAGTATCAGAGGTCAGAGTCGGAATCTGAAGATAAGGATCAAATAGTGTCAGGCAATTACTATGCAATTCTCAATGCCTTCAAGATTTATTTAGGTTTCAAATCTTAGGTGGTGCAAAGCATAAGCTTTCAATCTCCAAAAGTGATCTCAACAGGCTTTAACCAAAAGCAAGGCACGAATCAGAGTGATGCGGAAGCAATGATACTTAAACAAATGCCTTATAGTCTACCCATTCCTCACTGGTCAAAACTTAAGTTCATATTAAGAAATCCTAAAGCAAGTTCTCAAGGTGTTCTCCTATGTTCTTACAGTGGAAGCCTAATGGTCCAAACTCACAGGTCAAGGGTAAATGTATTACGAGTCGCAGCCTGTCTCTCTGATACCATAAATTGTAACACCCCAACCCGACAAGGGTAGAGATGTCGCAATAATGGTTTCATATCAGAACAAACACAAGCATATGACATAAATAATACAAAATGAATTCCAATGGTTACGAGGGAAAATCTGAAACTACAAGGTTACAAATGAGAAATACAATAAATTACTAAGTCTAAATATAAGTTCTTCTAGTCATCTCTAATCCAAAATAGCTAGTAAGGTCTTCTAAGTCTAAGGTACTTGTAGGGTATTCACAATACATGAATCTCTAGTTTGAGGGTTGTATGGATCGAATAAGAGAAGATTTCTAGAGAGAGGTGGGAGCCTTTTTAGTGAGAGAAACACAAGTAATATTAGATTAAGTGAAAAGGTCCAACCCTTCCCTTGTGTGGGAAGGGATATATATACTACTACATATTATGTCCCTAGTGGACTGTGGAGCGAGCTGACAGTGGGGAAAGCCCCGACCCACTCCACAAATATAGATACGGCTAATACTAATACTAATAATACTAAGCTAATATAGATAAGCCTACAAGCTATAGAAATGCTAATTAGATGCTCGGGGTGACCGAGCCTTCATCTGAATATTTATATTCCTAACAATCTCCCCCTAAGGGAGGTCACCCCGGAAATAATAATTCGAATTCTAGCATTCTTTCTTCTGAACTTGTCTTTATAGCTCGTAGTCTTTGATTCTTCACACACTAGTATCTTTGTGCATTCAGCATTGATGATTTGATGACTGATCGATTGTCTTGGATGATCTTTGAGTATTCTTCGACTTTATCATCCAACATTTGTATTTAAGTCATCTTTCAGCAGTATGTTTCCTTGTGATGTGATAATCTTCGCGCCGACATGCTCACACTGGTTGGTGTCATGATCTTCAGCATCAGAGTTAGCAGAAGCCGTGTTGAAGGTCTTTAGGTTGATCATGACTTTGTTGAATAATAATGATGATGTAGTGTGAACATGTGGTGATGGATTGGCATCTTTTCTGCAAGCAGCTACAACAGCAACCAGCTACAGCATTCCACAGCAACATCCGCCAGAAAATTCCTGCATACGACAGTTAGCAATAATTCGACCGGTACTTACAAGTTTGGACTTCGAGATCGTCAACAGCATAGTGTGAAGACTCTCTCTAATCCTTACCAAGACCGTTCCTAAACGAAAACCCACAGAGGGCTTTTTAAGATTTTACCGTAGTAAATCAACGATTAGGTGAGTCGCTGGAGATCACTCCACGACTGTAGACCGGTTGAAACCGCCGCGACCACTAAGCGTAATCCACGAGGAATTACCTAAGTGACCTGCTTTCAGGGCTGCTTGATGTTGACCCTGGCAGGAATTTCCATTCAATCATTGAGAATTACATAAGTAAATTCTCTCATAAATGTTCTGGCAGATTGCTAAGATCTGCGTAGGACTCTTAAGATTACAACTGGTGTCCTTAAGGTTGAACAACCATTGTAGAAATGATTCGTGTCCCTATGAGATCTTATTATGTATCTCGTGGCTCTAGACTCAATTGTGCGTTTTGATTTGGTGATCGGAGGCTGGAGAGGACTGCCACCTTTTCAATATCATCTAACTCGGAGTGAGAGAGATGATAGGAATGTATTGAACTCCGTGACAATTGAAACAAGAATCCTTTGAGGGACCTTGAGTGGCTAGGGAGGGTTGTGCAGCGTATCACTGGGTCCATGATACTTTGTCTTCAATGCCAGCAATCAACTAAGTGATTCTGACAGACTATGTATTGACCCGGTTTCTGCCTAAGTTGTAAGGAGGGCTATTTCTTTTCACCCTTTATCTTTACAATTCTTTTTCATTCTTCAACCCCTTCAGTGCTTACCGAGACTTCATTACTAACACCTTGTTGGGTTTGTTCCAGTGTTAGCTCCATCTCAGTCGGCACTCTTCCCTTATACACATTTCTCCTTTTTCAATCATACCTAAGGACTTCTACACTAACTAGTGGATTGTCCCTGGGTAGATCCCTCCGGCTCTAGCGGGATCGTGGGAACTTGAGCCTAACCTAACCATCCTTATAACTTCATGCATTAATTAAAATGGTCGGTCTTTAGTATTCATCCACGATTGCCATAAACCAAATCATTGAAAAATCTCTCAAAGTGTTCATGATTCTGAAACACATTTTTGCAAACACTTGAGAGTTTTATATTTTTCAAATGCTCCCCCTCAACATGTGCTCGGTTGATTGTTTTATAAATTTGCACATGTTAGGTAGAGCACGCACTTTTTGAATTGATCCACTTTCAGTGAACATGACCGATTCGAGACACGCTTACATCACTAGTTAGACTAGCTTGAAATTATTACCCGGCCTGGTCAAGTCCATAGAAAGTTTCTCGAAACGGTACACTCTACTTAGATTCATCTTTTTCGAGACACGCTTACATCACTGGTTAGACCAGCTTGAAGTTATTACCCGGCCAAGACGAATCCTTTCGATTGATAACAATTCAAGTTTCGTCAATTCTGAGTCACAGCCACACGAGATGCCAAAATCCATTGTTTTGTAAAACCATTTGCTCCCCCTCAATATGTGCATTGATATAAGAAAGATTTTCGCACATATGGAAGAGCTTGCTTTTATGACCAAAACATTTTGCTCCCCCTCAATATGTGCCTTGATATACAAAATGGTTTAGCACATACGGGAGAGCATACATTAACTTCCAAATCATCACATTTTATCAGATTCCATATTTAAATCACATTCTCTCCCCCGATCATAAATTTCAAACCTTTTGAGATTTGTGATCCCAATTGATTTAAATATATTTAGAAAAATTTGGGAGAAAATGTGGTCAGGTTTAAATGTATTCTGATTTTGAAGCATACTATGCTCCCTTTGAAACAGCGAGAGAGGTGTCACTGCTGATGTTTGCACAAATGTGGCAAGGTGTCGGAAATTTGAACACATATGCTCCCCCTCAATTGATGATCCGTTTCCCATTAACATAGTTGTAGTCATTCAATTGAGCGACGGACATTTGTGAAAATTTAGTTCAATTTACCACCTTGTGTAACATCAAGACTCTCTTGAAGAATCAAACAAGATAGAGAATCTTGATGAAAAGAAGACTTCTCTTCTTATATACGAAGTGATGCACTGACACGTACATCAAGTCGGGAGAACATGGATATAAAGTAATCCATGCCCAGGTGAACATCACCCGGTTGGAGAAACAGCTGTCTTTTTGGCGACATGCTTTCCCCATTGTATAGTGCGGGTTGCAGTATGAAGTAACTGCAAGCCATTAAGACATGTTTTAACTGATTAGTATAACTTCTGCTCGAGCTTCATTTAAGAATCCGTGCCATTGTTGAATGACATTTCTAGATACGTAAATGTTATCGATAAACAGAAGACATGCCTAGGTAGAACTATTTTTGGTATTTTCTGATTTTTTTCGATTTTTATGGTTTTTTATAGGTTTTATATTTTTGTATTTTTCTTTTTGATTTAAGATATATACAACTATGTACAAGGATATAAGAAGACAATCCTTTACTCCTCCTGTTCTTCCTGAAGACACCTGAGGGTTTCTGGAGTCATGCTTTTCATGCCAAGGCGTGGGAGAATAAACTGAAACCTTTCTCTTGGGAGGGCCTTGGTGAATATATCAGCTAACTGAAACTCTGTCCTCACGAAGTATAGTTCCACAATTCCTTTTTCCACCTGTTCCCTGATGAAGTGATGCCTGATGTCGATGTGTTTTGACCTGGAGTGCTGAACATTGTTACAACAGAGAGCAATGGCGCTTTTGTTGTCACAATATAGGGGAATTTTGTTGTATGAGAATCCATAGTCCGAAAGCTGTGATCGCATCCAAAGGATTTGTGCACAACATGCAGACATAGCAATGTACTCAGCTTCAGTAGATGATATGGAAGTACTCATCTGCTTCTTAGAAGACCAACTAACCAACTTTTCCCCTAAAAATTGAGCTCCTCCTGAAGTACTTCGACGAGTGTCTTGACATCCCGCATGATCAGCATCTGCGTATGCCGTTAACTCCATTGCAGTGTCCTTAGGATACCAGAGACCCATATGAACCGTGCCTTGAAGATATCGGAAGATCCTTTTTACTGCTTCAACATGCTTCTTGGTTGGTCTGGATTGATACCGAGCACACATGCACACAGCAAACAGAAGATCTGGTCTGCTAGCCGTGATGTACATCAAAGATCCAATCATGCTTCGATACTGTGTGATATCAACTGGAATCCCTGAAGGATCTTCATCCAGCTTCGTTCTATCAACCATGGGAGTGTCAACAGGTTCACTTGAATGGAATCCAAACTTTTTCAGGATCTCGTTGGCGTATTTGGATTGATTGATGAATATGCCTCCGGGACTTTGAGAAACTTGTAGTCCTAAGAAGAATGACATTTGTCCCATCATGGACATCTGGAACTTGGAATTCATCTCCTTTGAAAAACTATCACATTCACCAGGATCTGTTGAAGCAAAGATGATATCATCTACGTATATCTGAACTAGCAGTAGATGGTTTCTTGATTTCCTGGTGAATAGTGTAGGATCAACAACACCCTTGGAGAATTTGTTTGCTAGGAGGAACTTGGACAATGTATCGTACCATGCCCTTGGCGCCTGTTTTAGCCCATAAAGAGCCTTCTTCAAGCGGTAAACATGAGTAGGGTGTTCAGCATCCATGAATCCTTCAGGTTGACTCACATAAACTTCTTCCTTTAAGTCACCATTCAAGAATGCCGTTTTGACATCCATCTGGTAGACTATCATATTACGACTAGCCGCATTAGCTAGGAAGATTCTTATAGCTTCAATTCTAGCAACCGGAGCAAACGATTCTTCAAAATCAATGCCCTCTTCTTGTCTAAACCCTTTAGCAACTAGCCGTGCCTTGTTCTTTAAGACATCACCATACTCGTCAAGCTTCACTTTGAAGATCCACTTTAAAGCAATGATCATTGCACGCTCCGGAGGAGGCACTAATTCCCATACTTCAAGTCGATCAAATTCATGGATTTCATCCTGCATAGCCTGGAACCAGCAATCTTTAGTCATTGCTTCTTTGGCATCTTTTGGTTCGACTTTAGACAGTACGGAATTGAAGAAGCACCATAGTGCATCAGTGGCTAGTTGATTACGTGTGGATACTGGACGTGAGGGATTGCCTATGATGTTGTCGATTGGATGATCACTGGTCCATTTCTTGAGATGGTCGTGAGGTTGATGGTTATGAACAGAAGTAGCAGTGCTGTGTTCCTCAGGTAAGGATGTGTCTGATGGATGTTCAGGAGCAAATATGTTTTCAAAAGGAACCTCTTCAACAGGAGCAAAAGGATTAACTTCCAAAGAGTTATTATCTGAAGATTCTTGCATTACTGGAGAAGTTTGAGTGTTTGATGACGAAGGCGATTGACTGGCAGCAGGAGCATTGTGACTGACTGATACTGAAGCTGCAGGTCCTTCTGAATCTTGTGGGGCTTGAACCTCATCCATAGGAATTACAGCTGATTCACTCGGGATGGTTCCATTTGTTGGCTCAAAGTATTCATCAAACATAGGATCGAATAACTTCTTCAACTCCTCACATGTAGGTGGCACATAAGAATCTTCAGGCGTGGAATTCTGTACAAGTCCTGAACTAATGGGTCCAGGAGACAAAAGGTGAAGATCGGGTCCAGAACTGATTTGTCCTGAAACAGGTAGCTCACTCAGCTCATCGAACGTAACATGAATGGTTTCCATGATTTTACGGGTTCTTTTATTGTAGATTCGATACCCTTTACTGTCTGGTGCGTATCCAACGAAAATACCTATATCTGCTTTAGCTCTTAACTTTCCCAAGTCTTGACTATCGTTAGTTGGATAGCAGAGTGCACCAAACACACGCAGAAAGGAAAGATCTGGTTTCTTGTTATGAATTAACTCGAAGGGAGTCTTCTCATGAACCGGATGAATTAGGGATCGGTTTTGAGTGTAACATGCTGTCGCTATAGCTTCTGCCCAGAGAAACATCGGTGTCTTTGAAAATATAAGCATGGTCCTTGCAGCCTCCACCAGAGTACGGTTCCTTCGTTCAACCACCCCGTTCTGTTGAGGCGTGCGAGGGATACTTTTCTGATGCGTGATGCCAATACTTTCATAGAAATTACGGAGTTGTTGGTTAACAAACTCAGTACCATTATCTGTGCGGATGATTCTGACAGTTTTATCTAGCCTTACTTGCAGCTGTTTTATCAGTTTAATGATGACCTCTGGAGTTTCGTCCTTGGTTCTCAAAAACTTTACCCATGTGAACCGAGAATAATCATCTACTATCACCAGAACATACTTCTTTCCATTTATGGTTTGTATTCTCATTGGACCGCACAAATCCATGTGGAGGGTGTGAAGAACTTCCAAGTTGGTGTTGATGGTTTTAGGCTTGTGGGTTTGCTTCTTGCTTTTACCCAGTTGACATGCAGAGCAGAGATGATCTTTCTCATATTTCAGTCTGGGCATCCCTCTAACAAGATCTTTACGGGAAAGATTATTTATGGTGCCGAAGTTCAAGTGGTTCAAACGACGATGCCACAACCATGATTTTGTTTTAGAGGCTTTAGAAAGCAAGCATATTGGAGAGGACTTCAACATTTCTTCAATTGAGATGGTGTATAGATTGGTGCCCCGACTGCCCTTGAGGAGATCTAGACCATCCAATTCTCTGACGAAACATGTATGCTTTCTGAAAGCCACTTCCAGATCTGAATCACAAAATTGACCCACAGAAAACAGATTGTGTCCTAGCCCTTCCACATAATATACCCTTGAGATTACACTATTACCAAACACATAATCTCCATAACCCATAATAGCCCCAAAGTGGTCGTTCCCAAATCTAACTGTCCCGATAAACTTTTTCACGAAGTTCTTGAGCCGCGAGCGATCTCCAGTCATATGTTTTGAGCAGCCTGAGTCCAAATACCACAGGACGATTTGTACGACCTGCATTTGAAACCAGACAACAATGGATAACTAAAAAATGTGGATCCCCAAGTGCAATTGGGGTCCATTTGGTCAGCACACACATATTCAGGAACAACAGATTTCACAGATGCTACTATCTTTTCTATGGAGACAGAACTTGAGACAGGACAAGACCTAGATGGAGGGCATTGTGATTCTAAAGGCAAGATTCTACCAGTTGGTCTCCATTCCTTATTCATCACAATTTTATGTATATTCATTTTAGGCAATGGTCTCTGTTTTCCTAAATTGAATTTTCTTCCAGTAGGTCTCCATTCCTTAACTTTTACAATTTTATGCTTATTCATTTTAGGTAACGTGCACGGTTGTCCTAAATTGAATGTCCTTCCAGTGGGTCTCCATTGATAGCCTACGCTAGCAAATGTTTTTCCTGTTTCTTTCCAAACCTTTTTGCATGCTTTAGTTATCCTACCATTCTTAACATGGGATGATGCAGAAGACAACAGAAAAGACACAACACATTCATCATGATTAGCAGAAATTAAACAATTGTCGCAAGTTTTACAGATAGCATTAGAATTCGAATTAATTACAGTACTTTTGATACTAGAATCAACACGATTCATCCTATTCATTGTAAACTTATTGTTCCTAGGTTGGGCTTCTACATTCTTCAAGTGATCATTCTTAGCTGGCGCAGTCATATCCTTTCTTTCATTTCCTCTAGACCTTGACCCGCTAGCTTGGGTGTCACTTTTTACTCCTGTAGAAGCATCGAAGGTAACATTAGTATGTTTTTCTGCCACATGCCTTCCTGATAATGATGTGTTGTGTTCTGATGTTTTGGGTGGTAGGTCAAAGGCTACATGCTTGTTCACAACATTGGATGATGATGCAACAAATCTATCTCTATGGCCTCTAAACTTAGGAATTGAGCCTATGGCATATTCTAAGTTTTCCTGAATCCTTTTCGTGAGTTTGCATGCATAGACAACTGCTTGATCAAGTGGCTTATCATTCCTATCCTCTTCAACTACCTCACGAAGTGTGTCAAGGCCTTCTCTAAGATGATCTAGATATGTTTGATGGGCAAGGCTGTTATTTCTAAGCTTAAGCGGAATGTCCCCAACATCAACATCATACTTTTTACTATTAGTAGCCTTTGGTGCATCACCATTACAAGTGGTGCATGGCATTTTACCTTTCACCCGAACCTTCAGATTCTCAATTTCATTTGTCAAAGAGGTTATTTGATCATTGTGATTGTTTCTTGTGACTTTAATAGAATCATATAACTCTTTGAAATGTTGTTTAACCTTTGAATTTTCTTCTCGATAACACTCATTTTCATAATGTAACTTATTTATGGTGTTTTGATATTGAAAATTCTGAGAATCTGAAGACGAAGGTTTATTGGTGCCATATGCTTCACACTTGTTGGATTTCAATTGGGCAATTTGGGCCCTCAGCAGTCGAATCGTGTTCGTGTGAGCTTGAATTGTCTCATCTCGTTTGCTTAATTCAAAATACGTATCAAATTCAGGAGCATCCAAGGATGTCTTGTCATTTGATATTTTCTGTTTTTCATTTAAGTGTTGATATTTCAATTGCAAATTGAGAAATTCGACTTCCAATTTTGAGAAACGTTTAACCATATTATCATGGTCATCTTTTTGAATTTTTTCAAGCAATTTTAAATTCTCCCCCTCAAGCTCAACAACACGATTCTGGGTGACATTTAACGCAATAGCATACTCATTAAATTGACAAGCAGACAATGCAGAATCAGTGACAGTGTAAAATACATCTTGTGCAATACATTTAGCAATCAAGTTGTCATTAGTGATGAGTATGTTTTTTCTTTCAATCTCACGACTCTTAAGTTCTATTGCATGTTCATTTACCTCATTTTCCATATCTTTAAACACTACTTTCATTTCATTTATTTCGGCTTTAAGGGCAGTTTGCAACCCTTCAAAGTGTTCTTTAAGTAGATTAAAGAATGGCATGACCTCAGTTAAGTAACACCTTTTTGCATGTTCAAAACACCTTTCCCCCTCAGTAATGCCAGTTGGTGTGATTCTCTTCTTACATGTTTTCTCAAAATCAGCAAATAATTGCCAAAGCACATATAAGCTAATAAAGGTTTTGCATTCAGTGGGAAGAGACAAAGGCACCAGATTCCTAGGTGTATTGGGAGGATACACCGTTATGGACGCAACTTTTCTAATGAGGGGGGTGTTGGCCTTAAGTTTATCTTCCTTAAGTTTTTCACTATCTTGTTTCCAAAATATCTGTTCAGGTGTTAACTTCTTTTGAGGAGCAAACACAGTCAAACGATTTTCCTCATAATAATCATGGGGTTTGATTATTATTCGTCGGGCTATGCACTCGGGATCCCTCATTTTCTCATTCATTTTTTCTTTCGTTTTCTCACTTAACTCATCCTCTTCATCAGTGTAGATATGCTCAGGTTGGTCATGAATAGGCTTAATCATCACATTACCATCATATAGGGCAGGTTGAAGTACTTGCATACCCCTAAGGATGGTCGACTTTGGTTCACCTATCATGATTTTACTATGCTTATCACTCAACTTTCTGTGCTTATGAATCATTTGAGCAGTTTGTATGGTTTGATTTTGTGTGTACAACTTATCTTCAAGCTTATTTTTTAACGTCTTGAGTTTAGAGAAATCATTTAAAAGAGTTGTTTCTTTTTGTTTGAATTCTTGCTTAAGTGTTGTTACACACTTTTGTGCTTCCTGTTTTTGTTTGACAGACTCTTCTAGTTGACTTTTCAAAGAACTTAACTCTAACTTTAATGTTTCTTCTCGCACTCTAGACTCTTTAATAAGTGTACTCATTTGACCTTCTAATTTCTGCTCACGACCATTAAGCTCAAACTTAGCACGCTGTTCATACATAGCAACTTGTTCTTTATAGATGTTAAGTCTAGTGATCAAGTTATTATCAGGGACAGGCAATTGGTTCTCATGGTACACACATGCATTATTCACATTACTCGCATTGTCTAAGGCACGTACATTACTCATAGCACACACATCATTATTGACAAAGGATTCACCATTTGGTACATCAGGCGAGTTGTTGCTATTCAAATAGTGTTCATATGAGACAATATTGCTATTTTCCATATCAACATCACTTGAGTCAGAAACAACCGCCTGATGTACTTCTTCGGGAATCTGATGTCCCTCAACAATATTATATGTGTCATAAATTTTTAGTACCTCAGAAATCACGGATGCATTAGAAGAACCAGCTTGACGAGAGGAGGCCAGGGAAGACAAGTTAGCCATGAAGATTGTTTGAGCAGTAGGTTCATCATCCACATCAGAGTCAAATGCATCACAGTCATCAGCCTTGAAGACGTTAGGATCATTAAGTGCCAGATCCTGAACAGGTTTCTCATCCACATCTTCATCAAAAGTATTTCCTCCATCTCCTGCCAAGAACAATAATTCTTCCTCATCCAATACAGCACCATTTTCTTGAGCTTGCATTAACAGCATCTTGTCTTTGAAGTAATCTGAGTTCTGAGGACGTTTAGGTTGATTGCAGTTTCTAGCAATGTGTCCAAGCCCCCCACAATTATAACACTTGATCTGTTTTCCTTGCCCCTGATTGGCATTTCCTGCTCTGTTCTGCACATAACCTCGACCCATGTTTCTACCAGCTCTCCCTTGCACATTCTGGACCACAATTTTCCCGTCCTCCACCATTGCTTGATTGCGTGGGTTGGAAGAATTCCTTAACTGATTGTTGGTCTGAGGGAGTGATGCTTGAAACTGTTGAACCAGTAGAGATACTTGATTGGTGAGGTTGTCAATCATTTTGTCGGTCTGAGAGTAGCCTGAGTCAAGTTGTGAACTCATAGCAGGTACTTGTGAGTGAAGTTGGTGATAGCTTGGATAGGATGATGATTGGATTGTTGGTTGTACATTTGTCATAAAAGCCAGTGGGTCATTCGTAGTTGAAGGATTCAACTTTTCTCTCAGCACCCGATCATAGACAGCATGCTTCTCATGTTGTTGCAGGTAAGCATACAGCTGTTCATAGTTAGTCTCCCTTAAGCCTTTGTTGAGTTTGACAGCAGTAACAAATCTGTCCCATTCCGGAGTCATGTTGTTCACAAACTTTGAGTTAAGTTGGATGTTGGGCATAGTCATTCTGATCATTCTCATATCATTCACCAACTTATGAAATCTCACATAGTAATCTGTGACATTTTCACCTGGGTTCATTTTGAAATGCTCGAACTCATCATACAGCTGTGACTCACGATCTTCCTTTGTGAGTTCTGACCCTGCCAACAACATTTTAACATTGTCCCACACAGCCTTGGCTTCAGTGTTAAAATTGATGAGCTTGTATACATCCTTTGGAAGACCTTGAATAACTATGTTGGAAGCTCTAATATCGGCATCATACCTCTTCTTTTCTTCTTCATTAAGATCATTGTAGTTTCTAGGTCTGTCGATGCCCCAAGTTACAGTACCATCTTCACCAGTTGTAACAACGTCTCTGGTGGTACCCATCTGATAAGGTCCTTCGTCAATTGACTTAAGAATGTTAACACCATTATCTTTACCCAAGCAGTAAAGTCTAATTCGTTGTGCCCAAGACTCATAATCCGTCCTATCTAGCATAGGTGGACGAGTGTCAGATCCTGCTGCCTGAATATCATCTGATGATGTACTTGGTGTGGTAGCCATAGTAACTACGGGATTTTACTGATCTTGTGATTTAACCGAGAAATCGAATCTTTCGCGGGAATTTCTAAAATCACCAAGACACAAACCGCCTAGACAAACCGCGTATATGCCTAAGAGACAAACCGAGTTCACACAGGAGACACAAACCGCGTGTGTGCCAAAGAGACAAACCGAGTTCTCACCAAAGACACAAACCGCGTATTCGCCAAATAGACAAACCGCGTTCACACCAGATACACAAACCGCGTGTGCGTCAAAGAGACAAACCGAGTTCACACCGGATATACAAACCGCGTAGGTGCCAAGAGACAAACCGAGTTCACACCAAAGATACAAACCGCGTATTCGTCAAATAGACAAACCGAGTTCACACCGGATATACAAACCGCGTATGTGCCAAGAGACAAACCGAGTTCACAGTGGAGATACAAACCGAGTTCACACTAGATACACAAACCGCGTAGACACAAACCGCGTGCGCGTCAAAGAGACAAACCGAGTTCACACCGTAGACACAAACCGCGTACGCACCGTAGAGACAAACCGCGTTGGCTCAAATTTCCAAACCTGTCACTATCAATGCCGTTTGTCCTTTTGCCTAAACTAGTATAAAGACAAACCGAGTTCTCGATGCTACACAAACCGCATTCAAGAATCGTCCCAACAACACAAACCGCATCCAAGAACTTTTGAAAGAAAAACCTTCGAATCACCCACAAACACACACGAGCCTTAAATCAGTGAATCCAAACACAAATACCACTCTAATACTAATCTTAATCAAGAAAGTACAAGAAAAACAACTTCTAATCACTAAACAAAGTACAAATTGAGATTTATGCTACTAAACAAACAAATAAAAAAAACTTAAAAAACTACAATTCGAATCCAACAAAAAACCTCAAGAACTACACTAATTCGTGAATACCAACTCTCATGGACCTAACCATGGCTCTTGATACCAATTGTAGGGTATTCACAATACATGAATCTCTAGTTTGAGGGTTGTATGGATCGAATAAGAGAAGATTTCTAGAGAGAGGTGGGAGCCTTTTTAGTGAGAGAAACACAAGTAATATTAGATTAAGTGAAAAGGTCCAACCCTTCCCTTGTGTGGGAAGGGATATATATACTACTACATATTATGTCCCTAGTGGACTGTGGAGCGAGCTGACAGTGGGGAAAGCCCCGACCCACTCCACAAATATAGATACGGCTAATACTAATACTAATAATACTAAGCTAATATAGATAAGCCTACAAGCTATAGAAATGCTAATTAGATGCTCGGGGTGACCGAGCCTTCATCTGAATATTTATATTCCTAACAGTACTCTCCACTCATACCCAGCTTCCAAACTAAAACCTGCCGCAGGAAAAGAAATGCGGCTGAGCTTAAAAAGCCTAGTGAACATATATAAAGGTAACAAACAGTAATAATGGGATAGTGAAGTAAGTGAAACAATGCAAGGTATAACAAGAGTTAGGAAAGAAAGAATAATAAAAGGTTATGCAGATATATCAAGAGTTAAGAAATAGTTACAATAGATAAGAGAAAAGGGAACAATAATCCCAACCCGAGCCTAAGTCATATCAAGTCAAGTCAAGTATCAAGTCAAGTATGTATCCGGAGGGGTGACCTCGGAATACTAAGTACAAGGTTATAAGGTAAAGGAAACAGTAATCCACTACGAGCCCAAATCAAATCAAATAATCAAATATTAAGGTGTACGGAGGGGAGACCTCGGTACCAAACGCAATATGAGGGGATACCTCCAAAGGGTGGAGTCATGAGCTACCAAGATGTGAAAGACGTGTATCGCACACACCATCAGTCACCAAATATAACAAACTCGAATCAAATAAAAAATCTAGGATGCATCCATACGCCCCAGGTGGCCAAATACTACATCTCCATAACAAATCAAATCAAGTCAGGGACGGGACAGGTCATCACTCTCCTGTCCTAGAGTCATGCCATCGGTGCATCAATGACATGGACATGAAACCCTCATGCCTAGTTATGGCTCGTAGTCTCAAACTGTGGGTCAAGGGTCAAGTGTCAAATGTCCAAGTATCCAAGTTCAAAATTCATATCAAGTGGTTCAAGTCAAATTTCCATTTCAATTATATTATAAGGTTCATATCAAATGGTTCATATCAAATGGTTCATATCAAATGATTCATATCAAATGGTTCATATCAAATGGTTCATATCAAATGGTTCATATCAAATGGTTCATATCAAATGGTTCATGGTTCATAACAAAGGTTCAATTTAAAAGTTTATATTAAATGTTCATATCATAAAAGTAATCCTTTAATAATGGCATTCATAAAAGTGATCTTTAAAAATAGTTTTCATAAAGAAAGTCTTTAAAAGTAGTTTTCATAAAACTTTTAGTAAAATTATATTTAAAAGTGGTATCGCATCGTGCTCAAAAACATCATTTTTAAAATAGCTTTTCTCAAAACATTTTCATATATAATTAAGAAAAGTTTTCACATCCAATTATAATATCAAATGAATCTTCAAGGTATCCAAGGATTTGAATATTCATGTCAAAGGGTGATGAACGAAGTATATCAAGTATCGTACCATAGGGATCACAATAAACGAATGTCAATGAATCATAATATCAACGAAGCATATCAACGAATGAATCAAAGAACAGGGGATCATAGCAATGGCTTAAAGGGAATCTTATAACGAATCAAAGATCAAGATCAAGTCATGAGAGTGAAAGCACCCTTACTGAAAAAAGGGTAGAATATCTGTACCTCATACCGCAAGTGAAAACACATCTAGAAATATAAAGATCGGAAACAAACTCCATCTTCAGCGAATCTACACGAATACATGGTCGTCTTACAATTAATATCTTATTTAAATCAGATTTCTCATTTTAGTCGGCTTTCTATTTTTAGCAGGTTTCCATTTATAGCAAGTTTCCATTTTTAGAAAGTTTCCTTATTTAGCAAGTTTCCAAAAATAGCAATTTCCATAATTAGACAAATTCCATAAAGTAATTAGGTTAAGTCATCAATTAATTATTATTATGGAAATAGGGTTCATTTTAGCAAGTTATAATAGCTTAGGGTTAAACTTGACAACTTTCCATATTTTAGGGTTTTAAATGCAAATATGCCAAAAATAAAGGTTTAAAGTGCAAATATTACAAGTTATTCATTTTAATCCATAAGTTTACCATAATTACAATTCCAATCCTTTAATTTTAACAATTTTACAAATTAAACCCTTTTACTTAATTAAATTACAATTTAAACCTTATAATTATTTAAGTTATAATTTAATCCTTACAATATTCATATTTACACATTATGACTTCAATTATCCAAAATTACACATTACACCCCTTACTTTAATGTTTATACGAAATACCCTTCATTTTACATAATTTACAAAACAAGTCCCTCTATTTTATAATTTTTCAATTCGGTTATATTAATTAAACAATTTACCATTTAAACCTTTTAATTACAAAAATTACATGTAATACCCCCATATCATAATTTTTACGATTCATCCCTGGTCCAAGGCATCTTACAAAAATAACCCACAAGTTTATAAAATTACAAAACACACCCAAATACTTTTAATTTTTCAATCGGTTAAAACAAAATGTATAAACCCTAACCCTAAAATTTTCCAATCATTACCAATCATTGATTTAACCTTAAAACACATTAATTATATCAAATCCATCATCATAAATTCAAACCCTAGTTCATACGATTACCTTTTTATTTTAAAACTTTTTTTTTCTTTTTAATTGGTTTGCAAAATAATTCACCAAGGACTATTTAGGCTTCGAAAATTACAAGAACCATTTTTATAGTGTTATAAAGCATGAATAGGACCTGATAAAAATAGGCTTGAAGGACACAAAATTCATAATAGCCGATTCACAATTTATTTGGTTTTTAGGGTTTTTAGATTCGTTTAATTCTAAACGACCTGAATATCATGCTTGGATCATTATAGCCATTTTATTTAGATCATATATGATGAAAAGGAAGTCAAAAAAATACCAGATAATTATTATGATGATCGGATGAGGTGTGGAGGATTAATTCTTCTCGGCAAGAACCAAACTCGAACAAAAAGAAAAACCAAGCGAACCAAGCTTCAACAATTTGAACTCCTATTTTTCTCACCTTCTTTAGACTTAAGAGAACCCAAGAAAATTATGTATCAGCCTCCAAAAAATTGTGTGGATTTTAGAGAGTTTTTGGTGTTGTTTTTGGCATTTAAAGGTATATAAAAATGGAAAATATGTAGAAACCGTGTGATAAAGGAGGGGAGGGCTTGAAATTCGGAAAAGATAGTTGTGATAAGGTCAAATCTCTGATTTTCAAAGATCTTCTAATATTTTGTAATATTTATCCTTTATTTATACATTTTAATTTATTTAACAAATAAGTAAACATATATAAATATGTAATTCGGCCCATCTTATATTTTTGTGTGTGACAAGTATTTTTAGGACATGTAAAATATTAAAATGTTCAAGCAAAAATTATCATACTTCATATGTTGCTAGTTTACAAGAGTTTGGGATTTATTTGATGTTTTATGTAAGTATTAATTGAAATTTTAAGTTACAAGGGTATTTTGGTAATTTTGCATGTTTTGAAATTTTGGGTTTTACAACAACTCAATGGTAGTATAGCACACAGCAACTAGGACGTCACAGCACAATGGACTCGGCACGACCTAATAATATAAAGACTCGTCTTAACATATATCTCATAAGATTATTAAAGACGTAAAAGTTTCCAATGGTCAACTATTCCCATTCCCAAAATTATTCAAATTTCCATTTCCAAAAATACTTTTGTTTTATCCGTTTATTAGAGTTTGGTATCATCATTCGTGTAACGGGAGGAATACACAGACTCAAGAGTACACACGCCAAAAGGAACAAGACAACGAAATTGACGCGGGGAGTGTTGACGAGAACTCAGGTCAGGAAGAGATGACGGAGAAGAGTCAAAGTAATAAAGAATCAAACACATCAAGAAAGATGAGTCGATTGGTAGTTGTCGGTATTTACCCATCATCCCATTTAGTTACTTCAGACATATTTGTTTTATAGCTTAGATTTAATCTATGTCTTTAGACAAAAGAATCTTTGAAAAGCCTTACGTTTATAAACTTTACAAAATTTCGCCTTAACTTATCCGTTTATTCGAACATTTCCAAGTTGAAAGCCCTTATTTGAAAATAAGTTTACCCGTCGCGAATCGAATACATTAAATTCATTAGGAGTTTAATGCATTATATTCGTTTCGTGTTCAATAGTCTAAAATGTCCAAAGTCCAATAATATCACAAATCAAAGTATAGTTTCAAGTCAAAGTTTGATTTTTGAGTGTTTTTTTTTTTTTTTTTTTTTTTTTTTTTGCTTTTTTTGTTTTTTAAGTTCGGTGTTGCAAAAATCCTGAGGGTAATCCGACTACCAAATCAACGATCAAAATATATAAATAAATAAATATATAAATAAATAATCCAACAAGTAATCCATTAAATCCATATATGAATATATGGTATCCTACGGGTAATGTGTCTCGAAACGTTTAATAACCCTTATGTTACACATTTTTTTTTATCCAAAAACTAATATTCTTACTTTAACTTTCCCTTTTTATCATCACTCATTAAACAACAGACTAAAATCCGTCGATTTATATTTCTTGTTAAAACTTTATTATTTCTTTCTTTTAATTTATGTCAAGTCGAAAATATAAATTTAGTCACAAGTTATTTCCGTTTCGAGTCACAATCTCATATCAATCTCTCGGGTCAACAATATAAATCCCCATCCCTAAACAACCCAACATACCCTTCGGTCACAAATGCCGGGTCAATAAGTCAATATCTAAATCAATAGTCCGAATCAAACCATTCATAAGTCCAATATAGGCGAACAATTCTTCCCGAGACCACAAGGTCTCGGCAATTCCTTGTTATGGCCAAAACATCATTACCAATATTCATAAATCCAAGTCAAGTCTCAACCAAATCGTTAACCAAGATATATATAATCGTTCGGCCACTAATCCTAACGGCTTAATAATTATCAAATCCAAGACCAAAAGCAAACCGGAACCATCAATAATAATAACTTACCATGCCGAGACCTCGAGGTCTCGGCTCGAGTCGTTGTCGCGGACAGAAACTAAACGGACTGAAATTAGGTCACAAGCCAAACGGCTTCGACCCGTGTCGGACACCAAACCAAAACGGACCAATTAATCAGATGTTCACCATGCCGAGACCACAAAGTCTCGGCTCGAAACCAATTCGTACAGAAATCAAACGGATCAAGATATGGACCACGAGCCAAGATGGTCGTGACCCACGACTACCAATATATACCAAACGGATCGACCAATAAGCCGGATAATACAAGCTCTAAATAAGCTGAAAAAGAATAGGAATAAGTTCGCCGTGAGCTTTTAACCACGGTACACAAACTGAAGACATAACACAACCAAATAACTCAATAAACTCGGAATAAGCTCATCGAGGGCTTATTTCCTTTCGCACGCGTAACAAACAAAACCCAACACAATTTTTTTTACCACAAAATGATAACAAACATGTTTATTAGTTATCATCTCGGTAAAATCCGTTATCCCACTCGTTTAAATCCAAAACTAATTCATTTTTATTTAAAGTTAATTCGTTAGAACGAGTTTTGATTCACACCAAGTCACATAAGGTGTGGCTCACCTTCTTACCTACGGATGTAGCTCTCCACAAGAAAATAATCACAAGAACGGCGGCGGATGGTGGTTTTGGGTGGTAAAACGACGCGTGAATCACAGGATCGTGACAGAAGTGGTATTTTGAAGGTGGGTTTATGTGTGTTTGCTGGTGGAAGGCGGCGGTGGATGGTTATTTTGCCGATTGATGGTGGCTGCAAAAGAAGGGAGGAAGTAATATTTAGGGTTCGTAAAGAAGTTGAGAGAGAGAAAGAGGCGGCTGTGTGTGAGGAGTGGGGGGTAAATAACCCTAATGAGGTTATAAAATTTCCTTATATAGGCCTAGGACCTTGTGTGAATGTATATTGTCCCTCAAGGACTGAAACTGTAACTTAGGAAAGGGTGGGAAGTGAAATTTTGTTATTCTTCTATTAAAACGTTATTGAGATAAATTTGAGTACCGAAACATTTTCCCGAGTGTTTCTAATGTTTTCCACTGATCTTAAAACAATTTTTCCAATCGAATTGATTATAAATACGTCCATGTTCGTGTTATCTCGGTAAAATCAATATTTTACGTGTTATTAGGTTTATTTGTGTCGACTCGTGTTGTGTGGTCTAGCTCACAAACACACATAATAATGAACACATAAACTAAATAAATAGATCATATCGAGCTTAAGGTTGCGCAAGGACCTGGAAAATTCACGGTTGTTATAGTCTACCCCCGTTAATTAGAATTTTGTCCTCAAAATTCAGTTGACTAGGGGTCTAAGCTGGATCGGATAGTATTCACCCTTCGATTTGGTTGCACACAGAAGAGTAAGGGTGTGGGTGTCAACCCAAATAGTACCGGGTGCTACTTCCCAATTGGTACTATCAATACTTCCTAACATCTGGAAATTATACAAATGAAACCACATAATAATCACATAGTAAGGCAAGCTTTCCCGTCCTTGAGTAAAGCCTTCAAAAACCTTAGGCATCTTTTCGGTAGTTTAAGTTGAGCCTCAACTGAAATCTAACTTAATCCCACAACTCATCAAACAAGAATTGTCATGAGATTAAGCTAAACCACAAGTTTAAGCCCAATAACAACTTGTTTTCAGCTTAATCTCACAACTCATCAAACAAGAACTGTCATGAGATTAAGCTGAGCAACAAGTTGGACCTCACCTTAAACTACGTAACAACTTGAATTTAACTTAACTTCACAACTCATCAAACAAGAACTTTCATGAAATTAAGTTAAGCATCAAGTTGTAAGAAAAGAAACTCAACATTTTTGAAGGATTGGCTTAATTTTTTGGCTCAATTTTTTGGATCGCTTTCAACTAAGAGGGGTGTGCATTCCTGTTTCCTCCAAAATCAATGGTGCATGCCCTAAGTATATCTCCTAATGTCGGATAGTATGCTCACCCTGACCATCGGTCTAGGAATGGTAGGTCGTACTCCAATCTAACCGTGTTCCTAATGCGTCCTTTAATGTCTACCAAAATCGCGATGTGGATCGTCTTTCACGATTTGATATAATAAGTAAAGCGCTCTTCATATGTGCCGCTCTAATTAGATTTTTTTATCTTTGAATACTACGGAGGCATTGATCAAACCAAAGGACTTATCCTGAAAACTCGAAATGTCTGTATATCGTTCTTAACGCGGTTTTAGGGTTGTCAGTCTTGTGCACTCTCAACTAATGATATTCGGGTTCGGAATCTTTCTTCGAGAAGTATCGCGTATCATGAAATTTGTGTCGCTCCGGGAGTTAAGTTTATGTGCATCTCAATTCTTCAAGGAGGGGTAAATCCTGTTAGGTCTTTACGAAGTACTCCAGGGAAGTCTTAAGCACGCAAGGTATCTTTGGGTTTCTGCTCGTCCTACTAGGCGCACTGAAATAGGCGGTTTTATAGTAACTATCAAGTGATTAGGCTTCATGAAATGCCTCATCCATTCTTGAGCAAAATCATTTAAAAATTTTAAGCTAATTAGTAACTTTAAACTTAATCTCACATCTCATCAAACAAGAACTGACATGAAACTAAGTTAAAAGTTGTTAAAAAGCTTACCTTTTTTTTAAGAAAAAGAAAATTTTTTAGTTAAAGTTTGGGGTTGCTCAAAAATGAACGGGTGGCATTTCAGCACCCAAAGGTCTTGCTACCAGGTGGTGGAGATTTTAACTATCTTATTGGTTCCTACCTTTTTGGTCATACACTATATCAATCTCATAGCTAAGAGCTAGGACACTAGGCTTCACCTTTAACAGAGGCATGAACTAAGTGGAAACAAATCTATAATTGACGTCGGAATCAAACAGTATGATAGTCTAATATCCGTTTAAGGAGAACATACCCGTCACGAGGTTCGGGTCCTGGCGTCCTTCTTCAGCATGCATCACAAATACCCAACCACGAGTTGGGTTGCCATTGTTTCCAGTGTTTCCATTAGTCACTAAGGCCTGATTCTGGTTATTCTGCACTTGCCCCTGTGCCCTATTCAACTTAGGACACGTGTTTCGGAAATGATCTGGGCTCCCGCACTCATAACATGTCCTTGGGTAAATGACATTAATTGGAGTCGCCTGCATGGCTACTGCTCGAGAATCCCTTGAAATGTGACCAGTCTGATTGCTGAAACACACTAGGTAGGGTTTAGTCTCCTGGTGGTGGTAGTTACATTTAGCACACTTAGGGTGAGGACCTTCATATCCCTTATGGCCCGAGCTCATTGCCACAAATCCTTTTCCCCATTTCGCCTTCTTATTTTAACCATTTACACCTCCTTGTTTACTGGGCTCACTCACGGTCTTCCTCTTATCACCACTCTTGGACAATGTCCCATTCCTAACCATTTCATTCGTTAAGGTTGCAGATTTCAGTATCGCGTTCTGAAGGGTAGGGGGCTCAGTCGCTTTCACCATCCCGCGAATCTTAGGGACCAAGCCATAGATGTACCTCTCAATTCTCTTGGATTCAGGAGTGACCATGTGAGGTACCAGTCTAGCAAGCTCATGGAATCGATCTGTATAAGCCGCGTGACTAATACCTACCATAGCATGGTTGTAGAACTCATGCTCTAGTTTCTGCATCTCATTATTTGGGAAATACTCATCCTTTAGTAATGCCTTAAGGTCATCCCAACTCATTCCCATGGCGGCTTCTCTTCCTCTGGCCAGAATTTGCGTGTTCCACCAGGTCAGGGCCTTTCCTGTCAACGAGCTTGCAGTGTACTTCACCCTCTGGTGAGCTGCACACTTGCTTATGTCCATTACTGCCTCCATTTTCTCAATCCATCTTGTGTACACCAACGCTCCTCCATTGCCATCAAAGTCCACTGGTTTTCATGCTGTAAATTCCTTGTATGAACATCCTTTGCCACCATTGTTGTTGTTGCCATTATTGTTGTGGTCACTACCAGTGCCATTTTCTGCATGGTCATTCTTGCTTCTGCTGATTCCTAGGTTACTGATGTGATCGTCAACTTGGGTGACGATAGTGGGTAGCAATGCTTGTAGTTGCTCGGCGATCATGGCAGAAAGGTCGGGATTCACATTGTCGTTGCCATTGTTCTCAGTGCCGCGACCACCTCCTCTACCTCCTCGCCCACTAGTCCTTCCACCCCTCGATGGTAGAATGCCTCGGTTAACTTGAGTTGACTTTCTTGGAGGCATGATTCTACAAAGTAGGACATTGGTAAACGTTAGATAGGAGATAGGTAGGATAGGTCGGCATACGTGTCGTGCTACTACACTCAACTTCCTATTTGACAATCCATGAATTTGATAAGTCCATGCCGCATCATGTTATCGTAAAAACGTTGGCCAGGCGTTTTTAAGATAGCATCATGCTGCATTTACTTATCATCATCACTTCGTGTCATACTAAACACATAATCGCACACCTAGTTCCTATAATTCAAACTATATGAGTGATGAAGCGAAAAGTGTACCGCTTTTAGGGGGTCATTTAAGCCCTAAATCGTATTTATTTGATCAAATATTGCCCTAAATCGTTCCTTTTGTCATTTTAGGTACTTTGGAGAAGAAATCTGGAAAAGGAAGCATTTTGGACGTTTTTGGAGCATAAAAGTGAAGAAAACGACAAAGTCTCAAAATCTGCTGGAAAAGTACCTGTGACGGCGTCAAGCCCCAGTGTGACACCGTCAACCCTTGATAAGCCAGAGAGGATTTTGGAAGATTAAAGGGGGACGGCGTCAAGAAGGCCATCAAGACACCCTAACCGCGGCGAGGTGACGGCGTCAGCTCTATATCGTGACGCCGTCAGATCTGATTTCCTATATATATTCTCATAATTTTTAGTCATTGGTGTGCAACTTTGTGAGGAGAAACCCTAAGACGATTTTTCTGCCATTTTTAAGGGTTTTATACCCTTGGATCTCCCATGTTCAATTGAAGATAAGTAATCAATTAATCATTCAATATGTCTATATGTTGTTTGATTATATCTTGTTCTTGTCTTTTATTTAACATGCTAAGCTAGATTTATCTTGTGTTTGCTTAGATCTAATGAAACCTAACTATTGATTATTGGTTGTTGGTGTGTTATTAATTGTATTGGATGATTGTTTATCGATGTTAGGCTTAAGAAAACTGGCTAACCTCCTATACGGTAACTTGCTTGAACGTCTTAAGAAACATGAACCAATGCGTACTAAGGTTTTTATGGTTGTATTTAATGCATGAGCGAATTCTAGTGATCCCATATTAGGAGCTTCTTAGCCGGCTCGACATAGGAGTGAAGTAGGAGCTTATAGAGTTGGGGAAGTACGTACGCCACCCCACGATTGGTATTAAGGAATACACCCGTCATCCACGCAATTAATACACACTAATCAACCGGTAAAAGATAGTTAGGGAGTAAGGAAATCTAAGTAAACACATTTCTCTCCATATAAGTTCCACAACCTTTTTATTTTCAGTTATTTTATTTTATTTGCAATTGTAGTCATTTGGGTTAGTTGACTAGCAACTAATTCCGCCCACTCCTTCAAACCCGAGATTTTACTTGCTTTTATAAAAATATAAAAAAAAATACAAAATGAATCTTCCCTCACCCTTAGACCTATTAGAGTAGTTTTTCAATCCTAACGACACTATTCCCCTAGAGAACGATCAATCCCCCGGTACTTGCCACTACACTATACTACATCGGTCAGGTACACTGCCTGGTGGGGATTGCAAGCCTCTTGAGATCCCTTGAGAGGTAAAACCTGTTGTAAGGTCGCAAAACCACGCATCAAGTTTTTGGCGCCGCTGCCGGGGAATAGTTATTGTTTAGGTTGAGATTTTTATTTTATTAGGTCTACTCACTAGATTCCTTTCTAGTGAGATTTTTATTTTATTTTTCTAGGTTTTCTTTAGTCTATCTATTTTTCTTTGTGTGTTTGTTCGTAATTTCCATTGACTCTTCCGTTCACCATTATGGAGAACGCGAATCCACCATACTACCAACCACATAATTCACCCTCCATATGACATCTTGATGTTTAAACAACATAAAGATGAACCTCTCTATGATGCATGGACTCGTTTTAAATATTTACTCCAAAAAGTCCCTCATCATAACTTCGATTTATGGTCCCTAACTCAAATCTTTTACGGTCGTGTCGACCGACATGCCCAAAGGGACATTTACTATTTTGGCGGCATGGATCTTAGGAAATTAAGTGCTGTAGAAGCATGGGAAGCTATTGAGAATTGTGCCCAATATTATTATATAGTAGACAACCCAACAAACATTAATACAAGTCAATTGACCACAAATTTCAAGGATCATGAAATAAGTTTGTTTGGGGATGAGGTTAGAGTTGAGCCACCTAGCTGCATGTCATGGTTAGGCACTACCATAATACAGGGTGAACACTTAGTTGATCTTGATGTGATGGAGGATCTAGCCGAGCATGATCACATTGATCAAAAAGACCTAAGTTTTATGATCGATGACGATGAATCTCAAGAAACACATGATGAATCTTTTGGGCAATTTGAATATAGCAGTCAGAATATTGAGGATGATCCTTATGATTCGGATATAGAAGTTGAGATGCCTAGAGAAGCACTTGAGATATTAGGGAAAATGTTAGGTTTAAATTCTACCAAAACCCATGATGAGGATATAGGTGATCTTGACACAAGGAATGATGAGGTTAGTAACATAAGCCCACTAAGTACCTCACAAGTCCTACCATCATTTGAGGCACACACACCGCCCGTGACTTACCCGGAAGAAGTAGAAGAGACTTTAGGAATCCCGATGGAGGTAGAACCTTTGAACCAAACACAACTAGAGGATATATAGGTTTGAATGCTTATAGTGATCACAACCTTACTCTTAGTTCTAGGGGATTTCCTATTTTTGATGAACCGGAGCCTCAACCAAAACCGTTACCTAATCTTCCATCCTTAGATGTGAATTTAGGAATTGAAAAAGGTCCCGATCCACCCATCAAACCATGTAGTCCGGGTAATGTTAAGATTAAGGTAGTAGACTCTAGGCCATGTGGAGTGGAAGCTAATATAGGAGTGAACCATGACCTTACATATTTACATCACCCATTCATGATTGATCACAAGAAACATTATGGGTTTAAACCGGGTTTATTAGGTCAAGATGGATTCCCAACTAGGAATCTCTCGAAGTTGATAGAAGATGATCCCTTTTTAGGAGAAAACTTTAATTCACCCACTGACCAAAGTGAACTAGGTAAGGTTATGATGAAAGGAGCACACCCCTTTGAGTATATAATTCATCCACCACTCTTTCCTCACGTGGCATACTTCCACCAAGATGGTGTGTATCGCTACTATCACCCACACTTAATCCTAAGTGTAGGAAAAACCTCTCCTTTATCCGTTAAGTAAGGGTAGAGTCAGGCTCGTGACTCGAATAAAAACAAGCGCTTCTTGGGAGGCAACCCAAGCTTTATTTGCTTTGTGTGTTTATTTGTTTGTTTGTTTGATTTTATTTGCTTCCGTATGTATGTTTAATTTTTATTATTATTGATTCATGTTCGAAACTAAATTGTGAAAATGCTTTATCTTGTTTTTAACTTCGTCTTAACTACATATAAAGGTATTTTGCAAAAGTAAAGTGTAAGGGAAATCCAAATCAGTTTATTAGAACAAATGAACATGAATCATAACAATATTAAATTAACATACATATTAGTAATTGTTTGAGTCAAATGCTTGTATCGAGTCATAATGATATTTTGCAGGATTTCCAGGAAATAAGGATTGAGTTTTTCCAGAAATTTTTCGGAAACTTAACATGAAAAAATCTGTCAGATCACTTCTGACGGCGTCAGGAACAGTTTTCTGGAATATATATATATTTTTTTTGAAAGTTTTGTTTTCTTCCGGAATCATAAAATGCTTTATTAAATCTCTAACTTATAAACTCAAGGAATCTGCAAAATAATCATTCCACAAGCATTATATCCTTATACAGATTTATCCCGCCGATGTTATGCAGGTTTTCGTGTTTGTTTTCTCAGGTTTAACAGGTTATTTTGGACAAGGAGATGTATGTGGAATCTAGCTTTTGGCGCTGCTTTAATCTTGAAGCTTCAACATTACCTTGGAAGAAGATCTAACCATGTTACCTCTTTATCCATCGAGCGAATCAGGGGAGTATTTGATTTCATTCTTTTACCTTATTTACTTTTACATCTTGTTATTTGAACATTGGGGACAATGTTCATCTTAAGTGTAAGGGGGGGGGGGGGTAAAGTACGATACCTTAGAGAATGCTATTACGCTTGATTTTTCGTTTGTTTAATGGTAGATGTGTAATAAAACTGAGAGAAATACCTGTTAAGGCAATTTTAGTGCCAAATTTAAAATTTTTTACAACATATAGGAGTGAAACTTTGGTCTTAATGAGCGTCTCACGGATAGGAGTTATATGACTAGCACAAAACCGTACCACTAAAAAATTTTCCACCCCCAAATATGTAAGGTTCGCCCCTAGAATTGGTAGGAAAAGCATTTATGCTATGATGTGTGTACCGGTAGCACTTAGATTCTAGAACTTGTGTTAGGACCATTCCGAGGCCACAAGTGAGACTAGATTCGTGTAGTTAGATTTACTACATGATAAGAGGCATTAGGATTAACCCATTGTTTTACACCTGTGTTTTTGTTATAATTACATTGGCTACATTGGTCAAGTAATTCTCCCACACCCTTTGCGTTGTACTCATTTTTAGTACACGATACCCCTAGTACACCCCTCAGAGCCTATCTTTTCGTTTCTAACTTTAAGCATTTTACTTAAAGTCAGAATTTGTTTACACCCCACTTAAATGTACACCCAAATCGCCTTAGCCTACCTTGTATGCACTCATTTTTAGTGCATTATTGTGACAACATTTGTTTAAACCCCAAGTTAATTATCTAATTGATTACATGGTTGCTAAGTCGAGTCATATCCTTGTACATATTGTTTTGGGACGATTGGGACTCATGGGTAAAGTACTAGTGTAATGGAGTAATGGGGAAGAACAACATTATTACCCCCATATGTGCTAAATATTTTAAAAGTACTCCAAGTGTTTCGATTATCTTAATTCGAGTCATTAGAATAGTTATTTGTAAAGTTATGTAAAAGTTCAAGTGTAAGGGGAATACAACGCCCCTATGATGTAGTATTTTGGATGGTAGGGCAAGAGTGTATGCAAAAAAAAAAAAATGGACTACCATCCCGTTTCATTTTATGTTTATTTTATGTTTTTGTTATTTTTTTCATTAGCTTAAGTCGAGTCTAGTCTTGGCTTAGCAACGCCATATTGTACATGTAATTAATCAAGATCTTTAACTCGCCACCAGTAAAATATCCCTTATCCAACAAAACCGTGTTTATCATATCCCTACACCTAACGTTATAACCCATTTAAAAGCCCTCTTTGATAGTTTATCTTAGGTGCTTACGCCTAGTGGAGGAGGTTTTTGATCCTTTCCCAAGCCTATGGTAATCTATTTGCTATGACAGGTAGTGAGAGATATTATTCATTTTCATTTATGAGATATACTTTTATGACACCTGAGAGATGTGAGTATCTAAACACTACTTGTGAGGTGCTAGTCTGTAATCTCCGTGCTTATTATGATTAAAGTGGAACGACTATTTGTTGTAATTACTTTTATATTAGCGTTAAATGACCCTAACTTGTATTTTGATTAGAATAAAAGCGCATTTGCTTGAGGACAAGCAAATCTCAAGTGTAAGGGTATTTGATGAAGCGAAAAGTGTACCGCTTTTAGGGGGTCATTTAAGCCCTAAATCATATTTATTTGATCAAATATTGCCCTAAATCGTTCCTTTTGTCATTTTAGGTACTTTGGAGATGAAATTTGGAAAAGGAAGCATTTTGGACGTTTTTGGAGCATAAAAGTGAAGAAAACGACAAAGTCTCAAAATCTGCTGGAAAAGTACCTGTGACGGCATCAAGCCCCAGTGTGACGCCGTCAACCCTTGATAAGCCAGAGAGGATTTTGGAAGATTAAAGGGGGACGGCGTCAAGAAGGCCGTCAACCCTTGATAAGCCAGAGAGGATTTTGGAAGATTAAAGGGGGACGGCGTCAAGAAGGCCATCAAGACACCCTAACCGCGGCGAGGTGACGGCGTCAGCTCTATAACGTGACGCCGTCAGATCTGATTTCCTATATATATTCTCATAATTTTTAGTCATTGGTGTGCAACTTTGTGAGGAGAAACCCTAAGACGATTTTTCTGCCATTTTTAAGGGTTTTATACCCTTGGATCTCCCATGTTCAATTGAAGATAAGTAATCAATTAATCATTCAATATGTCTATGTGTTGTTTGATTATATCTTGTTCTAGTCTTTTATTTAACATGCTAGGCTAGATTTATCTTGTGTTTGCTTAGATCTAATGAAACTTAACTATTGATTATTGGTTGTTGGTGTGTTATTAATTGTATTGGATGATTGTTTATCGATGTTAGGCTTAAGAAAACTGGCTAACCTCCTATACGGTAACTTGCTTGAACGTCTTAAGAAACATGAACCAATGCGTACTAAGGTTTTTATGGTTGTATTTAATGCATGAGCGAATTCTAGTGATCCCATGTTAGGAGCTTCTTAGCCGGCTCGACATAGGAGTGAAGTAGGAGCTTATAGAGTTGGGGAAGTACGTACGCCACCCCACGATTGGTATTAAGGAATACACCCGTCATCCACGCAATTAATACACACTAATCAACTGGTAAAAGATAGTTAGGGAGTAAGGAAATCTAAGTAAACACATTTCTCTCCATATAAGTTCCACAACCTTTTTATTTTCAGTTATTTTATTTTATTTGCAATTGTAGTTATTTGGGTTAGTTGAGTAGCAACTAATTCCGCCCACTCCTTCAAACCCGAGATTTTACTTGCTTTTATAAAAATATAAGAAAATACAAAAAGAATCTTCCCTCACCCTTAGACCTATTAGAGTAGTTTTTCAATCCTAACGACACTATTCCCCTAGAGAACGATCAATCCCCCGGTACTTGCCACTACACTATACTACATCGGTCAGGTACACTTCCTGGTGGGGATTGCAAGCCTCTTGAGATCCCTCGAGAGGTAAAACCTGTTGTAAGGTCGCAAAACCACACATCAATGAGGATTCTTAGGTTATAGTCTAGGTTAAACCACCTAATTCTCTATAACCAAGGCTCTGATGCCAATCTGTCACACCCCAAAAATGGCACAGCGGAATGACTTTTACGGGGTATGACTTCATAGTTAAAAACACAAGGTGTCACAACAGAGAAACACTAAATGCATAACATGCGACAGATAATAGTCGCAAACTCCTACAAACGGGATAAGTACAAAGATCCAAAATAAACATATGTCTCAAAGTAAATCAACGTCACTTGGGAATATCAAATGCAACTCCACGAGATATAACCCGGGAGGGTCTTGTCTTAAGTCTTGCTAAGCCAGTCAATACTCAACCATCTAAGCAGCTTCAATAACACCTGAAAATGGTACTAGAAAACGTCAACATAATGTTGGTGAGCTCGTAGGTTTAAAAGTAAAACCGTTGAGCTGTGATAGCATAGTGTAGGACAAAAGTGAGCATGATAACCAATTATAAGCATAAGTCAAAACAAAATAGTTTCGCGCCAACTGAACCTGCCACGATGGTTGCACACATAAACAGTACACACAGTGGGGAGCTACCTCGATAGATCTATCATATTGCTTCAGCTCTCAAAAGAGTTAACAGTTGCGCATTCATGTACACACAGGCAAAACATTTAGAAGCACATAATCGTATCAACACACTTAATGTCCAAAATCATGAAAACAGTATAATCACAGCATGAAAAACAGTTAAAATGTCATTTGAGTACCATCTTCCCCCAAGGAAAAACATAATGAAAAAGGGGCTATGAGAACTCACCTTAATCAAGAAATGCACAACACAACAACTCAAGGGTAGTATAGCACACGACAACTAGGACGTCACAACACAATGGACTCGGTACGACCTAATAATATAAAGACTCGTCTTAACATATATCTCATAAGATTATTAAAGACGTAAAAGTTTCCAAAGGTCAACTATTCCCATTCCCAAAATTATTCAAATTTCCATTTCCAAAAATACTTTTGTTTTATTCGTTTATTAGAGTTTGGTATCATCATTCGTGTAACGGGAGGAATACACAGACTCAAGAGTACACACGCCAAAAGGAACAAGACAACGAAATTGACGCGGGGAGTGTTGACGAGAACTCAGGTCAGGAAGAGATGACGGAGAAGAGTCAAAGTAATAAAGAATCAAACACATCAAGAAAGATGAGTCGATTGGTAGTTGTCGGTATTTACCCATCATCCCATTTAGTTACTTCAGACATATTCGTTTTATAGCTTAGATTTAATCTAGGTCTTTAGACAAAAGAATCTTTGAAAAGCCTTAAGTTTATAAACTTTACAAAATTTCGCCTTAACTTATCCGTTTATTCGAACATTTCCAAGTTGAAAGCCCTTATTTGAAAATAAGTTTCTCATGAAATAGTTAAAGAATACAAAATATTATTGTTCTTTAGGCATTGTTTCCATTGTTTACCCGTCGCGAATCGAATACATTAAATTCATTAGGAGTTTAATGCAATATATGCGTTTCGTGTTCAATAGTCTAAAATGTCCAAAGTCCAATAATATCACAAATCAAAGTATAGTTTCAAGTCAAAGTTTTTTTTTTTTTTTTTTTTTTTTTTTTTTTTTTTTTTTTTTTTTTTTTTTTTTTTTTTAAAGTTCGGTGTTGCAAAAATCCTCAGGGTAATCCGACTACCAAATCAACGACCAAAGTAAATAAATAAATAAATATATAAATAAATAATCCAACAAGTAATCCATTAAATCCATATATGAATATATGGTATCCTACAGGTAATGTGTCTCGAAACGTCTAATAACCCTTATGTTTCCCATTTTTTTAATCCAAAAACTAATATTCTTACTTTAACTTTCCCTTTTTATCATCACTCATTAAACAACAGACTAAAATCCGTCGATTTATATTTCTTGTTAAAACTTTATTATTTTTTCTTTTAATTTATGTCAAGTCGAAAATATAAATTTAGTCACAAGTTATTTCCGTTTCGAGTCACAATCTCATATCAAACTCTCGGGTCAACAATATAAATCCCCAACCCCAAACAACCCAACATACCCTTCGGTCACAAATGCCTGGTCAATAAGTCAATATCTAAATCAATAGTCCAAATCAAACCATTCATAGGTCCAATATAGGCGAACAACTCTTCCCGAGACCACAAGGTCTTGGCAATTCCTTGTTATGGCCAAAACATCATTACCAATATTCATAAATCCAAGTCAAGTCTCAACCAAATCGTTAACCAAGATATATATAATCGTTCGGCCACTAATCCTAACGGCTTAATAATTATCAAATCCAAGACCAAAAGCAAACCGGAACCATCAATAATAATAACTTACCATGTCGAGACCTCGGGTCTCGGCTTGAGTCGTTGTCGCGGACAGAAACTAAACGGACTGAAATTAGGTCACAAGCCAAACGGCTTCGACCCGTGTCGGACACCAAACCAAAACGGACCAATTAATCAGATGTTCACCATGCCGAGACCACAAAGTCTCGGCTCGAAACCAATTCGTACCGAAATCAAATGGATCAAGAGATGGACCACGAGCCAAGATGGTCGTGACCCACGACTACCAATATATACCAAACGGATCGACCAATAAGCCGGATAATACAAGCTCTAAATAAGCTGAAAAAGAATAGGAATAAGCTCACCGTGAGCTTTTAACCACGGTACACAAACTGAAGACATAACACAACCAAATAACTCAATAAACTCGGAATAAGCTCATCGAGGGCTTATTTCCTTTCGCACGTGTAACAAACAAAACCCAACACAATTTTTTTGACCACGAAATGATACCAAACATTTTTATTAGTTATCATCTCGGTAAAATCCGTTATCCCACTCGTTTTAATAAAGGTATTTACTAAAATAGTAATGTGCACCTCTCGATTGGATACATCCAACGGTAATGAACTGTCCCTCCTAATCTTGCCTCTGAAGCAAGATGAACCGAAAGATGAACCATGACATCAAAGAATGATGGCGGAAAAATCCTTTCTAAATCACAAAGTATTTTTCCAATCTCGATTTCCATTTGAACCAAATCATTTGGATTAAGAACCTTTGAGCATAATTGTTTATAGTAACGACATAGCTTCATCACAGGATAGCGCACGTGCTTAGGCAACACATTTTGCAAGGCAAGGGGAAGCAACTGCTGCATCAAAATATGGCTATCATGACTTTTAAGTCCAAATAGTTTTGGAGGTTTTAACTCTACGCATCTTGATATATTAGCTGCATAACCATCTGGAACTTTCACCTTCTTAAGCACACGACAAAAAATATCTTTCTCTTTTTTATCCATTGAGAAACAAGCAGGTGGCAAATAAACTTTGTTGTTATCTTGAACTATAGGATGAAGTTCACGTCTAATGCCCATTTCTTGTAAATCAAGCCGTGCTTTTATATGATCCTTGGTCTTCCCATCTAGATTCATTAGCGTTCCAAGGACACTGTCACAAACATTCTTCTCAATATGCATTACATCTAGATTATGGCGTAGCAAGTTATCTTTCCAGTACGGTAACTAAAAAAAATACTTTTCTTCTTCCAATTAAAAGGTAAATTTGGGTTGCTCTTCACAAGTTTTCCAAATTTAATTTCAAAACCATTTAACTCATCAAGTACTTCTGGTCCTGTTAAGCCACGGGGTTGCCTGTCTTGTTCTACTGTGCCATCAAAAGAGTTTTTATCTTTTCGAAAAGCATGATCAGTAGGCAAATATCGACGATGTCCCATAAAACAATATTTTTTGCCATGAGTCAAGCATGTTGATTTTGTATGTTTATGGCAGTTAGGACATGAAAGTTTACCTTTGGTGCTCCATCCGGATAAATTTGCATAAGCAGGAAAGTCACTGATCGTCCATAACAAACAAGCACGCATCCGAAAGTTACTATTTGTTGATGCATCATAAGTCTCTACTCCGTTGATATCCCACAACTCCTTTAGCTCAGCCACTAACGGTTCCATATAGACATCTATATTATTCCCAAGAGCAGTTGGGCCAGGTATAAGTAAAGATAGAAAGAAATAAGGTTGCTGCATGCACATCCAATGAGGTAGATTATATGGCGTCAAAACAACAGGCCATGTACTATGAGAAACACTCATTGTTCTAAAAGGGTTAAACCCATCACTCGCTAAACCAAGCCTGAAATTATGAGATTCATTGGCAAACTTACGATACTTAAAATCAAATGCTTTCCATGCTGGGGAATCTGCAGGATGTCTCAAGTAACCATCTTTCGTGCGACTCTCTTCATGCCATCTCATGGAGGCAGCTGTTTTAGATGACATAAATAACATTTGCAATCATGGTATGAGCGAAAAATAACGCAAAACCTTTGCTCCAATCTTCTTATCTGTATCAGTTGTGGTTGACTCATCTGCAGAATCATCTTCACTTGCTTTATACCTTGACGTATGGCATATATCACATTCTGTTTTATTATTGTTTTTTTTTCCAGTACAACATACAATCATTAGGACATGCATCAATTTAATCATAACTAAGTCCCAACTCTCGAATTATCTTCCTTAGTTCATACAATGACTTCGGTATGGAAGCATCGGGGAAGGCTTCCCTCACTGTATCCAGCATCATGCTGAAACCATTATCACTACATTTCCCAACACACTTACCATGAAATAGTCTAATGATAAAAGAAAGAACTGAGAACTTACACCCAGGATATAGTTCTTTCTTGGCCTCTTCCAACACTTTATAAAAAATTTTCACCTTTAAGTTTGGCATACTCCTACTTTCACTTTGTGTTCCCATTTCATTTTCTTGTGTGTTATCACCAAACCGATGGAAGGCATCATTCACCAACCCTTGCATGTCATCTTCAGCATCCAACATAGGAGCATCACATGATTTGGAACTGAAAGGTGGAATTGTATAACCTTTCATAAACCTGACACATAGCAGATGTGTTCTAGCCTCGGCCCGATCTACACATATCTGATTACCACAATCAATGCATGGACATGAAATCTGTCCATTTTTACCCTCAATATAAAATATATAATCAAGAAAGTCGTCAAGACCTTTTTTATATTCAATGGTAAGTCTTGGTAAAGACATCCAACTCGTATCCATCTTAAACCTGCCTTAAACAAACCAACAATAAAAAAACTAATTCAATTAACCACAGATAACCACAGATAATTTCAACAAAAAGAAAGGGAGACTAATTCAATTAACCACAGATTGTGTTTGATAAAAATTTAGCAAAAACGATTAGGGTTTTAATTATGAGGTATTACCTGGTCTTGATGATGGTGCTGATTTCCGGTTGTCGGATATCAATTGACGGAGATGATGGTGGTGAGTCCTGCTGGCAATTTTGGATGGTGGAATGATCGTGTATTTGGAGATGGACAAAGTGAGTTTGATTTGATGATTTGGTCCCAAAACATATGTTAAAAAACAAAATAAGCCAAGCCCAAAATAAGCCCAAAGATATGAAACAAACCTCTCTTCTCCAACACCACAACAAATCTCTCTTCTCCAACACCCCAACATAATCAACATTAACACATACAGATTATGATCATACAAAATTATGCTGCTAAACATTTCATCAAAGCACATAACAAAACAAACGTCCAGTAACTATAAATCTATTCATAACATTAAAATATTAAACATTATAGACAACATAAACATATAATAAAGTTCATAAAACATCCCATACAGCTTGTTCTTCATCCAAACAACTACCTAAACAACTACATAACCATAGGTACCCATACGCCTAATCAAAATTGTTCTAGGGTAAATCCCTAGAAACAGGTACCCAAACAACTACCTAACCTAAGAACATAAGACCAAAAGACCCAAAAACCACAAAAGAACCCTACACTACCTTCAGTCTTCATCATACTCCTCCAGCAGCTCAATGGTCTCCTTCTTCAATGCTATCAACCTCTCAAAATCAGCAACAACACTTGCAAGAGATTCTACCAAACGTCGCTCAATGATCTGGACTTCGAGGAGTGAATCATAAACATCCCCTGTAGCCTGTTCTTCATCCAAATTTAGCTCAAAAACCTCGCTCATACGCTCGGTTCTCTTATCCACATTCATACGCATGTCGTCTCTCATAGCGGCCACATTTATCATGTTTACCTCATTAATCGGTATCTCCTGAATATTCAAAAACTTAAAACAATCATGAAGCTTATCAGAACCACAAATATCTTTCAGTTCCTTCAAGTAGGGCTTCGCAGACATTTTCACAAGGTTGTATATAGAGAAAAAGTAATGAGCTGAAAAAGGTAGATACATGAACTGAAAAAATTAAAAGAAAACCAACATATATATAGAGAAAAAGGTAGATACATGAACTGAAAAAATTAAGAGAGGTATTAATGATAAATGAAAGAATTAAAACAAGTAATGATGAGAAATGAAAAGCCTGAAGAAAATAAAAGGTCGAGAAACTACTTACGCATACCCATAATATAGTTTAATTGGGAAGACTGAACCTTCACCCAATTCAGTTTGAAGCATTTCTGGAAAGAGAGGCACTACTACCTAAGGGTAGGGGTGGCAATTTATGACCCGACACGAAACCCGACCTGAAACCGACATGAAAAGTAACAGGTTCGGGTTGAGTCTAAATATATTTCGGGTCGGGTTTGGGTCGACCCATCTAACCCGTTTATTGAACAGGTCAGGTTCGGGTTGTGAATAAATTAAGTGGGTCGACCTGCCAACCCGTTTAAGATTTTTTTTCTTAAATTAAAAATTATTTATTTTTATTATATGGGTTAAATGGGTTAAACGGGTCGACCCACAAACCTATTTAACCCGTCTAACCTATTTAACTCGTGTAATGTGGCAACTTTTGTATCAAAAACGGGTTAAATGGGTCAACCCAAAACCCGTTTAACCTTTTCAACCCATGTAACCTATTTAACCCGCCAACCCAAGTATATATATGGGTTAAATGGGTCAGGTTCGGGTTATGTGTAAACAGGTTAGGGTTGACATAGCTGACCCGATGATTTAAATGGGTCAGGTTCGGGTTGGGGTTTTCTGACCCGCCAAACTTTCATAGTCATAGTGGTGGGCCCTCTCATCTTAAGTGAACATAAATTAAAAACGACTTAAAAGGCAGGAAAAACGATGCTCTAAAGTACGCGTGGCTAAAAACGTAAAGAAAAACTGAAAACGGGTTTAAACCGGTAAAACCCGAGCCTAAACGTCGAAATGGTGAAATACTAACTCTATAGGTGCCAAACTAATTTTCCTAAATTCTAATTAATAAAAGAAAATTTTAGAAAAAAGAATTATATTTTTCTGAGTTTTATTTAATTTATTATGATTTAAAGACTGAATTTAAAATAAAAATGAATTAAAAATACTAAATGAAAATGGAAATTACCAAAAAAATACAGGAAAATGCTAAATGTTATACTACTCCTAGGAAAAATAAAAGAAATATCCCAGCTTATTGGAATAAGCTGAAATAAACTGAAAAAGACCCAAGGGCAGGATGGTTAGGCTGTGTGCGTGTGAGCTGGGAGACCAGGGTTCGAATCCCTTGGTTCTCTTTTTGCAAAAACTACTTTTTTTTTTTTTTTTTTTTTTTTTTTTTTTTTTTTTTTTTTTTAATTTAAGTTTTGGTAAAATGTATATGTTTTGTAATTAGAAATGTAAAGTTTTAATAAAACTTGTAACGTCGAATATCTTAGCAAACTGAAACTACATTAAACATCAACTAGAATACATTAAACATGAAATTGAACCTACATTAAACAACGACTTGAAAAAAACAACAAACGATTAACGTAAACAGCGAACGATTAATGAAAAGTATCATCTGAATCTGGGTAACCATCTTCAGTTGATTCGGAAGGTGTGAAAAAACTACACTCCCACCTTTCCCTGCGTTCTTCAGCCTCTTTTGCTTCCCGCTCCAAACGAGCCCTTTCCTCTTGTCTTTCATTATATTCCATTTCCAGCAAGACCTGCATGTCTTGATCCATTAGGCGAAGTTGTTCGTCTGTTAACCCGTGTGGATTTGGGTCTTGGTTTGAAACCGGTGTATTCTGCACTGGTTCATTTTCCGGTGAATTGTTCACCTGTTCTTGTGGTGGGTTGAAAACGGGAAAGATTTGTCCAGGTGGAGTATGGACTTCTTCATTGTGTCGAGGTGGGCTTGGAAATTGGTGGGTTGAAAATGTGGATAACTGGATCGTATTGATTCTTCGGTCTCCCAAGTAGCCTCGCTCTCAGGATGGTTCTTCCAAAGAATCTTTACGAATGGAATTGTTTTAGTTCTCATGACTCTTTCCTGACGCTCCAAAACGGCCTCAGGTTCCTCACTATAAGAAAGATCTTCTCGAAATAGATCGAACGGCAAGAGACAACATGAAGTGGGTGATAATCATACTCACGAAGAAGAGATACATGGAATACATCGTATACGTGAGATAACTGGGAAAGTAACGCCAAGCGATGAGATACCTCGCCAATCTGATCAAAATCATTGAAAAGCCCTAGGCTTTCATAATTCACAACGAATTCGTTCCAAGGAATACGAAACAACAATGTAGCGGATAACTATTTGAATCTCACACAGAGATACATGAAGCATTCATGCTCGTAAGCAATACGAAGGTAGTACTAAAGAGTAAAACCTCATCAACTCAGTCCAGATTCTTAGATCCTTTTAGCTTTTATTAGCTTATCATCATTGTTCATATTGCTTTTTGCTCCTTAATAGCCCACTGTTTGATTTAATAAGCTGTTTCTCAGCTTATTTGTAGTTTTCAAATTAGTTGTCTTTTCAAAACTAACTTATTTATTAGTGCTTAATAGCTATTTAAAAAATAGCTTATTTATTAGTGCTTAATAGCTTTTTAAAAGAAAAACAAAAAAAACAAAAAAAAAAACAAAAAAACAACAAAAAAAAAAAAAAAAAAAAAAAAAAAAAAAAAAAGAAAAGGAAAAGGAAAAAGTGCACAAACTGGGATTCGAACCCTGGCCACCCAGCTCACCACACACACGTGTTACCATCATGCCCTTGGGTCTCTTTCATTAGACACTTGCACCATTTTTCTTTTAAGCCTTCTTTTCCTTATTTGCTTATAAACTGTTTCAGCTTGTTACAGTTTATTCATATTAGCTTTTTCAAAGTTTTTAATTTTCTTATCTTCCAAATAGTTTAAAGTTTTTACCAGACATATTTCATAATTTTCTAAATAGTTTCGCTATTTTTCTTGATTTAATTTCTTTTATTTAGCTTTTAATTCATAAAAATTAAATAACAATCAAAAAAATATAATTTTTTTTTTTTTAAATTTATTTTACTGATTAGAATTTAAGAAAATTAATTTTGCATCCCTAGAGTTATTATTTCATAGACTTTACGTTTTAGGTTCGGGTTTTCCCGGTTTAGATTCGTCATGTAACTCCGGTAGTACACTTGGGTCATAAGATACCGGCACCGGTTGGGTCATAGATTCGTCATGCCGTGTCTTGTAGTCGCGTGAATTTCTTTTATTTCGAGTCAACTGGATGCGGATACGCTTTAACAAACGTAGACCACTTAGGATAAATCCTGTCGGGAAGTCGGCTTACGTAAGAACTCTCGACGATATAAATGAATGACCGCATCACAAAAATATGTAAGCCACTCGCGTGATGTTCTATCGGCCATTCCTAAATATTCATCAAACTTATCCGGGGGATCACCCGTTGAGAGTTGTTTAATTTCCAAAGTGCATTTTTGTATCGCCGTGAAGCTTTTTTTACCTCGCCCATCGAAGCTTTCTTGAGAATACGGGAAAGACGCTTCAATTTCACCAACAATCTTCAAAAACAATGATATCAATGTGTTGAATCAGTCAAATGGGTTGATTTCAAGTCAAATGGGTTATAAGATGTCAACCCGAAAAGGTCAACCCGACCACGACCCAAAAAAAATCAATTTGGCGGGATACCGAGTCAAGATTTAAGATTTTATTTTAACATTATACTTAATTTCATAATAAATTTTATTATTCGGTAAAAAGCTTTTAAATTAATTTAGTTGATAACCCGAGCACCGACCGGGTAATACTCTAGTTCTTTTTTAGTTTCAAATACAATAAAATACCTATATATTATATATACAATATATAATACATTTCATATACTATATACTAGTATTAATTAATTTAATTATACATCAAATTATACCCTAAAATTTTGGGGAAAATTTACCCACCCACGTTCACATTGTATTCACATACTCATATGAACCCGCTTAAAATTTTTGGGGAAAAATTCAGATTAATAAAAAAGTTTTGGCGCTGCGAAAATCAAGCATATCTTTTCGCAAATCAAGTATTTGATACGATTTTATTAATGGAAATCGTTTTTCACATACGGTTAAAATCTCAATTTCGGTTTAGGCTTGTACGTGGGCAGCAAAACAACGATTGTGGGTTTTCACTTTTGAGTGAAGATCTGACTCAACAGGTAATGGAACCCTCTGTTATTGTTATTATTATTGTTGTTATTATTATTATTATTGTTATTGTTATTGTTATTATTATTGTTATTATCATTGTTATATAATGTTATTGTTATATATTGTTAGTGTTTGTTTAACCTTTGTGATGAGTCTTAAGTGTGAGAAATGGTGGGTTCGGGTTTGTGTTTGGTTGACCTCTTGTGATGAGTCTCATATGTGATCATAAGTGCTGCTTATTTGTGATGTGCTACAACTTGTATTTTAGTTGCGGATGACCATTTTCCAAAACCTTTTTCTTATTTGGATGCTATTAGTGGATAACCACAATTCTTTGTGATGTCTTTTAGGCTGTCGTGTGTGGTCATCAGTACTGATTTTACACATGTTGTATAATCTCTGGTCGAAGGTACTTTGTAATGTCATTTAAAGTTTGTGTTACGTTGTGGGTGTTGATTTTATATGGCTGATTTCATATGTGATGGTAGGGTGGTTGTAGGTCACTAATATCTCAAATACACACACGTAAAAACAAAGTAAATACGTACTACTACTATATATTAAGCTACGCTAATAGAGAAAAGACAATAAGCTAATAAGCTAAAGAGACTAAGATGAGAATAAGATGTAAAGGAAGGCTTTGAATATTCGAATGATTCAAGGACAAGGCTTGCGCATAATACATGAAAAACCAACAAGAGAAATATTGCCTCAACACCTCTATTTATAGGCACAACACATAGGGTAACATTTCCATACATGTTTCTAGAAAGAAAATGAAAAAAAGGGCCGGCCCATTGGACTTCTTACATGACCGGTCCTTAAAGCTAAAATAAATACCAAATCGTGCAACATATTAATTAAATGAACAAGACTTTAAAACATGTTCCTAACAATCTCCCCCTAAGTCTTGATCATCAATGTTGCTTGACGTCTTCTTTGCTTCTTAGGCTTCAGACGTCTTTATAATCTTTGTTTCTTTGTTCTTGTTCTAAGATGATATGATGTTGTCTCGATCTGTCAATCTCCAATGTCTTCTTGTCTTCTCCATCATGCTCATTTGTCTTTGACTTGTTTTCTGCAACATGTTCTCATTTTTTCAATCTTTAACTTAAGAAAGGTTGAGGTGCTTGAACTTTTGACTTTACTGAATTATATGTTGAACTTTTGTTGTCATTGAGTCTTTGAGAGAACATTTCTTCAAGATATGAGCATGATGGAGTCTTGATGGTCGAACTCCAGCTCCTCAGCAGCAGCAGCAGCAGCACCAGCAGCATCAGCATGAACCAACCGGTACTTACAGGCTCAGACTTGAGATCGTCAACAACATAGTGTGAAGACTTTCTCAAATCCTAACCCAGACCGTTCTGAACCGGATTCCCCCGAAAGGGATAACACGGACACACCGAAGTGCACCCACGATTCAGTGAGTCGCTGGAGATCACCCCACGACTGTAGACCGTTTGGAGCAAACACTAAGCGTAACCCACAAGGAGTTACCGAAGTGACCTGCTGTCAGAGTTGTTTGATGTTGTCCTGGCAGGATTTCCATTCAATCATTGATAATCACAAATTGTGACTTCTCTCATGAATGTTCTCGGCAGATTGCTAAGATCTGCGAAGGACACTTTCCTAAGTTACAACTGATGCCCATGATGTAGAACACCAGAGTAATTCTAAGTGTACCTAAGAGATCTTTTATGAATCTCATAGCTCTAGACTCAATTAGTGCACATTTGTTTGGTCGTCGGAGGCGTGGAGCAGATTGCCTCCTTTTCAATATCAACACTCTCGTAATGAAAGGTCGATAGATTATGAAGGGTTCTCCGTGTGAATGAAACAAATGTCTTTTGAGAGACACTTGAGTGGCTTAGAAGGTTTATTAGTGCGTCACTGGGTCCATGACGTCTTTAGTCTTCAATACCGGTGATGCTCATCAACCAGTAGATTATGAATTGAACCCGGTGTCTGCCTTAAGGTTGAACAAATGGAGGGCTATTTCTTTTCACCCTTTTCTTTTCTTTTCTTTTTAATTCTTCAACCCCTTCTTTCTCCGTTCATTCATTTTCTCCTTTTTATATCATACCTAGGACTTTCTAGTTCTAAACTATTGGTATTGTCCTTGGGTAGATCCCTCCGGCTCTGGCGGATCATAGGACGGTTTTCCCTAACCTTAGTCACCTTATAACTCCATGACTATCCTAATGATGCCATAAAACCAAAACCATTGAAAATCTCTCAAAGTGTCGATAATTTGTAAAAACATTTTGTTGACACCTTGAGAGTTTGATGATTTTCAGAAAGACTCCCCCTTAACATGTGCGCATAAGTAATAAATTTGAAATTTGCACATGCCGGAAAGAGTTGGCACTTTTGAATTGATTGACTTTCAATGAACCTGATCGTTGCGAGACACGCTTACATCACCAATTAAACTGGCTTGAAATTATTACCCGTCCAGATCAGATTCAAAGATTATCGCTCGAAATCGGTACATTCTACTCAGACACGTCCTTTGCGAGACACGCTTACATCACCAGTTAATACTGGCTTGAAATTATTACCCGTCCGGGACATGTCCTTTCGACTACTGACCTTTCCTATCGTCAATTCGAGGGTCAATTCTGAGTATGAGCACAAGAGATTCCAGCAAATGAGACATCATATTTTAATCATCTTTTACTTCTCCCCCTCAAAAATAGCATACTCATGATGTTTTTGGAAAAACTTTTATGATTAAAATATGCTGTTTTTGAGTTTTAGGGAAGAATTTCAAGAACATTTGTATTTTAGAACAAAGATTATATTTTTCAAATACTCCCCCTTAACAAGGGAATACTTGTCCTTATGAGCAGAATGTTTGAAAAAACTTTAGAAAACATTCTGGTTTTAATTCTGCTCATAAGTAAGAAGCTTTCGCTCCTTTTTCAGGATTGAGGCACTGAATCGTACCTCAGGGTCCTTTATTTGGGGTCCGGGTTGTACACTGTTATGTGTGCACAAGCCGTTGTCATATTACAGTCATATATAAGTAAGAATTATGAATGAATAATAAATATTGAAATCAAATTCTTACAATTAACCGCCTTTGCCAAAAGTGGTGAATTGTGGATCTGTCCTCTGAAATAATCTGATGGCAAATGGAGGACGACCACCAACATATGTTTCCAACCTCCTCATCTGATCCCTTCGGTAGAGCCTTTCTTCGATTGACCAGATAAAATTCTTGACTTGCCTAAGCTGATGATGATTCCATTTCTTGTGCTTCTTCAATACTTGATCCTGAACTCGTGTAACTAACCCATCTCGAACATTCTTCAGAGTGTCATCACAGAACTTGTGAATCTCTTTATGTGGCATGAAACGGTTTGTGTTTGTAGCACTTCTGTAGACGAATCCGAAGACAAGGTCGTTCTTGAGCAAGTACTGAGGCTCCTTGTTGTCAGTAAGAGTAAACATGGGTTCCTCAAGATTCAACTTCTTCTGATAACTTTCAACTCCAAGCTGAAGATCCTCGACACGTTCTTTGATAACTGTTCTTCTGATGAAGTGACAGATAGCCATGCTAAATGCATACAGAAGAGTAGGATTCAGATGATTCAGCTTCCCTTGTACTTTCATCAAATACAAATCTTCAATGTCATTGAGATTGAGTGCGGGAAAATCTGCTTCATTGAACGTGTAAAGTAGATCATCTTGTCTGCGAACAGTGATCTCAGAAATGAAAGTGTAGCCAAGCTTTTGTGATCCCTTGGCATCAAGCACCGCCTTGATATGAAGATCACTGAACACCTTTTCACGGGATGCCATGAGGCCAAGCTTGTACTTGTACCACGACTTACGTTTGTCAAACCAGTGGTGAATTCCAAGTTCAGCGTCACGATCATATTTTGCAATTTTGTTGATGAAGAGTTTACGGTGTCTAGCTTCTTCCTCAATGGCAGGATTGATGTAGTTCGCAGCAGGAGTGAATGTGATTGAGGTAGCATATTTGACTTTACTAGAAGCCCCATGTACGAGTAGTTCCAGATCTTGATTGAAGAAGAATTCGAATGGGATTTCTGACATTCCATGGTATGGTCGGATCACAGGAAGTGGTTTTGTCCAGTCAGTAATGTATGGACGTTTCTTACTGTCAAGACCACCTTCCCTGAATACATCTGGATTTGTCCAATCAAAATCTTTGGATAGTGCCCGAGCAATGTTCTCCAGATGATATTCCAACTCAGCGGCACTTGCAGATTTATCTTTTAAAAGAATGAAGGCATCATTTTTTATTCTACGAAGCTCTCTTTTTGTCATCTTCTTAATGTTGAATGCATGTTTGACTTTCTGAGTGTATTCAAACGTGCTATCTTCTATTCTGGAAGCTTCGTCGTTGTTGATCTGAGCCCTTGCAAGATGGTCGAACCAGTCATTTCCTTGTAAATCTTCATCAGTATCCAACCATGTTACCACAGCTGGTTCTTCAGAAGGTTTCTTACTGCTGGAAGGTTTAGACTTTGCTGGTTTTGGAGGTGGTTGGGGTGGATCATCTTGAGGTTGAAACTCAATGTCTTCATTTATGAAATGTTCAAAGTGATGCTCGGTTTCCTTAGGACCAGATTCTTGATGTTTTGGAGGTGGTGAAGAAGATTTCTGTTCTGTTGGTTCCTGAATGTGAATACCAGATCCACTCCCATTCTTTTGTTTCTTCTGTGTGGGATTTGGATCTTGGTCCTCATTGTCGTCATCACGAATCCTTTTACCCTTATCAGCAGCAACTTTGCAAGAAACCTTCTCAATGTGTGCTTCAATAGACTTCATGAGACTGATATCTTCAGGAGAAGGTGATGTCATAGCATGGAATCTGTTGAGAAGTTCAATTATGAGTTCTTCAGTGGTGAAGTCTTTGAGTTGCTTGAAGCCAGAATTGGAGATAATTGCTTCTTTGACCTTGACATCAAGTTGAGTATTGACATGCTCGTTAATATTTTTCTGAAGATCAGCAGTGAAGCGTTTGACATAATGTCTTGTCTTACTTTTTATATTATCTTCTATATCAAAAGTAAGAAACTCATCCATATTCTGCTTTGTTTCCTGCATCTCCTTGACTTGATCAGACAGATCCTTGATAAGGTTTTTCATCTCTGTCATTTGTTCTTGCAACTTGCTCTCTTTTCTTGCTTGAGCAAGTTTGGTTGCTTTCTTTATTTTCCTGGATATGGGTGAGAGGACTTCAACTCTTGTGACTTTGGCGATTTTACTGACATGTTTGCCTTTCATGATTGTTCTAATTCTTTCTGCCATTGTTGCTTTGCCTTTGTGTGATGGTGATTTTGATGGTGATGGAGTGAGTGAAGGTATAGATGATGAAGAATTAGGAGGTGTAGGATCCTTGTGAGATGAAGGTGAAGGTTTTGGAGTGTTTCTCGGTGATTCTGGAGGAGTTAGATGCTTGGGAGGTGAATTAGGAGGTGTGATAGGTTTGGGAGAAGGAATGGGAGGAGTCTGATCTCGTGGTTGTTGTTGAGGAGACTTGTTAATATTCATAGGATCATGAAGTGGAGAGATAATGTAGTTATCGGCTTCATCATCCTCCTTTTGTTTCCTTTCCTCTTCTTCCTTCCTTTTCCTTTCTATTTTAGCAAGTGCCTCCAGCTCATTTGCAGCTTCTGTAGCCTTTGTTCCAGTAATTTCCTTTTCTTCATCAGAGTTTCCCCATTCACCAGTGTCATCATGGTGGTGTACCTCCTCTTGATGTGGGATGTCATCAAACATTGAATCTGAAATTTCATTTTCTGTGAAGACTATCTTTTCTGATTCAGATTGTGTTAGATTCTCCAAGTCGGGTTGATTAACCAAGCTTGATTGAGGAGGGGGAACCGTAGATGTAGCCATATCGGGTTGATTAACCGTATCTGGCTGAACTGTGGAAGTTTTTGATTCACCGGGTTGATTAACCGGATTAGGGGATAAAACTGGTGCTGGAGTGACTCCTGATCCTCCTGCTCCCTTAGCAATTTCTTCCTTCTTCTTTTCTTCTAATTCCCTCATTACTCTCATATGTAGATCTGCTCTTCTCTCTTCATCAATCTTCTTTTGTATAATACTTGCCTTAGCTGCATTCTCTATGTCAAGCTTTGTTTGAAACTCAGCTTCTTGCTCATTAAGTATTTCCAATTCTGGTTCAGTGTCTTCAGAGGATTCAGAAGATTCATCACGAATACCAATGTCTTCAACTTTTGGTTTTGGATCAGTCTTTACAATTCTCCTCTTGCTTGGGGGTTGTCTCTTTGAAGCACTCGATGCACTTCCAGCTTTACTAGCTCTACTACTTTTGGAACGAGTCTTGGAAGAACCTGTTCCCTCAGTTAGTTTAGTTATGCCGACAAGCTTCTTTTCATAAGCCTGAATATAATCTTCGTAAGCAGGAGTTTCCTTGACCTCATCAGTAAGTAGAACATCAAATAGCTTAAGACCTTGTTTGTGAGTGCTATCCTTTGGGAAGTATACTGATTTGAAATCCGTGTCCATCTTTATCACATGTCTTTCTCTGTCTTCGGGTCTATTAGAAATATCATGATGCTTATCAAGGAGAAGACTGATCAGCAACTTAGTGTAACGGACAAATGGAATTTTCGTCAATGGTTTTCTATACTGAGCATGTATTTGAAACAGAGCATGTATTTGAAACATAAGATCTTCCCAGATAATAGCAGCAAAATCAAGGTTATGTTTGGTAACAATTCCCCAGAAGAGTTGAGCATGAGAAAGTCTTGGATGTTCATGTCCACTGTCTCTTCCAGACACCGATCGAATCAGAATGTAGTACATTGCTCTCCATGGTTGAGGAATGGACTTAGCATTGATATTTGAGATAATGTTGAGTGGAAGATTGGGATCTACATCATATCCAATGCCAATGAGAAAGTTGAGAATGTCTTGTTCAGTGGGTGAAGGCCAGTATTGACGTGAGATATCCGGTGGATTAGGTAGAGATAAAGCTTCACGTAGATGTGCTGGTGTGACTTTGACTTGTTTTCTGTCAAGAGTGCATGTGAAGAATTTGTTATTGTCATCAGGGTTGATAGTGCTCCACATCTGATGGATGTATAACTCAGGAATACTATCTGAATCCTCCAAAATACTACGGCATTCATGTCTTTTGAGGATTTCAATAACAATGCGACAACTTGGTTCAGCACACTTGATGTTGTCAAAGACAACTCTTGAATTGTTCTTGCCATACTTAGCCGTGAATCCTTGTGGGAATAATTCAGCTTTGGTGATCAATGGAAGTGGTTGTTGTTGTTGTTGTGAAGACATTGTGGATAATCTGAAACAGCATTATGAAACCAATTTGCAAGATATATGTGTTAGCATTAGTTGAGACTAAATGTTTGCACATAACATCCTTTATTAACATGACTTTGCAATCGTTAATCTATGAATTGATCATTTTTATTTTGCAAAAGAAACCTTTTCTTTAATTTGACAAAACTTAAGGAAATTTGTAATTTCTTTGGAAATTTGTAATTTCGAAGGCAGTTTTCAAATGCGAGAGAAATTACCAATTGCGAGAGAAAATACCAATTGCGAGAAAAATTGTCAAATGCGAGAGAAAGTCGAATTGCGAGAAAAATTGTCAAATGCGAGAGAAATTCCAATTGCGAGAAAAATTTTCAAATGCGAGAGAAATTCCAATTGCGAGAAAAGTTTTTCAATTGCGAGAGCAATTACCATTTGCGATAGCAACCACCAATTGCGAGAGCAATGGCAAATGCGAAAGCAATTGCAAATTCGAGAATATCTTATACAAGAAATTCCGAAACCCTTTTGACGACGATTTTCCACCAAGATTTTTCATTGCATTTCATTTTAACACAAATTAATGATCTCACGCTAATTGTAATGGATTCACATAGCTATTTTTCGCATTTTGTCCAAGTTATAACATGAATTAACCACAAAATCTCTAGAATCAAACTGCTGGTGCATCGTGTTCTTCATAAACCCTTAATTTCAATTAATGGCTAATTGTTGTTTCTGGGCTTAATCTGAGGCAACACATGTTCAATTCACATCATAACAACAACACAACAACTCTCTAATTACACCAAAACATTCGCACTCGATTTTACCCAAATTATGAACATAAACCCTAAATTCAAGAATAAACATTCATATGGATTTCTGATACGATTAAGCATGCATAGATGTTATACAATCATGTTCTAAGCACAGAAGTACAATCATAATCATTCATAACACATAGGATTAAAAATCCCCAAATCTACGCAAAACCTAGAATTATGGATAATCATTTTACACAAAATCCACCGTTGGATCTCTAATTCCTTGAAAACCGTTTGTTATAATCACATAATATTCATAAAAACACTCACAGATTAGTTAAAACTTGAACGGATGATCAGAATCAATATTAGCCGTTGATTGAGTTGTTGAGTGGAAGTAAATGCAAGAGACAGGAATAGCAGTGAAAGTAAATGAATACCGCAGTTAAGTCAGAGTGCATTTAATTCTTTACTTTTAACTTTTATCCTTTTTTCACAATTAGTCCCTTAACCTCAATATTTAGCACAATTAATCCTAACCAAACGATTTTCAATATTTATCACTTATGGTCCTCTAAACTTCTGTTGTTACCATCAAAGTCCTAACCATTTAGCAAATAAGCCTTAGGATGTACCATCATAACCAATACAAAGCAACAGTGTTACAGAAAACATGCAAGTACAAATTTTTTAAATTTTTTTGAAATTTTGTGTCTCCCCCTCAACATTTGTTCAGAAATAAATAAAGACTGGTTAATAGGAACAAAATGTTCAATAAGGGTTTGTACTTGCACACACATTTTTTTTTTTTTTAGATGTAAATGATTATGTACAAGATAGTGTGAGAGCTTGACTTGATTAGTTGTTCTGGAGGAAGTTCGTCAATTCTTGAGGAGTCAAGCATCTCATTCCAATTTGGTGAACCAGTTTCACAAAACAATCATGAGGTAAGGCTTTCGTGAAAAGATCCGCCAATTGGTGTTCTGTTCCCACGAAATACAACTCAACGGTACCCTGCTCCACATGCTCCTTGATGAAGTGATATCTGAGAGCGATGTGTTTGGACTTGGAATGTTGCACTGTGTTGCACGAGATAGCGATAGCACTTTTGGAGTCACAGTACATCGGGATTTTGTTGAATATGTAACCATAATCCATCAGTTGTGATCGCATCCAAATGATTTGAGCACAACAGGCAGACATGGCTACATATTCTGATTCCGTGGATGATAGAGACGTACAATCTTGCTTCTTTGACTGCCAGGACACCAGCTTATCACCTAGGAATTGAACACCACCGGATGTGCTCTTTCTTGTATCAATACATCCCGCATGATCCGCATCTGAAAAAGCAGTTAGTGCAAAACCAGAATCCTTTGGATACCAGATCCCCAAATGAATGGTTCCCTTGATGTATCTAAGGATTCTTTTAACAGCAGATAAATGTCTTTCTGTTGGGTTAGACTGATAGCGTGAACACAGGTATGTGGCAAATACAACATCCGGTCTGCTAGCGGTGAGATACATGAGAGACCCAATTATACTACGATAATTTGTAGGATCAGTGGGTTTCCCATGTATGTCAGCATCTAGCTTCGGGGATGAGGAGGACATAGGGGTGTTATAGGTGTCACTAGATGTCATGCCATGCTTTTTTAATATCTCTTGTGCATATTTAGACTGACTCAAGAATATACCACGGGGTGATTGGTGAACTTGTAATCCTAGAAAAAAGTTTAATTCACCGATCATGGACATCTCAAAGTTTTGTTTCATAAGTTTTGCAAAAGCATTTGAGTACTTTTTATGGGTAGACCCAAAAATGATGTCATCCACATAAATTTGTACGATGAGAATGTCCTCCCCGTGTTTTTGTATAAACAAAGTCGGGTCTACAGATCCTTTAGTGAAATGATTAGCAATAAGGAATGCTGAAAGTTTGTCGTACCAGGCCCTTGGGGCTTGTTTAAGGCCGTAGAGGGCTTTCTTAAGCATGTATACGTGATTAGGATGTTCTAGATCGACGAAGCCCTCTGGTTGTGAAACATACACCTCTTCACGAAGTTGTCCGTTCAAGAATGCTGTCTTCACGTCCATTTGGTAAACTGTGATGTTCTTATGAGCCGCGTACGCCAGGAACATTCTAACTGCCTCAAGCCTAGCCACTGGAGCAAAGGATTCCTCGAAGTCAATTCCTTCTTCTTGGCTATACCCTTTAGCAACCAATCGTGACTTGTTACGAATAACCGTGCCTTCTGTATCCAGCTTATTTTTCCAAATCCATTTTAAGCCCACAACATAAACTCCATCTGGTTTTTCAACGAGTTCCCAGACTTCCAATCTTTTGAACTGATCCAATTCCTCTTGCATTGATTCAATCCAATTGTCATAAGTCATGGCCTCTTTAATATTTTTTGGTTCAGCTTGACAAACGGTGAGAGCATATATGCAAGTTTCACCGTCTGTGTGGAGTTTCTGTCGTGTCATAACTGGGTTATCTGGATTGCTAATCACATTAACTAACGGATGATCCCTTGTCCATTTATGAGTAGATGGGTAGTGTTGAATGTTGTGATTCAGATTTGACGGTTCCATGTTGCTCGAGGAAAATTCTCCTGGTTCGGGAATGGTTGGGGGTGGAGCAAATGGATTGAAAAAGGCATTTCCGTCAAAATCTGGTGGTGTTGGAACTTGGTTAGAAATGGGGGAAGAATCTTCAACTGCTGGTTGAGGTGTTTTATCTATGGATGATGATGGTTCAGGTTGTGGTGCATCGTCAGCAACTACTGTAGAGGTAGATGCTGATGGATCAGGTGCTTGATTTGGGAGTTGTTGAGCAGCGGAACTTGTGGAAGCCTCTGACGTACTGTTAACCAAACTGTCATCAAACATAGGTGCAAACAAATCTTCCAGATCTTTCCTGTTAAAAGGTAAAGGTGCAGCCGAAGATTCAGGGAAGTTTAGACGGTTATGTTCGGGTTCTAAGCGGTCTTGCTCAGAAGCCATTTCCGTGAGTTCATCAAAATTGGCGTGTATAGTCTCTTGAATTTCCCCGGTCCGACGATTCCAAATTCTATATCCCTTAGAATTTTCACAGTAGCCAACGAATATCCCGATGTCTGCTTTAGCCTTTAATTTACCAAGATCATCTCTATCATTTTTCGGGTAACACAGTGCTCCAAAAACATGAAAGTAGTTGATATTTGGTTTTCTGCCTTGTATAAGCTCATATGGAGTTTTGTTGTGTCGTCTGTTGATCTTGCCGCGGTTCTGAGTATAACATGCAGTATTAACAGCTTCAGCCCAAAGGTAATCTGGTAATTGAGCATTGATCAACATTGTTTTAGCTGCTTCCACAAGCGTATGGTTTCGTCTTTCAACTACACCATTCTGTTCGGGAGTGCGAGCAATTGAATATTGATGAACAATCCCATTCTTCTCAGTGTATTCCCGAAGGGTTTGATTCTTAAATTCAGTGCCGTTGTCTGTACGAATAATCCTGACGGTGTTACGGACTTGAACTTGAATCTTTGTGAGAAACGTGATGACCATTTAAGGAACTTGATCTTTTGTCCTAAGAAAGTAGACCCATGTCCATCGTGAGTAGTCATCAACTATTACCAAAATGTACCTTTTCCCATTAATGGTTTGAACCCGCATTGGACCACACAAATCCATATGTAGCAGCTGGAGGACATGATCTGTGTTGTGTTCTGTTTTGGGAGGAAAATGAGCACGGTGACTTTTCCCTTGTTCACATGCAGAACACAAATGATCTTTGGCATATCTGAATTTGGGTAATCCGTCAACCAATTTATTCCTTGCAAGGTCAGTCATGGTTTTGAAGTTGAGATGAGACAATATTTTATGCCATAACCAAGCCTTTGTGGGATTAGCTTTGGAGAGTAAACAGATAGGAGATGAAGCTGTCATGCCTTCAAAGGATATGGTGTATAGACTGGTTCCGCGTCTTCCTTTCATCAAATCATTTCCTTGAAGATCACGAATGAAGCAAGTTTTCTCCCTAAATGCTACTTCTAAGTCTCCGTCACAGAATTTTCCCACTGAGAATAAATTATGACCAAGGCCTTCAACATAGTATACACGACTGATTTCGATGTTCCCATTAACATAATCTCCATAGCCCATTATTGCAGCGAAGTGATCATTCCCGAATCTGACCGTTCCAATAAACTTTGCGATAAAATTTGTGAGAAGCTTGAGGTTGCCGGTCATGTGTCGGGAGCACCCGCTATCAACAATCCAGAGAACAATTTGAATCACCTGCATCACAAATATTGGAAACAGGTGGAGAATTGATAACGGTTGGACCCGTTGGGTTAGAAACACAAGATTTAATTATTTTAGGAACCCATTTAAAGCTTGCAGTGTTTTGTAACCAACGTTGCCATGTCCAACTAGTCTCAGCCTTTTTCCTAATGAATGCACTAGGTGATTTAGTTGTCTTGGGTTTGGCTATGGGTGTTTCAATGGTTTGCTCAGAAACAACTAGTGGTGGTTTCCCTAAAATGGACTTGGCAACAGTTTTAAGCCTAGAGGAAGAGCCACTAGTTCGTTTCTTTTTACGCTTCAACAGAGTTTTAGCAATGCAGTTTTGATGATCACCAGATAATATACTAGCACGACAAACAATACAACTAGCATCAACCAAAACATCAACATTATCATTCATAGTTTCAAATTTTGTTACATCATTCCTAGAATTAGACTTAGCTAAGGTCGATTCTATTCCTGACATTACATCTGTGTTATTCAAACTACTTTCTTGAACTTCTGAAGACTTAGATGAACCATTCCTAGACTTCTTGACTCTACTCTTCTGTTGTTTCTTGGTAGTCTTGGAACTGCTAGCCTTAGAGATAGTATCTAGTCCTGTGGAAGTAGAAGTGTTTGCATTAGTGGTTGAGTCTGATACTTGGGTAATTGCTTTGTCTACTACATACATCCCTGGGGCAATCTTATGAACATTTGCTTTGCCTTTATCTAAAACTCTGATTTTCTTTTTCAGATCAACAATGATGTGTTGGAATTCTTGATTTTGTGAATCTAATTTTCTGTTGAGGCGGACTGTGTCATTTCTGTTTTGAAGAATTTCATCTAGTTCCTTTTCATTTTCAAACAGTTTAAGTCTTAAGAAAGCCTTTGTTTCCTTGTGATTTTCAGAAATATGACTGTTGTGAAATGATAAAGATTCTATTAGATTTTGAAATTTTAGTTCAAATTCAGCACTTTGATTTTGACACCAATCAAGCCTTTTTTGAAGATTAAAAACTTTGTTTTCCACATCATTATTGATTTGTCGAAGATCCTCATTCTCTTTGACCAAATTTTCTATCTCTATTTGCAACATCTCAACATTTACAGCATGATCATTCACAAGTAATTCATTGCATGACTCATAAAGCGAATTCATAATCACAGAAACAACGTCATAACACAAAACTTTTTCTAAGAGTCGATCATTTTCTTTTGCTAAAAATTTCTTTTGAAGTTTTTGACGTTGAACCTTGTCATCTTTAGCTTTGAAAATGGTTTTCATAGATGCTACTTCCGTGTATAACTCATCTTCCCATTTTGTTGCGCATTTCTTCAGATTTCTGACATGAGGAAGAATTTTCTTTTGAAGAATCTCTTTCTTTTCTTTTTGAACAGGAGAAAGAAAAGAAGAGACAGGAATTTGAGAACTAAACTCAATTTCATTCTCCAAACGAGAAATGTCGTCCATAAATGTCTGAAAATATCGAAGGACCCGACATTTTTGAGGCATTTGTGGATCAACAAGATCCTCTGTCAAACAATCTTTAATTTGTTCAGCAGTTGTGGGAACAGAAGTTATAGACGAAGGAGCATTTATGTTTGTGTATGTTAACGTTTGTTCTGGATGGTCCTTAGGAGGGACAAATGATTTGCTCAAATGAGGTCGTGCATTATAATCATAATGAACTCTTGAAAACTTTTTTTGTGAATTTGATCGACCCTCAATCTTGTGTGCAAGAAAATCAGTTTCTTCATCAATAGAATACATAACAACACGTTGAAAGGTATCATCTAACAAAAATGTTGCATTGTATAACTTAGGATTGTCTTTGAGTGCTATGTGTAAATTACGGGGTTTGTCACTTCCAAGTGCAAAACTTTCTCCTTTAGGACTCGGTTTCACAGTTAGTTTTTGAATTTGTGTTACAGATTTACCCGTTTTATACACAACATTTTGAAATTCTTTGAGTTTAGTTTCCAAATCCAGAATTTATTCAAGATATGAGTCAACACGTTTCCTAGTGGCTTGCTTTTCTTCAAGAAGATCCTGCTGAGATGTTGAAAGCTCCGATTGAGTTTTTAACAACTCAGAAGTTAAAGCATCAATTTGTTTTTTGAATTCAAATTGATCCTTTTCTTTTTGAGAGAGAAGCTCAGCTTTGGCAATAGTTAGCTCACGAACTTGACTTTCTAAATTTTGAACTTTTACGTACTCTTGTTGGAAAGCAATTTCAAAACCTTTTTCACGTTTATCTTGTTTAAGATATCCCGAAAGTTGTAGTTTGTAGCACTCATTGTCCTTCGTTAACAATGCAATTTTCTCTTTCAGATTTTTATTGATTTCATTGCATTTTTCAATTTGTGATTGGGTGGTCATTAACAAGGCCTGAAGCTCTGAATCTTGATCAGTCAAAAAATCATTTTGTTCAAGATGATCCAAATTTTCATCGTCAATCGAATCATCAAATGAAACGACGGTTTTATCATCATCAAATGATACAACAGTGTTTATTTGATCATCTGATGGAGATGAGAATGATGAATCATGTTGAACAGAATTGTCATTTGTAGATGAAGATGCAGATGGTGAAGCAATTTCATGTATAAGACATTGTGGATCAGGTACCTGAGATAGACCATCGGTGTCATAGACCGGGCCTGTCTCGGACATGTTCATTTCTTGCATGTTTGCCATGAGCATTACTGCAGCATTTGCCTCAAGATCTTCCATCTCATCATCAGATGCAGCATTTGCCATGAAGCTTTGCTCATTTTGTGTCACCATTCCTGCTGCCTTTTCATCTTTAAGAGCCATCAGAAGAGCTTCCTTGTGATATGCAGTGCCCATAGTACGAGGCTTTGGACATGCATTTGCCATGTGACCATTCCCACCACAGTTGTAGCATGTGATTGAAGTATTTGCAATGCCTTTCTGTGCATTCCCAGTCATCTGATTTCTGCTCTGAGTATTACTCACACTGTTCCTGTTACCCCCTGCTGAATTGAACCTATTCCCTCCTGACTGAAACCTCTGAGACCCGTAGTTTCCACTGTTTCCTGAACCATATCTGCCCGAAGACCGATTCTGAATTTCCACTCTGCCATCATTAATAACAGCTTGATTCTTGGTGTTGGAAGATGAACGAAGACGGTTGTTGGATTTGGTGAACTTGCCAAATGCCTTAGCAATTAATCCAAATGCTTCATTAAGAGAGTTGAATGCATCCTCCTCTTCATCATAATCAGCGTTTGAGTACAACATGGAATCTGAGTTGTTATATGGAACCATTTGATTGTCAGAGTATTGTAATGGTGCTTCATATGGGATGATTTGGTTAGAAGGTTGTGATGGAAAACTTGGTTGGAAAGATGATTGACCAAATTCCTGGTTTGGTAGTGGGAAGTTGGATTGAGCAACGAGAGCAAGTGAGTTAGGTGTTGGTGCTGGGATGAAACCGCCTCGTGCTGCAACTTCCTTATCTACCTCAGATTGATGTTGTTTCAGAAAGTCATACATTAGTCCATACTTGACCTCACCAATCTTCTTAGTTTGCCTGACAAATGTTGCATATTTCTGCCATTCTGGTCCAAGGCAACCCAGAAATTTTGAATTGATAGCAATCTTAGGTAACTTGATTTCATGACAATCGAGGTCATTTACAACATTTGTGAAACGGTGGTAGTATGATTCAATTGTATCTCCTGGTTCCATGATGAAATTGTTATATTCTATGTAAAGCTTTGACTCAAGATCTTCTTGATTTAACTCAGTCCCTTCCATGAGAAGATGCACATGTTCCCACATGTCTTTGGCAGTCTTTTGAGCATCAATACTTCGGTAAATAGGATTAGGAATCCCCTGAAGTATGTAAGACATTGCCAATTGATTTGCCTCTTGTTGCAGTGTTTGTTCATTTGTGTAGTTAGCGACAGCAATGGGAGTTGATGTTTCATCTCTTTCTGTAGTTCCTGGAACAACATTTACTGGAAGTGGAAAGGGTCCTTCTTCAATGGCTTGCTTAAGATATTTCCCATGGGGTTTGCGGAGTTCAATGAATCTGAGAAATCTACTAGCCCACTGCACATAGTTACCAGGTGTCAGCATAGGTGGAGTATCCTGATTTCCAGCTTCATGTCGGGATTGCTGACTGCTGATTGCCTCACATATCTTGTTAAACCAATGTGGTTCTCTGGAGTAGGATGGATTGTTCAGCATTTGATTCTGTTGCATGATTTGTTGTGGGGATACTTGTGGTGGAGAGAGAAATTGATGCTGTTGCACGAATGCTTGTTGTTGTTGATACTGAGGATGAAATTGCTGTTGTTGAGGATATTGCTGTAGCTGATAGTAGTAATTGAAGTGAGGTGGTTGAGACATTTTGTTGGATCTTTAGATAATTAAGATGTGTTTTAAGAGTTATGATGTTTGATTTTTAAGTTTACTTAATGTTCTTAGTCCAATTGCGAGAAACACTGTTTGAATTGCGAGAGATTCTGAATTGCGAAAGAGGTTGTCCAATTGCGAAAGATCTGAGTAATTCTGAGAGATTCACCAAATGCGAAAGAGAATTGTAATTGCGAGAAACAATTTCAATTGCGAGAGAACTTAGCAATTGCGAGAGATAACTCTGAATTGCGAAAGATCAAGCAATTTCGAAAGATTTTCAAAATTACAATTTCGATCACGTTCTCAAACTTTTATACAAAAGATGAGAATAATACCAAGTCGAGGTAGTTTCACAAACTTATACAAGGAAGGAAACACCGAGTACCAAATCCGAAGAAGCTGATGAATTGCGAGAAACCCTTGTTCAGTCCAATTGCGAGAAACCCTTAAACTAGCAATTCCGAGAAACCCTTTTTTTTTTACCAAATGCGAGAAACCCTTGAATTTTTGCAGACCAATTGCGAGAAACCCTTTTCCTTCGAATTTCAACCCAAAACGTTGTAGGATGATGAAAAACGTAAAACTAATGAATATTAGCGATTAACACAACGAATTTGCACCAAAGTTTACAACTTTATCCTTAAAACACGAAGATTTGATGAAAAGGAATAAGCAACGATTTGCAAAACTCGTGTTTTTCACACTTTTAACGCAACGAACCACAAAAACTTACGTAAACCAATTAAACCAAATGAAATAACGATTAAATCTACTCTTATAACACTAAACTTAACTACCTTTGGCGTATGATACCACTTGTAGGTCACTAATATCTCAAATACACACACGTAAAAACAAAGTAAATACGTACTACTACTATATATTAAGCTACGCTAATAGAGAAAAGATAATAAGCTAATAAGCTAAAGAGACTAAGATGAGAATAAGATGTAAAGGAAGGCTTTCAATATTCGAATGATTCAAGGACAAGGCTTGCGCATAATACATGAAAAACCAACAAGAGAAATGTTGCCTCAACACCTCTATTTATAGGCACAACACATAGGGCAACATTTCCATACATGTTTCTAGAAAGAAAATGAAAGAAGGGCCGGCCAATTGGACTTCTTACATGACCGGTCCTTAAAGCTAAAATAAATACAAAATCGTGCAACATATTAATTAAATGAACAAGACTTTAAAACGTGTTCCTAACAGTGGTTGAGTGTGAAAGTGAATTGTCTTAGATTTGTAGTCACGCGCGTTTTTTTCCTAATGTTGTTTAGAGTCGGATATTCGGTTCTAAGTTGTAGCTTTTAAGGCTGTATATAGGTTGTGGCCATGGATGTTGGTTTAATGCTTGCTACAAACTGTTTAATTTAAATGGATGTTGGTTTAGTGATTTGATTTCATTTTTGTTGTTCTCAAATGACTATTGTTCTTTGCAATCTCATCATAATTTTATTTGTATTGTACACCAGTAATGGAAAATAAAAGGATGCAACGCCAAGTCTCCACGAGAAATACGAATGATTACGAAATGTCCAGAAGGTCAAGGATTCAAGAAAACCAACAGAGATTACAAGCTTTGGGAGTGAAAAATATTGCTAAGTCTTTGACAAGTCTAGTAGAGAGTGACAAAACAAAGAAAAAGAAAAAGAAACCAACGGATACCAGTGAGAAAGATGTAGACTATATGTCTGGTTCAGACGTTGATCTTAATGCTGAGCAAGATAACCAAGAAGAAACAGCTACACAAACAAATAAAAAGGTATTAATAATAAATTTGGCTAATATAATTTCTTTCTGTTTGTTTTCTAACAATTCTAGTTGCATGAAACAGCATCGAAAATACATTGCTCCAATGTCCATGACTAGATATGCTAATTTAGCACAAAAATGATTGACTGCTCCGAATGTCTCCCGTGTGCTAACATCTTCAGAATCTCATTCGCAAAAGGGACAACTGATTGATACAAGGAGGGCGATACATAGTAGGGTACAGGAGTCCGACCAAGGCCAAACGAGAAATGATCAACTAGCTGATACAAATCGTACAAAACAAAAGGATCAGTTAAAGGAAAAAGATTTACAAAATTCTAATTCTGTCAAGAGAGGGAGATTAACTGTAGCTAAGAGAAACTTACTGGCAATTGACAACGATGATGACCACGGGGAGCGTGACTTGAGATCTGATGGTACCTATAAATAAATTTCAAATATTATATATATGATATTAAATTACTATTAAGTGTATATTCAGTTAACTGTTTTCGATGCTTACTTTTTTTTTTTTTTTTTTTTTTTTATAACTATAGATAACAATGAAGAACAATATGATGCTGAAAATGATGATATTGAAGACATACATATGAATGAAGATAGTGAAGAACAAGCTACTTCTGAAGATGATGTAGATAAAGACATGGATGATTTGGAGAATGAGGATGATTTGGAGAATGAGAACGATTTAGCAAACGACCACGATGATCTAGTTGAAGAAGAGTTTGAAGCTCAGCAACTTGAAAATGAAGAAGACCATGAAGTTACACAAGCAGTAAATGAAACAGGTTAACCTGATCTACTTGATTGCATCGTTTTAAAAATCATATATTGTGTGATATAAGAAGAATATATAATAAACTTAAATTAAAACAAGAAAACATACAACGCTAACATATTGCCTCCATTTCAATTTATTTAGTATTTTAAATGTATACATATCTATTGTAAATCATGTTCACTTTTTGTAGTTCGGATTGTAAGCAAAAGAAAGAGAGGACCAACACGTATGGCAAAAGTTTGGGCCCAAGAAAAAGGGGATAGAATTCCTATTTTAGTTAATGAACTCGGACAACCTATTAACGACAAAAGTAGTCAGCTGACCCATTTCATGGGAACCCTTTCAAGGAGTGGAAAGTATTGTCCGATTTATAAACCATGGAATAAAGTTGACGCCGCCAAAAAAAAAGCTTTGCTTGAACTCTTAAAGGTACAAAATGTTAAATGTGTATGGCAATCATTTGGGCGGAAGGTGAAGAACTGGAGGGCAAGAGTTAAGGAACTCTACCATGATCCGTCTTTGTCAGTTAAGCAACAAATAAGTTCTAGGCCAAAGCAAGTGCAAAAAAAAAAAACAATGGAAGAGACTTGTGAAGTATTGGAATAAAGAAAAGACTAAGGTGTGAAATACTCTTCCACTTTAAATAACATTACTTAATTTCCCATTCTGATATTTTACTTTCCTACTGCAGAGTTTAAGTGAAAAAAACAAGGCGAATCGGGCAAAAAAGAAGATGATCCAAAGAACCGGTAAAAAAAGTTATGCTCGCGTCCGTGAAGAGTTAAAGGTAACTGTATGGAGACAGTGGGATTGTTAATGTATCCTGTCGATATCCACTGTTAATATTCATTTTCTTTTTATTCATATAGTCATCTTTAGGACAAGATCTGTTGGGAACACGTTTTAAATATATTTCAAGTCTTAGTCATAGTTTATTAGTTGGTTTCTTAAATTGTAATTGGGCTATATGTTTAGCTAGAAAATCCCATGGCACATTAGTAGCCCATGTGCCATGTGGAATATTATTAGCATCTAATTAGGATCTTAATAGCATCATTCTAGCATATTCCTAGAAAGGAATATACCTTAGCATATCCCATGCCTCCAAGCCTATAAATAGATGGCATGGGATATCATTTCACGTGTTGGTTTTATTCACTATGTTGCCAAAGCTTTGCTAGTCTTAAATGTGTAATAAAATCATCCGCCTTCTTTTCTATATCTTATTCTCATATTGCGCCGCATCTTATCTTTTCTTCACTGACTTCTTTATTAATTCTTATTCTCATTATTATTAATGAGTAGATATGGTCCCGTCTTTCTATTATCTCTTAGTTTATTTACTCGTTATCATGTGGTCTCTTTCTGTTATGTCCTATTCGAGTGAATTTATAATATATTAGTTGTTGTGATAAAGTAGATCTAGTGTTATATCAATTGGTATCAAGAGCCAAACAAAGATTTAGGTTCTAGTTGTGTTTTTAGGTTGTAGTTTGGTTTTTTTTTCCGAGTGGTTTAAAGAAAAAAGGTTGTAGCTTTTCACTTGTTTTGTGTTATTTAGTGTGTTGTTAGGATAAAGCTTCAAGCTTTCTTCATTGTTTCGAAAGTTTTGTGAGTTTTTGGTCAGGAAAAAGTGCATCGTTGTAACGTGAAAAAAAAAAGAAAAAAAAAGAGGTGCAGCTTTGTTTTGTTGTGACGTGAGCATTTGTATGATATTAAAAGTTCTTTTGTGAGATTTACGTTGGAAATAGCTTATTGGCCTTTCCTTGGAAATTCACTTTTGAGATTTGGTATAAGTTCACTTTTATATTAAAAGTTCACTTTTGTGAGATTTGGTATAAGTTCGTGACTGTTTGAAATTTTGATCGGAAAAAAAAGGGGGCTACAAATTGTTGCGACTTGAATCTTCATAAGTTTGCGGATTTTATCATTTTCTTGTATAAGAAACTTGATAAAAAAAAGATGTGCTACAAAAAGGCTACGGTTCGAATCTTCATTGCGGTTTGGATTTTATCAATTTCTTGTATAAGAAATTTGATAAAAAGTTGTCTCGTGGTAACTTTGTGGTTCGAATCTTCATAGTAGCGATTTTTATCAAATTCTTGTATAAGAATTGTGATAAAAGTGATCTTCATCGATTTGGCAAAATTTAAGTTCTTGTATAAGAATTTAGATAAAAGAGGGTTTATAGAAATTGTAGACTTGACAATTTCTATAAAAGAGGGTTTATAGAAGAGGGTTTATAGAAATTGGTGGTCTTGACAATTCCTATAAAAGTATCGGAAATTGGCAAAAGCAGTCCCTTATCTCAAATTCAATTCCTATAGAACTTTCGGCATTTGACAAAATCAGCCCCTTATCGCAAACAAGCCTTCTTATCGCAAAATTGGAAAAGACACTCTTTATCGCAATTGAGGCAAGATATCGTAATTAAGGCAATTTTGAGAACTTTCACAAATTGACATTTTTCAGTCCTCGCAATTGAGTTAAACTTTTACAACTTAAATAACTTTTATAAATTTGATTAACTCTCAATTTCTACAACATCAAGGATCACGAACTCGGTATTTTCTCGCTTGTATAAGTGTGTAAAATATTTCGACAATCGGATATCTACTATCTTGTATAAGATAGTTAGATTTTTATATAAATTACCAATTTATATAAATTAGATAAATTCTATCTAAATTGAAATTTTGCCATAATTTGTATAAATTTTGGTCTAAATTGAAATTTCTATAGAAATTGTCATTTTATCTAAATTGTAATTTACATAACGTTGTCGAATTTGTGATTTTTTTGATCTTGTCTAAATTATAGTCTAGTCAAATTTAGTAACTTTATTTAATTTGTTTCGTTTACCTAAATTGCAATCAACTTCAATCGATCATCATCAAAAAACCAAGACTTCACAACTACAACTGAGTTCAACCTTACGTGTGATACATTTTAGTTTGATTCTTCCGATTCCATCGCAACAATCACGGGGGAGAGAAAATGTATCAATCAAATGAATGAACAGATGTCACAAATTTCCAAACCTTAACCAACAACAAACACAACTCCTATATCTTTGCAACGATCCAAGATCAACTTTATCACACATCGGAACGAAATCAAATGGAATCAAGTTCAAAAGAGAGAGATACACAAGAGCTATTAATGCAAGCAAAAGAGAGAGAATCGAGAGAGAAATGCATGGCATGTTTTAGATTACTTCATTCACACCTTAAGGTCCTCTCAAACAAAGACTTAGCAGGAACTCGTACCGAGTATGGATTTAAACGGGCATTTCCATCACTCTTTGGAGAAGACATTGAGATGTTCACAAAAACGATGTTCCTCAACGTGGATCAACTGGAGAAGCAACTTGAAAACGAAGAATTTCATGAGAATGAATCCACGGTCACCTTTAGAGTGCTCAAGGAACAATTTTAGCAGTTCATCGTTTCCTGGTTATCATCAGATTTTGACAGTGTCATGACATGCAAGTATTTTTTGGAATACACTAGAATCGAGGTAAAAACTTTCAAAGACATGCTGACCCAACAAATGGATTCGATTGAAAAGTCAATTGCTGAAAGAGTAATTCACAAAAGAGAGTATGACAAAAGAGTGAATGAAAAGATGTTGCAGATTCAAGAAGAGCAAGCTAATATGGGTAAAGCATTGGAAGCTAATTTGGGTGTTACAGAAAGCAGTGGGATAGAAACAGAAAGCAGTGAGACAAAATCTGAAAAACAGGATGATAGCAGCAAATCAAGGAATGATACAGATGCGGATTGTGCAGATGTCGGACATACATATGACACAGAGCCCATATTTGACATAGAGCCAATGGCTAAGGATGACAACAGCAGATCAATGAATGATACAGATGCTGATTGTGCAGATGTCAGACCCACATATGACACAGAGCCCATATTCGACAAAGAGCCAATGGCTGAGGTACAACCAGTTGTCAATAATAGTATATCTGCTCATGATTGCCAACTAACTGAACAACCTGAATTCAGAAATAAAGGAGGGATTGATCAGAATGTTGACAAACAACCTTTGCCTGATCCAGTAAATGAAAACAAAACAAATGTACCATCAAACCAAACTCTTGAGTTTGAAAATACTTGTCTCAAAAAGATCATTGCCCAGTTTCAAAAGGATTTTTCAAAACTAGAGGCACATTGCATCTCACTTGAACTTAAACTGCAAAACGAATCTTTAACTTCGGGCAACAATGGTAAATCTTTGAATGAAGAAAGTAAACGTATGGATATATTAGTTAAAGAAAATGAGTTGTTAAAAGGTCAAATTCAAGCAAAGGTGTTTGCATATGCTGCATTGCAAAACAAGTTAAGAAGATTGACTGGCCAGAGTGTGGATACTAAGTTTGCAAAACCATTAATCTTGGGGAAACCGTTTCGAAAACCTATCAGAAAACAATCAGTGGTTAGACAACCAACTGCGTTTAAATCTGAACGACCTAAATTTTCAAAATCTCGGTTTGCCTCCCAAGTTGTTGAGGAAAATGATTTGACAAAACCAGTCACTCCACATTTTTGGCCTAAGAATAATGCATCTGTCTCTGCTAAACCTCAACATGTGATTATACCTGGCTCATCTAGGATTAGTTCAAATACAGTGTCTGAAACGAGCATTAAAAGTAAAGAGTCTTATGGCATAAATGACATGAACATGAACTATGATCTAGAAAAAGCTAGGAAAAAGGCACTACTTCAAAAAGACGGAATTCTAGGTTCAAAACCTTGTGTGATGCCTTCCACTGTTGTACAGAACACTGCTAGTAGTAGCAAACCAAAACCTAGGAGCACTCAACAAACAAATAGAAATTGGCTAGCATCTAAGAGTAGTTGCAATGTCTGTGTGTCGAAATATCTTCAAGAAGTGAATTCACGTGCAAAGGCACAATCGACTAAGACAATCAAACCAAACAAACCCGTTGAAACAAAAGAAAAGATTCAGAAACCTAAAAAGTGGATCAATATAGGACGTAGGTTTTCTCAACTAAGTGATGCTCCCACATTTCATTCCACTGCATCTACAAGAAAAACTTCTCTAGATCGAATCTTAGGTGGGTTCCCACAGGTAGAATTTTCAAAACGATTGGTCTTAGGTGGATTCCTACAGGAAAGATTTTAGACATTTGCACCAAAACGAATGTGAATTCCACAACATCTATCTCTGAGGCTAGAAAGAATACCATAGAAATAAAGTGCTCGGGTGTCAAGAAGATAATTGACACTACAACTTTATGCTTCTAACATCTGGAACCTAATTTCATTTGGGATCCATGTTCTTTGGTTGTCTCTTCTTTCTTTTCAGATATGACTATGGCTTCGGAATAACTCAGTTTCGGACCCGAGCTTAATGAAATGGCTTCTGAGCAAAACAGCTTAGAACCCGCACACAACCGTCCCAACTTTCTTGAATCTTCAGCTGCATCATTACCGTTTAACAGAAAAGATTTAGAAGATTTGTTTGCTCCCCTCTTCGATGATATTCTAGTTAGTCGTGCTTCTGATGTATCCACCAATTCCGCTGCTCAAACCGTCACAAATCAAGCACCTGATACACCAGCTACTACAACCACAGCAGTTGCTGCAGATGCACCTCATCTAGAATCATCATCATCAGTAGATCAAACAACTTCTACTTCTGCGTCTACAGCTAAAGATCACCGACTTCAAATAAAGATGCAAATGAGAAGACTAGAGAGTTACGTGGGAGGATGAGCGAGAATTCCAAACATTCTCACTTTCCGCAATCCTAAGTAAACTCAATGGTATTACTTTTCAAAATTTTGTCATTATCTCATCATTTTCTTATATATGACTACGGCTTGTGCACACATAACAGTGTACAACCTGGACCCCAAAGAAAGGACCCTGAGGTACGCTTCAGTGCCTCAATCCTGATCAAAGGAGCGAAAGCTTCTTACTTATGAGCAGAATTAAACCAGAATGTTTTCTAAGTTTTCAAACATTCTGCTCATAAGGACAAGTATTCCCTCGTCAAGGGGGAGTATTTGAAAAATAATCTTTGTTCATAAATACAAATGTTCTTGATATTCTTCCCTAAAACTCAAAAACAACATATTTTAATCATAAAGTTTTCCAAAAAACATCATGAGTATGCTATTTTTGAGGGGGAGAAGTAAAAGATGATTAAAATATGGTGTCTCAATGCTGGAATCTCATAAGTGCTCGACTCAGAATTGACCCTCGAATTGACAGTAGGAAAAAGTCAGTAGTCGAAAGGACATGTCCCGGACGGGTAATAATTTCAAGCCAGTTCATCTGGTGATGTAAACGTGTCTCGCAAAGGACGTGTCTGAGTAGAATGTACTAATTTTGAGCGATTTTCTTTGAATATGATCTGGACGGGTAATAATTTCAAGCTAGTTTACTAGTGATGTAAGCGTGTCTCGCGATGACCATGTTCATTGAAAATCAATCAATTCAAAAAGTGCCAACTCTACCCGGCATGTGCAAATTCACTTTAACTATATATGAGCACATGTTAAGGGGGAGTCTTTCTGAAAAACACAAAAATCTCAAGGTGTCAATAAAATGTTATTACAATCATCGACACTTTGAGAGATTCTTCAAAGGTTTTGGTAAATGGCATCAACATAGGATAGTCATGGAGTTATAAGGTGACTAAGGTTAGGAAATAACCGTCCTATGATCCGCCAGAGCCGGAGGGATCTACCCAAGGAAAATTCCCATAGTTTAGAACTAGAAAGTCCTAGGTATGATTCAAAAAGGAGAAATTGAATGAAAGGAGAAAGAAGGGGTTGAAGAATTAAAAAGAAAAGCAAAGAAAAGGGTGAAAAGAAATAGCCCTCCATCTGTTCAACCTTAGGGTAGACACCGGGTTCAATACATAATCTACTGGTTGACTGAGCATCACCGGTATTGAAGACAAAAGACGTCATGGACCCAGTGACGCACTGCACTAAACCTTCTAAGCCACTCAGGTGTCTCTTAAAAGACACTTGTTTCATTCTCACGGAGAACCCTTCATCATCTATCGACCTCTCACTACGAGATGTGTTGATATTGAAAAGGAGGCACTCTGCTCCACGCCTCCGACGACCAAAATATGCACTAATTGAGTCTAGAGCCTTGAGATTCATCAAAGATATCTTAGGTACACTTAGAATTACACTGATGTTCTACATCATGGACATCAGTTGTAAATTAGGAAGTGTCCTACGCAGATCCTAGCAATCTGCCAAGACCATTCTTGAGAGAATTCACAAATGTGATTCTCAGTGATAGAATGGAAATCCTGACAGGGTCAACATCAAACAGCCCTGACAGCAGGTCACTTCGGTAACTCCTTGTGGGTTACGCTTAGTGTTTGCTCCAAAATGGTCTACAGTCGTGGGGTGATCTCCAGCGACTCACTGAATCGTGGGTGCACTTCGGTGTGTCCGTGTAAGCCCTTTCGGGGGTATCCGGTTCAGAACGGCCTGGGCAAGGATTAGAGAAAGTCTTCACACTATGCTGTTGACGATCTCGAAGTCTGAGCCTGTAAGAGCCGGTTGGTTCGTGCTGTTGCTGTGGAGGAACTTGAAGACCTGGAGTTCAACCATCAAGACTCCATCATGCTTATACTCCAAAGAGGTGTTCTCACAAAGACTCAGAAACAACAAAAGTTCAACAAATGTTAAAGAAAAGTCAAAAGTTCAAGCACTACAACCTTTCACAAGTTAAAGATTGAAGATGTGAGAACCAGTTGCAGAACCAAAGTCAAAAGACGTATGAGCATGGTGGAGAAGACGTGAAGACACCAGAAGCAAAGACCATTGGAGTACGGTAGATCAATACCATATAACATCATATCAGATCAAGAGCAAAGAACAAAGATTATGAAGACGTCAGAAGCCCAAGAAGCAAAGACGACGTCAAGCAACCAAGATGACCAAGACTTAGGGGGAGATTGTTGGGAACACGTTTTAAATATATTTCAAGTCTTAGTCATAGTTTATTAGTTGGTTGCTTAAATTGTAATTGGGCTATATGTTTAGTTAGAAAAGCCCATGGCACATTAGTAGCCCATGTGCCATGTGGAATATTATTAGCATCTAATTAGGATCTTAATAGCATCATTCTATCATATTCCTAGAAAGGAATATACCTTAGCATATCCCATGCCTCCAAGCCTATAAATAGATGGCATGGGATATCATTTCACTTGTTGGTTTTATTCACTATGTTGCCAAAGCTTTGCTAGTCTTAAGTGTGTAATAAAATCATCCACTTTCTTTTCTATTATATCTTATTCTCATATAGCGCCGCATTTTATCTTTTCTTCACTAACTTCTTTATTAATTCTTATTCACTTCTATTCTTATTCTCATTATTATTAATGAGTAGATCTGGTCCCGTCTTTCTATTATCTCTTAGTTTATTTACTCGTTATCATGTGGTCTCTTTCTGTTATGTCTTATTCGAGTGAATTTATAATATATTAGTTGTTGTGATAAAGTAGATCTAGTGTTATATCAAGATCCAAGTCGATTGGAAATTTTTAATGCATGCTTCTCCAAAGATGGAAATACCAAAAATGTTGACGCTGCAAATGCGATTGTAAGTAATATGCTTTAATGTTTGGAAAAGTGTATTAATAGCAGAAGTTAAACACAATATGCTTTTTTTCATAATACATGCCTTTCCTATATGTTCTTGATGTAGATATAAAATGCAGGAAAAAATGAAACAACTTAGTGATAATCTGCCCGAGGGTTCGATTGATAAGCCTGGACCAGATGATATTTTTTCTAAAGTTATGGGTAAAGATCGAAATGGTGATGCAGTCATGTATGGTCTAGGTGTTCGTGCTTCTGATGTTTGGGGTGTAATACCAAGTCGTTCAGCATGTCATAGAGAAAACAACGAATTGAAGTCTAGATGTGGAGAACTTACTAGTGAAAATGAACAGTTACGAGCCCAGATATCAGAGATGAAAGGGTCGACGGATAGTTCCAGTGTTCCACCTCTTACATCACCACATTCTCCCGTTGTAACCAATGAACCTCCACGTTTACGGGTATGTTTCTATTATAAATTTTTGCTTTTCCACCCTTTAAATGACCACAACACTGTTCTTTTTTCGTATTAGTTTTTAATCATGAATAACATTAACAACCAAAATGTACTGTTCTTCATCAGAAATTATATTATAAGTAATATAACAGTGATTCGGGTGGTATTCGGGTCGGGTTATGTCGGGTCGGGTTATGTCGGGTCGGGTGATTTGGGTTATCGGGTGACCCGATTAAGTAACAGTGATGCAGAATGCATGGGTTGTTTTAGAGTCTTGCTACTTTAAGCAGATGCAATAAGTATGCATTTCTTGAGATTTCGTAGGACTGTAGGAATGCCAAAGAGGGAAATGAGGAATGACCACATGGCCTATGTGAAATAAGATTGTCTTGAGTAGGGTGACCCTCTATTGTGACATGCTAGGAAGATGACTCATAATTGATTACCAAATATATAGATTTGCATGGCGTAACAAGCTAGTGCAATGTGCAATTTTGGGATGCTGATAGCCTGATATTGGTTTGAGCCACCATTGTGCCACTTTGGTGATTGCGTGACATTTGAGACCTCATATAGATATGATTTGCATTATGCTAACTGGATATTCTATGTTGTGGAAGTTTAGGCTTCAGTTTAGTAGTTCTCCCTAGCAATTTCAAATGTCTAGATTCTAGAATACCATTTAATTATGACTAGACAGCGAAATTCTCTGGATGACAATTGAGAAATAAGCAAATTGTTGCATGAAGAAATTGCAGAATAGGGGACGTTACATATCTCATTAGTTGTTGCATCTCCAATATAGTATTGTTGCATTTTCATAACGTCAGATACATATTTTCACATATTAAGCATACACTGATCAATAAAAAAAATAGAACTAAATAATGATTGTCGGGTCTTGTCGGGTTGACCTCCTTTGTCTACACCAGCCTCCATACCTGCAGTAGCATTTGTATTAGAGGTTGAGGCACCATTTAAATTCATATCATTACCTGCATATTACATTTGTTTAAGCTAATACATGTGTCTGACTATAAATTGATAAATATTTGTTGAAAACTGAAATCTAGGTCGGGGATGAAGTTTTCCTTAAAAGCATTCTAAACTCAACCGAGACTGTAGCAAAAGGATGGGTGAGGAGCTTGGACCCAAATGATCTAGTTGGTGCAACCATAGCATGGCCTTGTCCCTTTATCTCGGTATGTCTTTGTTAAACTTGTGATACCAATAATTTTAATAACATGGAACTTAATGCTTATACATGGATGTTTATTTGTAGGTGGTCCGTGAGGATTGAGAAAGGATGCATGATGACCCCGGACTAAGCTTCTTGTTGCTTTAATTTCTTGTTTAATGTTACAAACTTTATGTTGGATAATGTCTATACCTTATTTATGTTTAGTGCTTTTGTTATGACAATTGCTTATTTGAAATACAATTTCGTTTTATTCATTTAATAATTAGTTGATGTTTTATTCATATCGTAAAATAGAGTGTGCATGCTGAAAATAGCGTCCTATCATATGACTTGTTAGGACTTTGAAATTGTCCTATTAAACTTATTAAGCGTCCTAACAATTAACTTTTAAGGACGCTTAACATTGTAAAAGTGTCCTAATATGTTGTTATTAGGACGTTATTTAGGTTGTTAATAGACATTTTATTCGACCAAAATATTGGTTTCATAATCTTCTTTGAGATATTAGAACCCTTTTCTTGGTGCTAAAGTAGCTATAATGTTATATGATAAGCGTCCTAACAATTATCTTTTAAGTACGCTTGTATGTGCATCAAAAGATTAAAATTAGGTAACCACATGTTAGAACATTGTAAAAGTGTCCTAATATGTTGTTATTAGGACCTTATTTGGTTGTTCATAGACATATTATGCGACCATAAATTTGGTTTCATAATCGTATTTGGGATATTAGGACCCTTTTCTTGGTGTTAAAGTAACTATAATGTTATATGATAACCGTCCTAAGAATTAACATTTAAGGACGCTTGTATGTGTATCAAAAGATTAAAAGTAGGTTACCACATGTTAGAACATTGTAAAAGTGTCCTAATATGTTTTTATTAGGACGTTATTTGGGTTGTTTATAGACCTATTATGCGACCATAAAATTGGTATCATAATCTTATTTGAGTTATTAGGACCCTTTTCTTGGTTGCTAAAATAGCTATGATGTTACATCATAAGCGTCCTAACAATTAACTTTTAAGGACGTTTTTATGTGTGTCAAAAGATTAAAAGTAGGTAAGCACATGTCAAAACATTGTAAAAGTGTCATAATATGGTTTTATTAGGACGCTATTTGGGTTGTTCATAGACATATAATACGACCATAAAATTAGTTTCATAAGGGTATTTGAGATATTAGGACGCTTTTGACCTATTACAACCCCCTTACATGAAACGCTTTCATCCTTGGTCCTATTAAATGAAAGGTCCTATAAAGTACCATTTTATGACGCTTTTGTACGTCCTAAAAAGCCACTTTTCTTGTAGTGACATCTTTCTAACATTGAACAAATGTCCTCTAGTAACATTTCTAACACAAGTGAAGCTAGACGATATTTGGATGATCTTAAAAAGAGAGTTGAAACACTTCAAATGGTTGTGGCATCCAAAACAAATAATAATCGCATTAACGATTGGGATTCAAGTTTTCATAATGAAATGAAAAATGTGTATGAAACAAAAATTAGTACTCCACTCATGGCAATTCATGTAAGAGTACTTAATGTTGAAAATGCGCTTTTAAAAGAAACAGCCGACTTTGTCAAGGACCACAAATCCCTGGTAAAGGAAGCAACTGAAAACATTGAACACATCAAAGTTTTGGAAAGACACAATGACATTCTCTCTGAAGTAGCTCTATCGACCGAAATTATGTCCATTATTTACCAAACATATTCTGTGGAAGATGATGAAAGACTCCGAGCTGAGACTTCTGCAATTGTTATAAAATATGAAAATTCTCTTGCTAAGATTGAAAAAGAAAATGTCACATATTTTAAACAACTTGATCAGAAAAAGAAAGAATGCAAGTATGATAAATTGTCGTATGAGCGTGCTTACAAGAATCTGAAAGAACAAAATGATCGTTTGAAGTCTCAGCTGGACAATGTAGAAAAGAAGGGTGAGGAAACTAAGTTTGCAAAACCATCAACTTCGGAACAACCAAAAATGCAAATTTCTCAAACTCTTCCAAAGGTTGATGTGACAAATGATTTGACAAAACCAGTCACTCCAACACCCTTACCTAACCAATGTGCTGATAAAGAGAAAGTTGTTGTCAAAACATCGAATGTGATAGCGCCTGGCCTTTATAGGATTAGTCCCACTACTGCGTCTGCCTCTACATCTAACACATATAGGGCGATAGACAAAAGTAAAAAAGATAATCCAAAAGAGTCTAGGAATGCTACAACAACCTCTCAGGACAACAACATAAATTCTAATGAGTGTGCCTTACCTTCTACAGGATTAGAAAGCACCTCTAGGAGCAGCAGACAAAAGCCTAGGAGCAATACCAGGAACACTAGCGTCTCGCCTGTCTCTGAGAGTGAATGCAAAGAAGTAGAAGAACACCCTAGGAATTTAACGCTTTCAAATAAGAAACATATGTCATCTGGATGTAATGTTAAGACTTCTGTTTCTAGTGCTTGTAACAACTCTGTTTGTTTAATGTACACGAAATCTTTGTCTGAAAATGCTTGTGTTGATATTGTTTCTAACACTGTGAATGTGAATGATATGCCTGAACAGAAAGAGGTTCCTTCAGTAACTAGGGCTAAGTCTAGATATATTCGAAGACTTATTGCAAAAGCTAAGAAAACAACTAGTAGCCTATTGCCTAAGGACCATCTTAAGTTTTGTGCATGAAAACCAACGGGTAGAATGTTTACACTTAAGAATGAAAAACTAGAAATTGTTCCCAATGAAAATATGGAAACCTTCTCTAATTGTGATTTACCTGTTACCTCTAACCCCATGGAACCAAATGTTAAACGGTTTCCATATACAAAATCATCTGTTCTTCGCAGGTCATTGAAATTTGTCTTTGGATCATTGACTCGGGTTGCTCCAAGCACATGACCGGAAATTTGAAGCTGCTAATCAACTTTGTATGGCAGTTCATGGGAACTGTACGGTTTGGAAATGACCATGTTGCAGCTATTCTGGGTTATGGAGATCTTCAGTTTGGGAACTACTTAATCACTCGGGTTTACTATGTCGAAGGGTTGGGACACAATCTGTTTTCAGTCGGGCAGTTTTGCTATGCAGATTTAGAGGTCGAATTTAGGAGAAACACTTGTTTCGTTCAGAATTTGGTTGGAGATGATCTCTTAACTGGGAATCGTGGCACCAATCTCTATGCTATCGACATAAACCAAATGGCCTCTTCATCACCAATTTGTCTCATGACAAGAGCATCCGAAACAAAGTCCTGGCTGTGGCATAGACGTTTGTCCCATCTTAACTTTGACACCATCAACAAGCTTGCCAAAGACAACATCGTCAACGGTCTCCCAAAGTTCAAATACACCAAAGATCACTTATGTCCATCATGTGAGCAAGGAAAAAGCAAAAGGGCAACATATAAACCTAAAACCGTACCCAGTTCGGTTGATAAGTTACATTTGTTGCATATGGACTTATGTGGCCCAATGAGAGTTAACAACATAAATGGGAAGAAGTATATTCTTGTAATCGTCGATGACTATTCAAGATATACATGGGTAAAGTTTCTGAGGTCAAAAGACGAAGCACCAGGCATCATCATCACCTTTCTGAAGCGAATTCAAGTCCTACTTCAAGCTCCAGTAAGGATCGTAAGAACAGACAATGGCACAAAATTCACTAATCAGGAGTTAAGAACCTACCTTGAAGATGCTGGAATCACACATCAGACATCAGCTGTAAGAACTACACAGCTGAATGGGGTAGTTGAAAGAAGAAATCGAACTCTTGTGGAAGCTGCTCGCACAATGCTGATTTACTCTAGTGCACCGTTATTCTTATGGGCTGATGCTGTTGCCACTGCTTGTTTCACTCAAAACCGATCTCTAGTCCATACAAGATTCAATAAAACCCCATATGAACTAGTGAACAACAGAAAACCTGATATCTCTTACCTTCATGTATTTGGTACTTTGTGCTATCCAACGAACGACAGAGAAGATCTGGGGAAGTTGAAAGCTAAGGGGGATATTGGAATCTTCATTGGTTATTTAGAAAACTTGAGGGCATTCAGGGTGTATAACAGGAGAACGAAAAGGATTATGGAGACGATGAATGTAAAGTTTGATGAAATTTCACAAATTGCTTCTGAGAGACTCGCTCTAGAACCCCGCTTAACCCGATGGCTTCTAATCATACCGGATTAGGACCCGCACCAAACAGTCAGACTTCTGGACATATCAGTTCAGGACTCGTACCCCAAGGAGCTCAATCAACTCACACCGAAAAACCAACAAATCAAGAACTGGAAAATTTCTTCGAGTTTATGTATGATGAGTACTATGGTGGCGCTTCGACAAATGCATCTCAACAACGTTCCGCTGCACCCGCTCAAAATCAACAACCACCACCACAACCACATCAAGATGCATCAACAACATTCAAAGCTGATGCACCAACTCCCTCTACGTCATCAACATCTACTCCACCAAATCCAGTAATTGAAATTGTTCTACCAATAGTTGATGAGCAAGAACAAAACGATGCTGTGTTAGAAGAAGAAGTATTTGAAAACCCCTTTGCAACGAATTCTGCTGAATCATCTTCAAGGTTACATGAACCATCTAACACGCATTCATCAAATCCAAGGTACCCTTCTACGTTACAGTGGACAAAAGACCATCCAATAGAACAAGTTATTGCTGAACCTTCAAGGCCAATTCAGACGAGAAAACAACTAAACACCGATTGCGACATGTACATCTACGTCTGCTCAGTCAGTCTAATAGAGCCAAAGAACATTCGGGAAGCAATGGCAGATAATGCTTGGATTGAAGCGATGCAGGAAGAACTTCTCCAATATCAATTACATGACACTTGGGATTTAGTTCCAAGACCAATTGACAAACTCGTCATTGATCTTAAGTGGTTATGGAAAAACAAAAAGGATGAAGAGATGACTGTAATTCACAACAAAGCTCGTCTAGTGGCCAAGGGATTCAGACAAGAAGAGGGGATAGATTTTGAAGAGTCATCCGCGCCAGTCGCAAGGCTTGAAGCAGTCAGGATTTTCTTAGCATATGCAGCTCACAAAAACATCACGGTCTATCAGATGGATATCAAGACAGCTTTCTTGAATGGAACTCTGAAAGAAGAGGTGTACGTGAGTCAGCCAGACGGATTCGTCGACAAAGATCATCCAGACTACGTCTATTAGCTAAAGAAAGCTATCTATGGTTTGAAACAAGCCTCAAGGGCGTGGTATGACGAATTATTATCTTTCCTGCTTCAAAATAATTTCACCAAAGGAACAATTGATCCGACCTTGTTTACAAGAAAATTCAAAAATGACATTTTGATTGTTCAGATTTACGTGGACGACATAATCTTTGGGTCCACTAATCCGAAACACTCAAAACATTTTGCAAATCTCATGAAAAGCAAATTTGAAATGTCCATGATGGGTGAATTAAAATTCTTTCTTGGTTTATAAATTCATCAATCCCCACGTGGTATTTTTCTTAATCAGGATAAATATACAATTGAGATTTTGAAAAAACATGGAATGGAAAATTGTGACTCTGTTGGTACACCAATGGTCACCTCACCAAAAATAGGCACTGAATTATATGGGAAACCCATGGATCTGAAGAAATATCGGAGCATGATTGGTTCTCTCATGTACTTAACTGCTAGTAGACCTGATATACATTTTGTTGTTTGTTTATTAGCACGGTTTCAGGCAAGGCCTACCGAACTTCACCTCCAAGAGGTTAAACGGATCTTTCGGTACCTACGAAGAACCATTAACCTGGGACTTTGGTATCCGAAGGATTCGGAGTTTACACTAATAGCATTTTCAGATGCAAACCATGCCGGTTGCCAAGTTACAGCAAAGAGTACATCAGGCGGAGCATAATTTTTGGGAGAAAAGCTAGTAGGCTGGTCATCAAGGAAACAAGACTGCACTGCACTATCAACCACAGAAGCCGAGTATGTGTCTCTATCTGCGTGTTGTGCCCAAGTTCTATGGATGAGGACACAACTCACAGATTATGGTTTCTCTTTCGACCGCATACCTTTGTATTGTGACTCGAAAAGTGACATAGCCATCTCGTGCAATCCAGTTAAACACTCGAAGACCAAGCATATTAGAGTCCGCTATCACTTCATAAAAGAACACATAGAAGAGGGTACTGTTGAATTATTTTTCGTGAAGATTGAATACCAACTCGCCGATCTATTTACTAAATCCCTCCCAAAAGAGCGGTTTGATAACTTAGTTCGTCGAATTGGAATGCGAAGCCTAACTCCCAAAGATTTTGAAAGTCTTCTCGAATCTTCTTGAATTATATCAACAAGCTTCGCATGTAAATATTTTTTGAAACACAAAATACAAAATTTGAAAAACCATCAAAAATAAAATATAAAAATAGAAAATTTTCAATATATATATATATATATATATATATATATATATATATATATATATATATATATATATATATATATATATATATATATATATATATATATATATAATCAAAAAACCAAAAATATTCTTCTCACGACATGTCTCTCGTATAATCGATATTCTGTACGTATCTAGAAATGTCATTCAACAATGATACGGGCATGTACAGATGCTTGAGCGAGAGTTCATTTAAAATTTTTCTAAAACATGTCGTTTCTCAAAATTTTCTTCATTACGGCTTTCGTATATTTCAGTACGAAACCCGAGCTACAATGACGACTTCTGATTATTTCAGATCAGGACTCGCATTGTTAATGGCAAAAGGAAACAAAGAATCCTTGAGCACATGATCAAGATTTTTCAAAAAGATATTTCAAAATCTTTCTCCAAATTCTGTGCTCAAGATTCTTCAAAAATGATAACTCCCTCTATACCCTTAAATGATTTTAAACTCAAATGTTTAAAGAATATGCTTTAGTTAAGGGGGAGTTTAAAAAAAGAAAATTCAAAATATTCCAAATCATGCTAAAATGATCCGTCTATCTCTCCAAAAAGATCTCATTTTAATCAGTTGATATAAAAAATATCACTGCATGCTGTTTTTGAGGGGGAGAGGACGTGATTAAAATGTGATCAAAAATTTAAAAATCGTGGATTGAATCTGAAAAGAGCTCTTCAAAAGACTCAGCATGAACCCTCGAATTGACGAAATTAAATGTCCGTTATCCAAAAGACTTGTCCGAGACGGGTAATAATTTCAAGCTGGTTTATCCAGTGATGTAAACGTGTCTCGCAAAGGACTTGTCTGAGTAGAATGTACCAATTCGAGAGATAATCTTTTGATATGATCGGGACGGGTAATAATTTCAAGCTAGTCTAACTAGTGATGTAAGCGTGTCTCGCGATGGTCATATTAACTGAAAATCGATCAATTCAAATGTGCGAACTCTACCCAACATGTGCAAATTTATCTTAAAAATGCACGAGCACATGTGAATGGGGAGTATTTCAGAAAATTCAAAACTCTCGAAGTGTTAACTAAAATGTGTTTATTCATAAACACTTTGAGAGATTTTCACAAAAAGGTTTTATGGCAAGTGATCAACAAATCTAGGATAATCATGGAGTAATAAGGTGATTATGGTTAGGTAATGTCCTATGATCCGCCAGAGCCGGAGGGATCTACCCAAGGACAATTCCAAAAGATTAGAATTAGAAGTCCTTAGGCAAGATTGAAAAAAGGAGTAATATGAGAAAGGAGAAAGAAGGGGTTGAAGAATGAAAAAGAAAAGTTTAATGAAAGGGTGAAAAGAAATAGCCCTCCATCAAAACTTAGGGCAGAAACCGGGTCAATACATCTGCTATCGGTATTCACTAAGGTGATACTGATATTGAAGACAAGACGTCATGGACCCAGTGACGCGCTGCACTACCCCTCCTAGCCACTCAGATATCTCTTAAAAGATATTTGTTTCATTTCTCACGGAGAACACTGCATAATCTATCGGCCTCTCATTCCGAGATGTGTTGATATTGAAAAGGTGGCACTCTGCTCCACGCCTCCGATGACTAAATCCAAAACGCACATTATCGAGTCTAGAGCCATGAGATTCATCAAAGATCTCGTAGGAACACTTCCAATACAATACACCTGTGTTCACCAAAAAGGACAAAAGTTGTAAGAGTCTTAATGAGATCTAAGGTTTTTGCCTTATATCATGATGGTTACGTGCTTCAAACGGTCTACAGTCGTGAAGTGATACTCCGGTATACTTCAGCGGCTCTCAACGGCCTTGGTTAAGATTAGGGAAAGTTTTCACACTATGCTGTTAACGATCTCGAAATCTGAACCTATAAGCGCTGGACGTTTTATTGCTAACTGTTTTATGCAGGTACTGACGAAAGTCCATTCACCATCATCATATGTTTCAACATCTACGACGGCGATGCAAATTGAATGGAAGATAAAGGCAAGAACGACCTAAAAGACGATACTTCGAAGATCACAGTGCATGAAGAAACAAGGAGCGAAGACTAATCTACATCGACACACAAAGTTAAAGACTTTGAAGACAAAAGACCTATCACCGGAGCATCATTGAAATGACCATCCCTTAGGGGGAGATTGTTAGCATTGAATTTATTATGTAAAGTGATGGTCATTTGTTGTACTAATACATGTGTGTCGTATAGATTAGTTAAGTCTAGATAGTGTGGGCTTTTGTTATTGTAAAATGATGGAAATAGATATGTAAAAGTCCAACCCATCAAAAGCCCACACCAAGCCCACAAAAGCCTTTATGGCACCGGCCATAAGGCTATTTAAACACACACTCTTACCCATTTTAAGTGTGCCTCTTAGTCTAGTGTAGGTGAGAGTGTGTGTGTGTGCTCTTAAGTTGTGTTTGTTTTATTTCTCTTGAATCTAATAAACATTCGGTATCTATTACACCATACGATCCACACTTTACTCTTCATCTACATATTCTCTAGTTGAGTGTCACATGTTGATAGTAGCTTAGTAGTAGTGATAAAGTAGTGATTTTGAGTCATAACAGAAAACCCATCTAGGGTTTAGATTAAATTCAAGTTTTGAAATTTGTTTGGAGTTTGGATTGAGTTAACTTGGTTGCGGGATTGGAGCCGTGACCTCCTTTGTGGTCCGTTTGGTTTGTTGCTGTCGACAGGTTTGAGCCGATACCCTTGGTCTCGGCATGGTAAGTGAAATGGTGTCCTTGTGGTTGTAATCTTGTTGAGGGTGTTTGAAACTTGATCGAATTGGTTGTTAACGAGCCATAGGTTTAGTGGCCGTGATGATATGTGATTGATATTGGACTTGAGAATTATACTTGTGATTGTTTTGAGCGACGTCGAGTGCCACTGAGACTTTGTAGTCTCGGCATGGTACCGACAAGCCTAAAAAGGGATATTAGACTTGTACTTGGACTAGTGGATATTATTGTTCTACCTGACCCGAGTGTATTAAGACTCGGAACGTAAAGTGACTCGATATATATATTGTGTAGAAATGAAAATGGTAAAAATAAAAAGTGAAGTGGTAATAATAATAATAACTTGAAAGTATTATTTTACAAATTACTTTGTTATTAAATACTTTGGAACTTAAAAGGGAAAGTATTAAATAAAATAAAAATGAAAATATGTACGAGTTATTAAGCGTTCCGAGGACATGCTTATCGAGGAATACCACTTAGATTAATTGTGGGACTTATTATTGAATGTTTGGTAGTCGAAATTACTTGGGAATAAATGGTAACAATTATTACTTTAACACGTTGGTAAACTTATAAATTGTTCGACATGGTAACGTTCCATTAGGGGACGAGCCATGGCGAATTAATGTTTTATTATATAAAACATATAAGAATTATAACTTAATGGGATGTTTGGGAAAAATATCGACGACTACCAATCTATTCACTTGATTTGGGTGTGTTTGATTTGTGTGATTTATTTGGTTTGACCCCGTCGTTTCGTCCTGAGTTCTGTATCGTTTTCTCATCGATTTCGTTTGTTTATTCTTCTTTTGGCGTGCGTACTCTTGAGTCGTGTCTTTCCTCCGTCACACGAATGATGATACCCACTTATAATAAAGGCTAAGAATAGAATATTTTTGGAAATAGAAACGGTTAACCATTGGGAATCTTTGTAGACCTAGTTTATTGTTGAGGATGTCGTATTAAGACAAGTCTTATGCGTATTAGGTTGCGCCGTTCCCGTACCGTTGTACCAGCCTCCTAGATACCGTTGTGATTAGTTAGATGCCAGTTGTGTCAGTTGTGGATAGTTGCATTGCTGTGGCTAAGGTGGGTCCATGGCCCCTACTTTTACTGGCTTATAACTGTTTTGGGGGAGAATACATGCTCGTTTTTAACTAAACTCAATTGTTGTTTATTTGGATAAGCGAGTTGTTTACTCCAGACTTGACTGTTTGGTTGAAATATTTGATTTGGTTATTTGAATGCGTTAAGTGATTATCTGTTGCTTATGTGATTATTTCCTCTCAGACCTGATATGTTTTGGGGGTAAAATATATGCGAAACCTGTTTATTGATTTGATCTGAAATTGTGTTTGTGATTATGAAACTGTTACGCGAACTAGCTAAGATTGGTGTCATACGTGCTGCAATAGTGCAGGGTTATTGTTATGAGCTGCAATAGTGCAGGATTATTATTATGCGTGCTGCAATAGTGCAAGGTATTACTATATGGTGCACCTATAGCGGATTATTGTTATGATATGAGACACTCCTTGAGTGCAGCTCATGTGTTTGGTTCCTGACTTAGCTAGCGCAACAGTTAAATTTGCGTGACACTATATGAGTGTAGTATCTGTATGATTGATTATGGTTCTAGATGTTCTGATTATGATATTATTTGCGGATTTGGTTTTGGAACTGTGATTTAGGAGGTGTGAGCCTACGTTAAATTTGACTTGTTTGTGAATGATGTTTTGAACTCGAAACCTTGTAGTTCAACTATATTGTTTTAAACTAAAACCTATGAACTCACCAACCTCGTGTTGACACTTTTAGCATGTATTTTCAGGTTAAGGCGATAGCTTATTTTTGGAGGCGCTTGACAAGGGGCACGGTCATAGACGACTCTGATAACTATTTGGGACCGCTTTATTTATTTTATGGGCCTATTTCCGCACTACTTTTGAATAATGTAAATTTAACACTTTTTGTTAATGAATTTATGATAAACAGCTGAGGTAAAATCGTTCTGCGTACCTTGTGTTGTGATACCAATTGAGTAGCACCCCAATGACATGTATGCTTCCGCTGGACCTGATTTTGGGGGTGTTACGCACAATCCCATACTGCCTGTTTGATTTCGTATAGAGTTACATTCTGCTCCAAAAGTGCCCTTTCGGGTCCCAAAACTGAATCAAAAGACAAGTGATCAGTGTAGCGGATTTTAGGAGAGAAATGGTCAAATTTGTCTTTATAAAATTTCAGGAAAGCCTCTTTAACATGGTGTGGTGTTGAGCACCAATTGCCATTAACCATGATGCCTTGAATTATTTGGTTTCGTCTTCGTTGGTTGACCAAACTACGAAAGAACTTCTAGTTTTCGTCACCTTCTACGTCCCAATTGATTCTAAAATTTTGAAAGATGTCCACTGTTAATAAAGATTCAAGGTTATTGAGCTCTTGAATTAATTGAATACGTTCCTCCTTTTCTATGTCTGAAGCGAGAGAGTGCTCAATTTTGTGGTCAATAATTTGAATCTTATTAATTAGAGAAAAGTCCAAAATACATCCCTGTGTTTTGTCAATTGCCTCGCTTTACACCCTCATGGTTTTTTTGGCACATATACATCCCCCTATCAGTAAAGTTGGCCACCATACATCCCTCCGTTAGTAAAATCAGTCAGTGAGGACTAACGGTGCAAATTATTTATCCGTTATCTCCTAAAGCAAGAGAAATTATTTGCATCATTAGTCTTCAGGACTAATTTTACTAACGGAGGGATGTATGGTGGCCAAATTTACTAGCGGAGGGATGTATGATGGCCAACTTTAGCATTTTTTGAAATAAATTAAAAAGGGACTAGTAAGTCTCAAACTCGGGTATGTTGTTCATAAACCAACGCTACAACCACTGGACTATGCGTCCAATGGTGTAATTACACCAAAATAAATTTTATTTAATCGTTTTATACGCTTTCGTCCATTTTATATGTTTTCATACATTTATATCCGTTTCGTCAGTTTTCTTACCTTTTTATCCGTTTTTTACGTTTTCAGCCGTTTTTATCCGTTTTTGTCCGTTTTTATACGTTTTCAGCCATTTTCAGTTTTTTTTACGTTTATATACGTATTTATACTTTTTCGTCTGTTTTATCCATTTTCGTCCGATTTTAACCATTTTCGTCTGTTTTTATCTGTTTTCGTCCGTTTTCACTTGCTTATAATTAATTGTTTCAACATTTCATTTTTAATATTTTTTTCACATTTCATTTTCTTGACTTTTTACTTTTCACTTGAACTATTTTTGTTTTATAGATAGTATAGATAAGGAGACTGATGACACACACAAAAAAATCATTTAATAAAACACCCTACACACACAAAACCTCACACGACTCGGTCTTATTTTCGATTGAGTTCTTTCTTTTTTGCATAAGGGATGTATCAGATGAGGGGAGGTGTAAGGGGGAGCATGCATAAGGGACGCGTCGTGTTGGGGTTGACCTTGTCGAACGACCGATGCATTACGGGTAGACTGTGTACCAAACATGAGAACTGAGTCTATTGGGGTTTGCAATATTTACGATTTAGATTATGGGCTAACGTATACTGAATAATTAGTTGGGCTGACATATTGGCTGGCCTGACTCAAATAAAAGTTTTCATACAAATATTACTAACCCTACACATTCGGCCATAACTGATTTCCCGCCATTTCAATACAAATTCAAGTACCAACCGCCCTTTGATCAGTTTCACTATGCAAATTCATTTTCTTCAACTTATCAATCCATTATATCTTCCAAAACCTTGCTATATCATGTCTCATCAATCGGTCATCTATATCGCTATCGTCACCTTTTTTATGCTTCCTAACCTATCCATATCAGGTACAAAATTTATACTACTAGTTATCATTTCTTACACATATGGATTTATTTTAAACGATAAAAAATTTCATTAAAAAACCTATTGAGAAGCTAGAAATTACATAGAGCCAAAAGTAGTTCAGATTTCGATCAATGGGATTCGACATGCAAGAATAGTATTTTCTTTTGTTTTGTATATATGGTTGATATCAAGTACACATTCATGAAACTGTTAGCAGTTATCAATAACCATAATTGCACCAGTGCCCAGAAATTTTGCTTCAGGCTGTGCTCTTAGTATCGACCTGCTAACTGTACCAAGTCACACTTAAGAGTTGTTCTGCACACTTAAATATAAAGTCTTATTTGTTGTGTTGCAGATGATTCGGCCTTGGCAAATCCCACGTTAGGTTTTGAATGGGTAGATTGGAAGAATAAATATAGGGTAGGTGAAATTGCAAGTGTTAAGTTTGAAGTAATAAAAGATTTCAAGACTGAACAGGACAGACACCTTTTTAGTCCAAATATCTCGATGAATGACGTAATGGGGAACAGCAGTGTCATTACTGGGCTTTCTTACGATTTCAGTGCAGCAGATGTGAATGATTGGAGGATCACCTTTATACCAATCAAGGTCGGGTTGTTCAATGTGCTTATTACTGAGGATAAGTTTAATGTTATGGAGTCGACTTTGCATTATTTTGCTACACCAGGTTTTTGTTATAGGCTTCTTCTTTCCCGTTTAGTCGTTCTACTTTGTTGTGTATATTTGAGTTATTAAATGATAGTTTTGTGTCCCTTTTGGGTCGTTTTGTTACAAAAAACCCCCTTAAAAGCTGGTTTTCAATTCAAAAATGATAATTTATTAAATAAAAAAGTTACATTTCTGTGTAAAACTGTTACGATTTTATGTAATGTTTAAAATTTATGTACAATAGTCAAATTTACGGGTTAGATGATAACCCAAATGGTACACAAAGCCATCTTTATATGAATATCAGTACATTAGCTAAAACATGACAAATAGAAAATCTTGTTAATATGTTATATATTCAGATAACCCTTTGTTTTAAATTAAGTTTCCAATTTAAAATAGATGATGATAGACGTCTTTATAACCAAAGGTGAAATTTATGAGCTTGGTGGCATCGTGTCATGGATGGGACCAATGAACAATTTTATAGCTGAGATGAAAGCAACCGTCCTGATACTACCTAAAGATGCATTCGGGAACACTGTCACATCTGAGACTGAAGGGCAAAAGGATTTCTATGATTTTGAGTTTTCTGCAAATTTTGATGATGGGTCCTATGTAGATCCAGGGAAAGCGAATTACAAAGGATGGAATGAATTTGGTTATCTCTCCTATGAATTTGTTATAGTTACATCAGGAATCCATTTACTTTACGTAAAACACAAGAACAAAAGCTTGATTGGTTCTCCATTGCGTCTAGAAGTTGGTCCAGGTGGCTTATGTTCCATATGATCTAATAGTCATGCGATTTAAAATGTTAATTATGATTATATCTTTATTGTTATTGATTTCAAGAATTTAATGAACAGGGGCACTTGATGTTGGCAACTGTATGCCAGAGTGGAGGTCCGAAGCAAAATCTTATCAGCTTTCATCTAAGATGGAAACTTTTATACATCAGCGAGATAATCATGGGAATCTTGTACCAGGACTTCATGAATTTGATATTCAAGTTTTGATTAAGGGGACAAAACTGTCTTATCCCATTAGTGACATGCGATTTATGGAGGTATCACCAGGCATTCAGTCGTTTACTTTCACAACAACTGTACCAGGAGACTTTATCCTGACCATCTCAGATAAGATTACGAAGAAACAGATCATGAATATGCCATATGAATTCAATGTCTTCGTAGGTGTGTATTTTATATTTCTGTCATCATCATGCTGTACTTTTTTAGTTAAAGCAGTAAACTTAGTAAAATATCAACTTTATTGAAATGGTCCAATCTGGTAATTATAGTATTTTATATATTTTAAATCCCAATCTAGTAATCAAAGTTACGAAAATGAGCAAGTTTGGTAAGTACATTTTAGTTTTGCTTCTATTTTGCAATTATATCTAGTAGTTAAAGTAATTTTTGCTTTTATTTGGTAATCACCCACTACTTCTTTACACTGTAGTTACCAAACGGCCAGTTTTAGAAACTTTTATTGCCAGGTTGGGACATAAAAAATATAATTACCAAATTGGACAATTGCGAATAGTAAGTGTTGATGTTTTATGGACACGCCTAGTTAAAATGATGATGGTTTCAGTTTTCTCAATATTGGAATAGGTTATTGCGATGGAGTCAAGAGCATTGTCAATGGATCCGGTTTAACAGATTCTCTTGTTGGGCAAGCTTGCAATTTTTCTATATTTTTGAGGGATGCTTATGATTATTCTGCTCCACTCGACTTACAAAAGCTTCAAGTAGAAATTAGAATGCCTGGCTCAAGACCCATGCATCCACAAATTTACCCGAGGGATTCTGTCAATGGTATAACTTATATAATATATATATATATATATATATATATATATATATTTATTTATTTATTTATTTAAATTCATACGAAACTTATATGTTAATGATCAAACAGGTACTCAGCCAAATGGAATTTTCGCTTATGGTCCATTTGGTCAGACGAGAATTGCTTCTGTTCCATCTTTTTACCTTAATAATAATGTGATAACTCTCTTCTTTATCCATTATTTAATGCATTACTGTTTTGACATCAAGACTAATGATAGTTTTTGTTATCTATATTTAGTCTTCTACGAACTGGCAAGCAAAGGGTAGTGACTTTGATGTTGTATATGTGCCTGAAAGGCAAGGGGACTATGAAATCCGTATATATTGTGGTAACATTCCGTTGAATAACGGCCAACCGTTTGTAAAGAATGTAGTAGGTTCAGGTAATATGATACAAGCAAGCATGATATCTAATCATCTATATCTTGTATTATAATCTAGTGAACAATTAGTTGTGTCCAATTTTTGGTAACGTTCTATATTCTTTAATTTGGTGCAGGCGAGGTCGATTTATCTATATCAGAAGTTTTAAAATATGATCCAAAGCTTGCAACGATGGAGATTGGTTACATTACTGTGAAACTGATGGATTCTTATCATAATCCAGTCATGTTCAAAGTAAAGGAGTTGTATGTAGAAACGGGTGACAATATGACACATCGTGGTTTTCGTGTACCAATTAAAGAGAACTTTGATGGGACATATACCGGGGGCTACTTTTATGCAGAACCTGGAAATTACGAACTATGTGTCAAGTTTAATAAAAAGTGTTTCTTGCCCAATCATTTAGGGGTGATAGTGCACGATCGTAAGCTTAAAAACTTAAATATACCAAATAAAGTTCCTTTGCTAAATCTAACAGTGTGTACTTTTTTTTTTCAGGGTTTACCTATCCTAAAGCTAACGATGATAGAGTTGATGTCTGGGAGGATCAGTCCATTGGATTTTATCCTTTAGGAAATGATTCCTTTGTTGGTGGAAATGCAAAAATAGTTGAATTTCAACCGGTAATTAACGTTTAAATCCTCTGATCGATAACTTCTGCAGCTCTGTTGTAATCATTATTGCTAATGCATCTGTTATCATATTCCGTTGATGTTTAGAAGGACAACACTAAATTCATGACACTGCACACAATATAAGGAATTTAGAACAAAGTGTGTAAACACATGCTTTGGAGAGAAAATTGTTGATATTGTTAAATTACCAAAAGTTACAAGGGAAGTCCTACATTAATGACATGTCTAGTTTTGTCAGCTTAGATCAAGAGTTACAATATTTGTTTTTTGGGTAAAATGGATTTTTCACCCTGGTAAAATATATTACTCCAAAAAAACCGTTTAAAGTACAATGGAATGTGGCTAAAATACCACATTAACCTCAAGCAACCGCTTGAACAACCACTAGATCATTTATGACATGCCATAAACGAACAACTAGCTACCAACAACTAGAACAACCAATATCCAACATAAAAAGACATACCAAACTAATAAACTAACAAAATAAAAGATTGCTTCCTCGCACGGCCTTAGAGCTTGATATCAGACTGATCGCAAAACTCATCAAATTGCCCTGGTAAGTCGTAAACCTGAGCCGCATAATCATAAGAAAGATAGTCTTCACGCTCGTTACCTCCACCTGTTGATGAAAAGTAACTCTCTAATCATTTGGCTCAAACACCTCATCATCATCACTATTAGAATCAACCACTTCACCCACCATAGAAAATGAGTTACCCTTTCTTTTACCATCAACCACCGGATTAGGAGTTCTCTTCATAGTCGATGGAGAAGGAGCTGTGGAAGAACTAGGGATGCCTTTAGGATTACATGTAGTGCCAATCACAGGTTCCAAAACCGAATCTTGCTCCGTAAGCACATCAAAAGTGTTCTTCAAATCAACAAGATTGATATCATCCCCATTTATTATTCTTACCTTGAACATCCTGAGAAGGAGCCGTACTACTAGTAGGACCAGTAGTAGGACCAGAACAAGGAGAACCAACATTAACCGTTGGTGAACCTGCATTAGGAACAACATTCGCTTTTGAAGTTGAGGCCCCAACATTATTTGGTTTAGAGATCGGTCTATAGGAATATTGAACCTTTGGTTTTTGCAAACGCAATCCCTCAACTTGTCGGTTAGCAGGTTGCTTTCCCTTACCTTTTTTCCTACTAGCTTCAATAAACCCTTCCTCATTGACCACCGGTTTCTCAACCGGTTTCACTCTTTTAGGACATCCATCATCATTGTGATCAAATACTTTACAAGTCTCACATCTTGGCGGCTTCCACTCATATTCAATATAAATTTTTTCCAATCAATGACCTGACCCATTCGGGTAGGGGATAGCAACCACAAGAGAGTCAAGTAAAGCTTCCTTTGACGACAATTCCACAAGGGCCATTACTGTTAGCTTTAAAGTTTTGTCATTTGTGGGAATTGCAATAGCATGTAAAGTACAAGGACTAGTTTAGTCATATTGCTAAGTTAGACTTGTAGCTTTGTAATAAATACCCTCCTATGTCAATACTAGGAGGGTTGAGGATTCATTTGTAACACACGAGGTGTGTGTGTGTTCTAGACTTCTCTCTCTAGAATACATACACACCTCGGCAATCAATAAACCGAAAGTTCAAAGTTAATCTTTAGTTCGAGTTTATGGTGTTTCCTCCACCTCCAAACGTGTTTCTTGGTCATATCAATTGGTATCAAGAGCTAACCGGGGGCGAATCGTGGTGTGTTTGAGGTAATCAATGTGATTTTTTGGTGTGTTCTTGATTGTTACTGTTCATCAGTAGCAGTTTTGATGCTTTGTGTTCGATTCATGTTCATAAGTACCAAAAAGTTGCGTTTTTTTATCTTAAAAAACGTGGCTGTTTGTGTTTTTGGTTCAAATCGTACACATGTTGAAGATCAAAGGTTGTGTTTGCTTTGTGATATGTCGACTTGGGCTGTGTAAGTTCACTAGTTCTTCACTCAAATCTTGCTTAAAGGAAGAATAGACTTAGGTTTGTTCTTGGTTCATTGATCGAAAATCACTAACAAATTTTGTAAAAGATTTGTTATTGATTATTTTAGTGAAGATTGTGAATTATTGGAGTGTGATGAGTTAGTGAAAGTTGGCAGAAATCATGGCAGACAAGTATGGGAGTTGCGTGGGATTGTAGCTAAAAGTCAAAAAGTTAGTGAAAATGGGTAGAAATCTGCGTTTTATCGCAATTGCATAGCAGCCAGCGAGTTATCGCAATTCGTCTTGTTATCGCATTTCTTGTATGAGAATTGCGATAGTTATCGCATTTGGAGATTATCGCTGATAAGCTCTATCGCAATTGGCCTTATCGCAGTTGACATCGCATTTCTGCTCCTATCGCATTTGATCTTATCGCAGTTGCAACTCAGAGACTTATCGCAATTGAGGTTATCGCATTTGAAGTCTGATCATACTTATCGCAGTTCTGTCCGAGAAGTTTTATCAACTGCGATATCGGACAAAGAAGCTTCTGCGATATCGGACAACCTTTGGCAAAAAAAAAAAAAAAAAAAAAAAAAAAAAAGAGTTTTTTGGCGGGAAAATTTGAGTAAAATTTATTTTTCACAGGAGACTTTACGGTCCATTTTTACGCGAGATTCAAATTCTGGTACAAGAGTGAAAATTTTGGCCCAAAATTCAAATTTTTTGGCCAAAATTCGAATTTTTCGGGGAATTTTCGGCGTAAAAATTTCTAAAACTCAAATTTTTCCAGCATCATTATAATGTCATTTTATGGCATATTTCACATCAAAATCACAATTGAAATTATCAGACTGCACCTTCAACATCACCACGTATAGCCGAAAAGATCCTGATCAAGATTCACAATCAGATGACAATGGTCAAATTATCAGCTGTGGCTACAAGGATGATGATTCATTATTATTTATTTGAAGTTGAAGTGGAATATCTCGGGTACGTGTACTTAGTATCTTGAAGATATCGGGGTTGGTTGGATGCATGATTCTTCGAGATCCTTGTTTGGGCACTCATGGGAATAGTGATTAAGTCTTGGGTTATCTAGTTTTCATAGGTCAAGGGGAGGATGGACGAAGACCTAGTTAACTATCACTTAAAGGAGATACGTTGTAGTACTCAGTGTCACACAAAGATGTGGATAATTCAAGAGATGTTCATATACTGTTAAGGAAGGATGGATGGGTATATGAAACGACCTATATGCTTTAAGGAGTTACGTTGTAGTGCTCAGTATAGGTTCTTAGTCACACTATCGTGCAAGTTTAAGTCACAAGTTTGGGTTATTCTACTTCAGTCTCAAGTTCGTTATAGTGGGTTTTCTCCTTCAGTAGTCACTACATGAAGCCGTTGTTTTTGATTCAGGAGGTTAGATTGGGTATATCAACATCTTCTCACGGGCTGATATGATTCCTTATAAAGGGCTTCCAGTTTGTATTTCACGTACACATCAGTATGCTGATTCTGATTCATCGCAACCAGCAGGAGAGAGAAATGTACGGGCTGATCTCTCATGGGAAAAATAACTGGGATGCATTTGGTGAGATAAAGATGTTGATACCATATTCCCCCGAACTACAGGGCACTCAGGGCATTCAAAATATGAGGTTGTCAGTTTAGGGGAGAGCGCTAATTAGGGGAGAGTACTCAGGGCACTCTGAATTAAACCCTAATTAGATTTGCTCACTTAGTTCGTCTGCAAGTAAAGAAATGGCGGCTGAGAAGATTATGCAAGCTGAACGAAGTAATGAAGTTTGAAGATCTTTCTCATGTATTTGTATTGAATTTTACTTGTAGGGAACATTGTAAGCAATTCCCATATGACTTCACTTTGGGGAGAGATTGTTAGCTTTAAAGTTTTGTCATTTGTGGGAATTGCAATAGCATGTAAAGTACAAGGACTAGTTTAGTCATATTGCTAAGTTAGACTTGTAGCTTTGTAATAAATACCCTCCTATGTCAATACTAGGAGGGTTGAGGATTCATTTGTAACACACGAGGTGTGTGTGTGTTCTAGACTTCTCTCTCTAGAATACATACACACCTCGGCAATCAATAAACCGAAAGTTCAAAGTTAATCTTTAGTTCGAGTTTATGGTGTTTCCTCCACCTCCAAACGTGTTTTTTGGTCATATCAATTACGACCCCACGACTTAAGACACATCGTACTCGTGTATGAATCAAGCATGATAGGACGACCAGTTGTGTGTTGTAATCAAACTAAGACCAACCTCAGAATACGCAACAACCGGAATATTATGGAGTTTAACCCAAACAGGAGCTAACGTTATATCATCTTTTGTAAGTTTAGTGTTCGGAGTCCAAATATTCAAAAAAATAGGCACCAATCGAATCAACCATGGACCTTCTTCCAACACCCTTTCCATACCCTCTTTGGTTTCAAATTGGAACAAAAAAAAAAACCCATTATTAAGCATAACCCTTTGTAAACCAAACTTCGCCCATGTATTTCTAACATAATTTTCAACTATCGGGAAGGCGAGTCTCTTACCAATGAAATAAAACACCTAAGAATACAAAGTATTGCTATAAATTAAGAGTTATAATATGGAAACATAAGTAACTGAAATTAAGCTAAGATCACATGATTAAAGATAATTCTAGCCTTCACGTGATTTACGATTATGTAAAAGAAACAAACTAAAAACAGAAATTCTTTAAATTAGGGGGAAACTAAAAAGTGGATCGACTTTATAGTTCCAGTGACTCCCAAAGAATTACTAGTGTTTTTGAAGTTGAGGCCCCAACATTAAAGATAGTATGACGGCGTTAGTTGAATATTAGTACATACTCTAAACTCTAAAGTTTTATTACTACATGCACGATAACAAATTCCCAAGACTTAGTGTGATACATTGTCTTGGCAGCCCAGTTATGGTTCAGTTTTGCAGTATGGAGATGTCCTCAGATATACACCATATAAGGGATATTATGGAAGTGATACATTTATGTACACATTTTCAGATGTAACAGGCATCACTGTTTCAGCTAGTGTAAACCTCGATGTTCTCCCTATCCCTCCGCAGTTTGTTTCTTCTCCAAAATCGTTGCAAGCAACAGAAGATGCACTAAGTCCTAAATTTGGGTAAGCTGTTAAGTGTTATAGAGCCTCTTTAATTTGAGTACCATTATATTGTACTAATTGTCTCTTTTTACAGTGGTTTTCCTAGCTTTATGCTCGCATATTCAAATTCCCAACAGTACATCTCTGTTAAGCTTAGTGCCGAACATGGGAAGGTTTTTCTCTCTCCTCTTTTGATGCTGCTTTGGGATCCGGTACCCATGTGGAATGAACTTTCGGTTAGTATAGTGGAAGAGAACCCTCAATACTTGCATTTAGTTGGTACCTTGGAACTCATCAACTTTGGCATCCAGTCACTTCAATATATTGGGTATAGTACTACACATCAAACTAACGTTTTTGGTTATTTATCGAGTACCTCCCCAATAGTTTTAATCATCTTTAGTCTTTACCAATTTATTTACTCCCTCCGTCCCATTTTAGTTGTCAGTTGACCAAACTTTGACCGTAAATATTTTTGTTTGTATTATATAATACTTGAGTAAAGTTATATCATTGAAAAGTTCGTTTAAAATCAAATTTATTTATATATTTTATATCAAGTGTTATATAATACAAACAAAAATATTTACGGTCAAAGTTTGATCAACTGACAACTAAAATGGGACGGAGGGAGTATTTACCAATTTATTTATTTTTTAAAGAGAACAATGATTTTGGGACGAGAGTAGGTACCATATTTTATGTTAGAATATTGGTAATTAAGTTGCATATATATGTTGACTAGTTGTTTATAATGTTTATAAAACAGAGAGGAGGACTTCTATGGAACTGATACTATTACAGTTTCCGCCATTGATAGAAATGGACAGAATGATTTGAAAGTTCAAATCATCGTCGAACCAATCAACGATCCTCCATTGATTAATGTACCTAAATTCATCATCTTGGAGAATGAGAAAGAAGACAAAGGATTCCTGATCTTTGATAGAGAACGAGACAAGTTTAACTTTTCCATTGGGGATCCAGATCTTCTTCACTTTCCAGGTGCATTAGCGTTTACTATGATTTTAAGAATTAAATGCTCGGATAGGTACTGAAATGAATAAAGTAGTACTAACCTACACAAAACAAGTGTATGTAGCAATAAATTATATGAATCCGATCCTACCTAATTTGTTACTTCACATTATGAAGTAATATTCCAATCTGTAATATATTAGGACACTGAAGTACTGTTTGATGTGATATGAATTTATAATTCAAGTTGAGATTGTAGTGGCGGATGTGAACATGTATACTATCAAGGGTTATTTGCATATAATTTAAGTTTTATTTGTCCCGTTTCCGGGTCATTCAAAGATGACTTCTTTTGTCAAGTCTGGAAAATATATTTTCTATAAAAAAACATTTTCAAAAATAAAAATTCCATCTAAAAATGTTAGAGAGTTACAATATGACTGGCATGGAACACCAGGTTATCTTTAATGAAATGACTCGGATGTAATAATAAGTATCAAACAAGTATGTATTTCAATTGAGCCCGTGTATTACCTTTTATACCTAAGGGTACAGGAATATCTAATATCTTCCAGTTGAAGTAGCAGGCAATAAAACTCACTTTCGGGTCATGTTTTCTGTGGAAGTTTCTTCTGGATATTTCTCAGCCAAGCTTCCAGTCAATCTTATAAGCACAACGGAACTGAAGTTGAAGAATAGCAAGCAATGGCAACCCCTTATAACATATGTTCAAATCTCAAGACATTTTACTGTCAAAGCAAAAGGCATTAGATTCCGTGGAACAATTGATGACTGCAACATGCTTCTCCACCAACTTACGTATTTTGTGAGCCTTATATTCGTGTTTTACAATCAAAACTTTATGCTAGCTGTGTCAGATGAAATCAACATATCTTCACTCTGGAAACTGTTGTATATTCTGCCACTTTGGTAAAATTTATACTTCATATCTGACTATTTGCATATACTGCGAGTATAGGGAGGAAAACACGCTGGAGTCATTCGAGTGCGAGTTAATGATATGGGGTGGTATGGGCGTTGTCCATATTGTGCTGACAACATGTCAGTGCCTCTTATCGCTGAAGCTACCATAAACTTGATAACAAGGATGCCCATGAATCCAGTGGCAGCTCACTGTAAGTTTATTTTAGTTAACTTCAAATTTTTATTTATGCTCATCAACAAATGTAAGAAGATTTTCATTTGATATGCAAGTTTTCTTTTGATCAATGAGATACCAAATGTATTTAGATCTTTAGAGACACGTACCTTCACTGTTCAACTGATAATGGTTACGTTACATGATGTACAGCTCTTGGATCAGTGATTTTGATAGAATCCCTGATATTATCTCTGCTGGCTCTGATTCTAATGTTTTTCACGTGTAAATGCGTAATTGTCCTTCTACGTGAAAAGAAGAAACAACAAGTCCAATCTCAGGATCTTCAACTTGCTGAGCTGAGAAACCCCAATGAACAAAGGGTAAATTATACATAAAACTCCCGTGTATACCATTATCTCTTCTTCATATGTATTTATATTGTTTTATGCTAACACATTCCATATGTTTGAAAATAATGTACAGTCAAGTACAGATTCATCTGAAAATATGATCCACCTTGGTGCAATGGAAGTTCTCCTAGCTCCTTAACTCATATTGAAAAACCGTCTAACTTACCGAAACCGTAAGTATTTGTTCATTATGCAATATGTATATTCCAGTTAGAATGTCCGTAAGTATTTGTTCATTATGCAATATGTATATTCCAGTTAGAATGTCCTTAAGTATTTGTTCATTGTCATGGTTACATCATGTAGGGTTGAAGAAACTGATGTAGCTGAAGTTGCAACAATGGATGTGTAGTCACTTGGTATAGTAACTGGTAGATATCATCTAACGTGTTATGTTGAGTTAAGTTGTTCAACCCACCAAGTTATTAACTTTTAGTAGTGGTATTGTTATTTTTTTAATTCAATACTCATTATTTGTATACTGATAAACTTATTGTACCTTAGTTTCAAATTACACAAATAAACACAAATGTGAAGACATACACGAATTCCACGCACACGAATATCATCAAAAAAGCATTACAAGTTTCTGAAAAAGTAATAGATATGCTGGTTACATCGGGCTTTTCTTCGTGGAGAAAATGCCCGGCACCTGGCATTGATAACATTTTCTAAATGTGGCACATCCTTCTTGAATTCGCCTTTGTGTATATAATTTTGAATCTCTACTGAATTGTAAGTCAAGTCAATGTCACCCACAATGAACTTAACTGATACTTCCACTCGCAACCCGGTCCATGCCGCAGTCAGTCCCAGTTCCTACAAAACATAAACAATGGTAGACATATTTTGACCAAGAATCAGTTCTAGATCTACTCTCAAAATGATCATTTCGCTCTTAAATTAGCAAATTATGATAATCAGAATGCCTACTATAAATATTGGTACCGGTAATCTACTTTAAGGACCCATTTAGGAGCATTGGAACTTATGAGTTGAAGGATCGATAATAGTTTAGCCCACTAGTAAAGCCTGCTTTCTCATATTTGCTTGTATTGTAAGCAATATCCTCTTCAGAAAACCATGAGGGGGATTATCAGGTGAGTCTTGTAATAGACTCTTGGGTAGCATAGGTGGCCAGGGTTACGATAAGCTAAGATTTTTCTCAGAACTCTTTCGGTACTCAATTGGCAAATTCAGCTTCAATTTCTCCAGGTTCCTAATACATAGGTTTATTTATTTATTATTATTATTATTATTTTTTGTTATAAACCATTACGCATATAAAACTTTAAATAGAATACTACGGCTATCTGTTACGCGTACGATCCCACATCGGCCAAATATGAGATTGGTTAGTGGTTTATAAGTCTAGGCGTCCCCTCTTCTTACAAGCTAGCTTTTTGAGTGAGTTTTACACTTGGACTTATGAATCAATACGACTTGAGCCTAGTATGGGATAGGTTTTTATCACTATTCCTTTCAGACCTTGTGCTAACAGCTTGTTTTAAATTAACTGGCATTTGTTAAGCAAAACTAAATAAATATAGACACAAAAGTAAAAAAGCCACAGAAATACAACGATCGGTGGCTATGCCTGCCAGATTGAAAGTTGTACCAGCAAATTGCTTATAGTACCTAACCAAAATTTTGTTAGGGTCCCTAATGAGGCTGTGAAACCAAGTGTCTGGCTGCGTCAAGATCTATTCAAAGTCACACTTAACAATAAATTTTAGCTTTTAAATAGTTCATTTTTTCATTCTTAAAGTGGCGTCTTTTGCATATTATTTGAATAAACATATATTCGAACTAAAAATGTCAAATCATGGTAACTAGCTAATACAGGTTGCCTTCCCCTTCTTTTCCGGCTATGTCAGTAAATCATACATATGGACCTTTATCAATAACTCTAGAGATGTAAAAATGGGGGTCGGGTGGGTTTTGGTAACGGGTCAAAACAGGCCAAATTAAAATTCGGGTTAAACGAGTTTGGGTCGGAACTAGGACGGGTCAAAATGGGTTGACCCATTTTTTAATCTATTTTATATTTGATTAATAATTTTTTATTATAGTTTAATCATAAAATACTGAATTATTACTCAGTTCTGCCTCAAGTGGTTACAACTTCATTAGGATAAACCATAAACATTAAGTTTCAATTTCATACCGGTTATTGTGTTATATCATATTCTTAGTAACATTTGCAGATGGTGTTAAAAGTAAAATGTAGAGAATAAAGAGAACCTGAAATCTTGAAATGTAGTAATCGTTGCCGTATAAAGTACTTAAACCATCAATCGGTTTAAATTTTGGAGTTCTTGGATTAGAACTAGCACTCATATTCACCAATGTCTTCACTTTATCAGGCTTGTAAAGGCACAAACCACATGCAATAATTGCACCCCAATCATGTGCCACAACCAACATCTACTCCTCATTGACACCGATCACAACATCTATGAGTGCCACCAAGTCACCAACCACATGGAGGATTGTGAGCTTGGTAAATCATCAGTTGGTGCTCCAGTCGTGTCTCCGTAGTCACGAAGATTTGGTGCTACTGCATGGCAGCCGTTAGTGGCAAGGTAGAGTATCTGATGGCCAGGTATACCATAGTTCTAGGAAGCCGTGGATGAGGAGGACCGTTGGGCCATGACAAAGCTCTGCTATGTGCATGCTTAATAAGCATTGCTTATTCTGTTCACATCGACCATCTTGTGCTCTATCTTGTCCATTTTTGTGTTGTATTGGTTTTGTGGATTTGGTTTATTATTATAGAAGAGATTTGATTTAGTTGGACAACTAGAAGTAAACAAACATCCTTGATTTTGACAAGTTCGAAATAATTATATCCATTTGATCTTGACAAATGTCCCCTCAAACAATAATTAAAAACATACCAGAGCATATATTTCCTTCACACAACTATCAGATTCTAACTATTCTTTAGTTGGAAATTTTAAAAGTAAATAGATACAAATATTTATAACTTTAAAACAATAGCTATGTCCAAAGGCTATAATAATAAATAGGTGTTCTACTTTTAAAAGATACAAGATCCTGGCCATAATTTTTGTTGCCGACCAAATGTTATAATGTTGAAAAATTTAGTGCACTTGAGGGTACTGATTCACACCTGGTAATGGGTCAGGAGGTACGGAGTGTACACCCATCAGGTCCCTGAAACACCCTGACTCTTATAGTGGTTGTTAGCAGAGTTAATGCTGCTAGTATCAATGTTACTACTGTTAGGCACAGTTAATGCTGCTAGTATTAATATTAAGACTGTTGGCAGAGTTACTACTGCTAGTACCAAAGTTAGTACTGCTGGGCAAAGTTAGTACTGCTGAGCGTAAGTTAGTACTGCTGGAAGTTAGTGCTGCTCGTTTAATCACTGATCCCTGCTATTATGGAAACTTTTATGGTATGATTAATGGGCCATTAATCACTCATAATTCCATGGGCTAGGGTTTGAGTAATTTCTATTATAAATAGAGATCATAACACAACTGCATGGATACACAACATACAAACCCTAATCATTTGAATGCGAACAGGTTCTTGATTTGTGCCTAACAACAAGAACACCACTTGGTCTTATCCAATATAGATATTCATGTAACCCAGGCATAGGGTCGAATAGTTTCTATTGGAAACTGATAACACGATTTCAAGTGATATCCAGTACCATTGATTATCTTTACCCAATTGGGAACACATCGAAACATTACCAACAATCAATAGAAACTATTTAGTGATAATCAATGGTTGCTGCTATGAAACATATGGCTGCTAACTTTTCCAAACTGGAAAAGTTTGAAGGTGTCAATTTCAGAAGATGGCAAAAGAATATGCACTTCTTGTTGTCAAGCATGAGTGTGGTGTATGTTTTGAGCACTCCTATTCCTGATGATGAGGATGATGTTACTGTGGAAGACATGAGGAGAAGGAACAAGTGGGAGAATGACGACTACATTTGCAGAGGTTAATCCTCAATGGTATGTCTGATCCTTTGTTTGATATTTATCAAAATGTTGAATCTACTAAAGAACTATGGGAATCCTTGGAAGCTAAATATATGGCTGAGGATGCATCAAGTAAGAAGTTCCTTGTAGCTAATTTTAAAAATTACAAAATGGTCGATTCTAGACCTGTCATGGAACAATACAATGAACTTATTAGTATACTTGGTAGATTCACACAACACAAAATGAACATGGATGAGACTATTTCAGTCTCTTGTGTCATTAATAAACTCCCTCCTTCTTGGAAAGATTTCAAGCATTCTTTGAAACATAAGAAGGAGGAATTAACTCTTGTTGAGTTGGTCAATCATTTGCATATTAAGGAATCTCTCAGGGCGCAAGACAGTGACAAGCCAAAGAGTAGCAATGCTACTGGTCCATCAGTTGTCAATATGGTGGAGCATAACAACTCCACCAGGTACAATGACAACAAGGGCAAACGTAAACATTTGGATAACACTAAAGCTGATTTTAACAAGAAGCCAAAAGCTACTTGTTGGAAGTGTGAGAAACCTGGACACTTCAGAAAGGATTGCAAGGGTGTTAAAGTTGGAAATAAAGCCAATGGATCAGGCACAAGTGGATCAGGGAATGGTAATACCGATTCTCTAAAAGGTCAGAATATACTTAATAAGTCTTTTGAGATTTATTATGTTACATATATATTTGAAGTGTACTTTGTGCAGGATGATGATGTTGCGTGGTGGGTTGACTCTAGAGCAACAATCCATGTGTGTAAAGATAGAAGCTGTCTCAAGACCTATGAGTCACTGAATGTTGGTTCTATTCTTAATATGGGAAATGAGTCAACAGCCCTGGTGCATGGAAGAGGATGTTTGGATTTAAGATTTAGTTCTGGAAAGATTGTTTCTTTGTTTAATGTTTTACATGTTCCTAATATTAGAAAGAATTTGGTTTCTAGTAGTGTTTTGAATAATTGTGGTTATAAACAAGTTATTGAATCTGATAAGTTTGTTTTGTCTAAACATGGTGTGTTTATTGGTTTTGGCTATTTATGTAATCAAATGTTCAGGCTTAATATTGTTAATGATATTGCTAATTCAGCCTTTATGTCAACCTCTAAACTTAATGATTCAACCCTATGGCATGCTAGACTTGGCCATGTACACTTTAAGAGAATGCGAGATAGGTCTAAGGATGGGTTAATCCCAGCCTTTGATATGGACACTGAAAAGTGAAAAACTTGCATGATGACCAAAATAACTAAGAAACCTTTTCAGGGTGTAAAACGTGAGATTGAGCTCTTGGAGCTAATACACAATGACTTGTGTGACTTGCATGCCACTCCCTCTTTGGGGAATAAGAAATACTTTGTGACATTTATTGATGATGCTTTTAGGTTTTGTTATGTTTATTTGTTACATACTAAGGATGAAACATTAGATAAATTTAAAGTGTTTAAAACTGAAGTTGAATTACAACAAGGGTCTCTGATCAAAAGATTAAGGACTGATAGGGGAGGTGAGTACATGGATACTCTGTATTTTTAGTATGTTGGTATAATCCATGAAACGACTGCTCCATATACTCCTCAACGAAATGGTATCTCTGAAAGGAAAAATAGGGTACTAAAGGAGATGGTTAATTCCATGTTGTCCTATTCAGGGCTGAGTCAAGGGTTCTGGGGTGAAGCTATGTTAACAGCTTGCTATTTATTAAATAGGGTTCCTAATAAAAGGAACAAGGTTACCCCTTATGAACTCTGGACTAAAAGAAAACCCAGCCTGAACTTTCTCAGGGTTTGGGGTTGTAAGGCTGTTGTAAGACTCCCTGATCCAAAGCAGAAAACTTTGGGTGAAAGAGGCTTTGAATGCATCTTTGTTGGATATGCTGAGCTTTCCAAGGCATATAGGTTCTATGTTATTGAACCTAATGAGTCTGTTTCAATTAACTCAATAATTGAATCAAGGGATGCAATCTTTGATGAGAATAGGTTCTCATCAGTCCCTAGACCAAGTCAAAGGATTCCAAATGGAACTAATGATATTGGTGTTTCAGAGGTCTCTGGTGAGGTCCCTGATGAGGTTGTGGTACAACAACCTGAATCTGAGCTCAGAAAGAGCAAAAGGGTTAGGACTCCAAAGTCATTTGGACCTGAGTTTCAATTATATCTAATTGAAGGAACAAGGGATGAGGTCTCTGACCAATACTCCTATTGCTTCATTGTTGAGGATGATCCCAAAATATTTGATAAAGCAATGAAGTCCCAAGTCCCAGGATGTTGCTTTCTGGAAAGAAGCAATAAATGATGATATGGATTCCATTATGGGCAACAACACTTAGGTGTTGGCTGATTTACCACCTGGTTGCAAACCTCTAGGTTGAAAATGGATTTTCAAAAGGAAATGAAGGTAGATGAAACTATTAAAAATTTCAAGGCTAGACTAGTCATTCAGGGCTTTAAACAAAAGTCAGTGATAGACTACTTTGATACTTATTCCCCTATGGCACGTATCAGTACCATAAGATTGTTGATTGCTTTGGCATCAATTCACAATCTGATTATTCATCAGATGGATGTGAAGATAGCTTTCTTGAATGGTGACTTAGATGAGGAGGTTTATATGAACCAACCTCAGGGCTTCATCATGCCTGGCAATGAAAAAAAGGTGTGTAAACTGATTAAGTCTCTGTATGGACTAAAACAGGCACCTAAGCAATGCATCAAAAATTTGATGAAGTGGTTTTGTCAAATGGTTATCTTCTTAATCAAGCTGACAAATGTGTATATAGCAAATTTGATGAATCTGGTAAAGGAGTCATCATTTGCCTATATGTTGATGACATGTTGATCTTTGGCACTGACCAAAATGAGGTTGACCTGACAAAAGAATTTTTGTCATCAAGGTTCTCCATGAAGGACATGGGGGAGGCTGATGTTATCCTTGGTATAAGGATTAAACATGAAAGTAACAAAATTTCTATCACTTAGTCTCATTACATTAAGAAGGTGTTGAGGAAATTTAATTACTTTGATTGTACTCCAGTGAGTACTCCTATGGATACAAGTGAGAAGCTAAAGCCTAATACTAATAAGGCTGTATCTCAACTTGAGTATTCTAGGGTGATTGGCTGCCTAATGTATGCCATGATTTGTACAAGTCCTGATATTGCTTTTGCAGTGGGTAAACTGATGTAATACCCCGTAATTTTCTAGACGTATTTTTATACGAGATTATCCCTGTTTTTCATTTATGAACCTTTCCAAGCTTGTTTGACTCTAAAACGTGAAGTTATCTCGCGAAAAGTGAAAACCGCACACAACGCGTACCGGCACAACTGTAAACTCGATAAACAATTTGATTTGATTATGGTATTATTTACGAGAAACTAGTCATGTGAATACTCGTTTTTATTGGAAAAATTATTTGGAGCGCAATGGCGTAATTTTCGTGTCGTGAATCAACCGTTAACTAGTCTAAATGGACCCCGAACCGCTAAATTCCAAAACATACCAAAAGTTTCACTTTCAATCCCTGTGGGGATAAATACCCCGAAGCCCCTGAACTTTCTGATAGTGCATATTTGGCCCCTGTAGTTTCGACCTAGCGTATATACCATGAATTAGGGTTATTTTTCATTTGATTATAACAAAACCCAAACCCTAGCCTCTTCTCATCTTATTCGGCCGCCAGCACCACCATGGTGACACCGCCATCACCTCAACACCACGGCCACCATCTACACATCATCATCTCAATACTCTCTCTCTCATAAACACCACTGACGCCGCCACCACTTTTTTCGGCTAGCTTCCGATAGCCGCCACCACCACTCCATTTGAAGAACCGCGTACTACAAAGGCGTTTGTGTTTAGATAGAGTGTTTTGGAGCTGTTTTGGGTTTTGTTTGGTTTGTTGTTGTCGCCACCTTCGTGTCGCCGTCACCACTGCCACTCCTCTCTCTGTCGTTTGTCCGTGTGGTATGGTAAAACCACTCTTCGTTTGTTTATTTATTTGCCGACTATAACGTTTTGTATTGTTTTCGTGGATTTAAAAGACGAATTAAAACATTTTTTCAAGAGTATTTGTGTGGTATAAAATTAAACAAAAAAGGTTCGTGCTGTTTTTGTGGAAACTGATTAAAAACGTTTTTTGTATAGTTTCGTGTGGTAAGAGACGATCTAAAGAGGTGTTTGTTTGATTTCGAGTTGTGATATGGGTCGGGTCGACCCGGAATAAATTTCAGTTTGTGTGCTTGGAAATGATTCTTGTTAGTTAGTTTTGGTTTAGAGGTAAACCTGTTTATGGTTTCGGGTTGCGACCCGAGAGGGTCACGTATGGATTTGGATTCGTTTTTACATACATATATGAATTGGAATTTGTTTATTAATGTGTTCTACTCATTATTGTTATGGATTTGAATACGAGTGTCAATGTGGGTCGTTTGTATTACGGATAAATTTTTAGGGTGTTTTGTTTGTCTCGATCTAGAATTAAAACCGCAAGGGTGTGAAGTTTTAGTCGCGGTTCACAACGACCCGCATAGGGCGTGTCTTGGTTCAGTAGACACCAAGGAGTGTTCTACAAAATTTTGTTATGAGCAAAGTTGTGATTGTGTATTTAAGTGAGAGTTGCAGTCAATTGAGGGTGCGTTTAGTTGTATGTGTATGATGGGCCGAGTCCAAGTTAGAGTGCATTTGGTGAAGCTACGGGCCACAAGCCCAAGGCACTTGGGTGTGTGTGTGTTAACAACCCATAAGGAATTTAATATATTAGGCTCGGACCGGACACAAAATATTCAATAAACCCAAAACTAATAATTACGTGAATGATAACGAAACAAAGAACTTATAAAATATTGTAATTACAGACTTGGTTAATTAAAGTCACGACAACTTGGGAAAGTTGTATAAATGGACGCGTTATGCCGAAATTTGTAAAACTTTCTAAACTTATAGTTTTTGCTAGCTTGTAAACTTGTACAAATTAATTAGGGATTTGGGGTAGATACTGAAACTTATCAATCGACCTATGTATTAATATATTTATTTGTTGTTACTTTCTGGATTTTCCTTGTTGGCTTGAGTTTGCGTCAGTATTTCTCGACTATGTCGACGTCTTTTCCACTTTGACGTGAGTTGTATTTAGAGTCTATGTTTTCTTACCACCACATGAAACGTTGATACTAAACTTTTTATAAGTACTGAGTAAGAGTAATCCATGAAAACTACGACACGTTGTCTCTTGTAGATTTAACTATTGTGCAAGACGTATTTTGAGATAACTATATACATATTAGGGTGTGCCGATCTCATACCGTTGTGCTTGTACCTCCGTGTACTGTTGTGCCCGCTTGGTACCGTTGTGCCTGTCTCCGGATACCGTTGTGATTAGCTCTAGATGTCAGTCGTGTCAGTTGTGATGTTTGCATTGTTGTGGCTAAGGTGAGTTTATGGCCCCTACTTTTACTGGTTTTTAAATTGTTTTGGGGGAGAATACATGCTCGCTTTAACTAAACTTTATGGTTGTTTATTTGGATACATGAATTGTTTACTCAAGACTTGACTGTTTGGTTGCAATATTTGATTTGGTTATTTGAATGCGTTAAGTGGTTATCTATTGCTTATGTGATTATTTCCTCATGGACCTGATATGTTTTGGGGTAAGATATATGCGAAACCTGTTTGTTGATTAGACCTGAAATTGTGTTTGTGGTTATGAAACTGTTACGCGAGCTGGCTAAGGTTGTTTGTTGTATGAGCTGCATTTGTGCGGGATTATTGTTATATGAGCTACATCTGTGCGGGATTATTATTGTATGAGATGCATCTGTGTGGGTATTACTATATGGTGCACCTATAGCAGATTATTGTTATTATATGAGACACTCCTTGAGTGAGGCCCATGTGTTATGGGACACTCCTTGAGTGCGGCTCATGTGTTTGGTTCATGACTTAGCCAGCGTAACAGTTAAATTTGCATGACACTATATGAGTGTAGTATCTGTATGATTGATTATGGTTCGAGATGTTTTGATTATGATATTATTTGCGGATTTGGGTTTGGAACGGTGATTTAGGCAGTGTGAGCCTATGTTGAATTTGACTTGTTTGTGAATGATGATTTGAACTCGAAAACCTTGTGTTTCAACCATATTGTTTTAAACTAAAACCTATGAACTCACCAACCTCGTGTTGACACTTTTAGCATGTATTTTCAGGTTAAGGAGATAGCGTATTTTTGGAGGCGCTTGGCAAGGGGCACGGTCATAGACGACTCTGATATATATATTTGGGACCGCTTTACTTATTTTATGGGCCTATTTCCGCACCACTTCTGAATAATGTAAATTTAATACTTTTTGTTAATGAATTTTATTCTAAATGATTGAGGTAAAATCGTTCTTTGTACTTGTGTTGTGATACCAATTTAGTAGCACCCCAGTGACATGTATGCTTCCGCTAGACTCGATTTTTGGGGGTGTTACAACTGAGCAGGTATACTAGTAATCCTAGTGCTCATCACTGGCAAGTAGTTCAGAGGGTACTGAAGTATCTGAAAAAGACTATGGATTATAGTCTCTCATATACTGGTTATCCTTCAGTATTGGAAGGATACACTGATGCAAGTTAGATCAGTAACACTGAACACAATTTGTCTACTAGTGGCTGGGTATTCCTACTTTGTGGAGGTGCAATTTCTTGGGCATCCAAGAAGCAAACTTGCATCACCAGTTCAACAATGGAAGCTGAATTTGTGGCTTTAGCAGCTGCTGGTAAAGAAGCTGAATGGTTGAAAAACTTGCTTCTTGAGATTCCATTGTGGCCTAAACCTATAGCACCTATTTCTATCCGTTGTGATAGTGCTGCTACATTGGCTAAGGCTTATAGACAGATGTACAATGGGAAGTCTAGACACTTAGGTGTCAGACATATCATGATTCGTGAGCTTATCATGAATGGGGTGATATCTATAGAGTTTGTTAGATCTCAAAAAAATTTAGCTAGAGACTTGGTTTGTAAGTCTGCTAAAGGGATGGGTTTAAGCCATGTGTCCATATCCATAGAGACTTGGGAAGTCTAGACACTAGTATTAATATTAAGACTGTTGGCAGAGTTACTACTGCTAGTACCAAAGTTAGTACTGCTGGGCAAAGTTAGTACTGTTGGGCATAAGTTAGTACTGCTGGAAGTTAGTGCTGCTCGTTTAACCACTGATCCCTGCTATTATGGAATTATTATGGTATAATTAATGGGCCGTTAATCACTCATAATTCCATGGGCTAGGGTTTGAGTAATCTCTATTATAAATAGAAATCATAACACAACTGCATGGATACATAACATACAAACCCTAAACACTTGAATGCGAACAGGTTCTTGATTTGTGCCTAAAACAAGAACACCACTTGGTCTTATCCCATAGAGATATTCGTGTAACCCAGGCATAGGGTCGAATAGTTTCTATTGAAAGGTGATAACACGATTTCAAGTGATATCCAACACCATTGATTATCTTTACCCAACTGGGAACACACTGAAACATTACCAACATATAATGGTTACCTCACCTCCCAAATGGAGCTCGTCAAGAGCTATCACTCTGTAGGGTTCGTCCACTCAAGAGGGTACTTTATCTTAATTAGTGTACGACTCGACCAAAGGGCCCAATCCCCCAATGATCCTCGCATACAGAAGGTCAAAATTCTACTCGTACTAGACCAGAGATTCGATGCCAGCAATCTTAACCGCGGATTCACGTAGCACTGATGCACATGTGATAACTTTTTTTTTAACGGCATTTTATTAAAAAAGACCCTAGCAAGCAGCTACGGGCTTAACAAAGCATTACAAGGATTACAATACCACTATATCCAATTAATCGAGGCTTTCCTACATCTATTTGAAATCCAAGAATAAGTGAAAAGCTTGATGTCATTGAGAATGAGACTTTGGCTTGGACGTTTTAGATTAAACGTGGACTCGTTTCGAAAGCGCCAAAGGATCCATAGAGTTGATTGGACAACGGCATCAAAAAGCATAACATTTGTTGTAGAAAAGTTTGTTTGATTTGCGATAGTGAAGACATCATTCAGGTTGTGGATTTGAATGTATTGGACTTTTCACCATTTGAGAACCTCTGACCATGTATCCTTTGCAACGGAGCAATTCACAACCAAATGTTCTTCCGTTTTGAGATCTTCGTCACACACCGGACACCTAATCAAGTGTAAGTCAATACCTCTCCGATCAAGATTTACTCTTGTTGGAATTCTCAATCTTTCAATTCTCCATGATGCAATATTAACTTTCAAAGGAACAAGTTTATTCCATCTTGTGGGAGTAAAATTCAAAGGAATGGACGAGTTGGTGATGTAATTTCGCATGCCTTTTACAGTGAAACATCTTGATGGATCCGACACGCACTCCCATTTATCTTGGCTTGTTGAGAGAGACATGTTCGAGAGCAGGCTTTGGAGATCTTGAAGCTCAATTAATTTAGCAGAAGACCTTAATTGCCTTCGCCAATGCCAATGAAACAAAAGAACACGAGGTGAAGTTGGATCTATACCAACAGGCGGCCCAGTTGGAGGGTTGGGCTGATTAAAATGCACATACGGAGTTAAAGATCCAGGGGCGTTTCCAGAAGCAGAAACATATAGAGTTGGGGCTCTAACACATACTCGACATTCTTGGATGGATTCAAGACGAAATAAACATGGGTAAGAATCCTTAAGAGATGAGTTGCCTACCCACACGTCTAACCAAAAACGCGTGTCTTCACCATTTCCGATCTTCTTTTTAAACATCGAAGGGTGATCAATTCCAAACTCACTTAAGTCATTCTTCAATTTAGCGATTCTAAACCAAGGCCCTGCTTTACTTTTGATAGAAGAAGGTTCCTGTAAACCTCCATGAGCACCATGAATTGAACGAACAACTTTACACCAAAGATAGTTATCTTCGGAAAGAAATCTCCATCACCATTTAGCAAGCATGCTAAGATTGCTTACCCTTAGACTACCAATGCCTAGCCCCCTTTGACATAAAGGGGCGGTTGCTTTTGACCAAGCAATCCAAGTGATTTTGTTGTTATCCGAAGAGCCACCCCAAAAGAACTTTCTTCGAATACTTTCAAGCTTGCTAATGATATTTTTTGGAGCTTTAAAAGTTGAGAAGTAGTAAACTCCAAGACTACCAAGAATGGCTTTGGTTAAAGTAAGGCGCCCACCAAAAGAAAGGGATTTTGCTTTCCAACTAGAAAGACGCTTATAAAACCTATCAATAAGAGGTTGCCAATTAGAGCATCTTGACATGTTTGAACCAATAGGAAGCCCCAAGTAGGAACAAGGGAAGTTGGATGGTTGGCACCCAATTGAGGAAGCGAGGGAGATAAGATCATAATTACTAACTCCCATGCCAAAATCTTACTTTTGTTGAAATTGACTTGAGACCGGATGCAAGGTGGAAACATGTAAGAATTCTTGACATATTCTTGACATTGTCTAATGACCAATTACACAAAATAATTGCATCATCCGCGAATTGGAGGTGAGAGATATTGATCTTATCTTTACCAACTTCAACACCACAAAATAACTTCTTGTCTTTTGCTTCCAATATGGCCACATTAAGGGCTTCTACCGCAAGAATAAATTCAAATAGATGGATCTTGACAATCTAGGAAAGCACAGCTTTGTAATACGAGTTAAATGAAATTCTAGTATTAAAAATAAGTATATATTAACTTAACATGGTATTCAATATCACACATAACTACTATAGTTATATAAGTTCAGGGCTAGTTTTACATGAAATTCACAGAGATTACACTTCGAACCATGTATTTACTAGATACCCACATTATATAACCTTGAGAATATTCTTCAACTTCCTCATTTGTGCGGGTGAAAGTCACGGAGTATGTAGCCTTCTCATTCATTTTTGTGAAGTTAATCTTGTTGGGATTCACAATCACAGATACTCCTTTGGGAGAACTAATTGTGACAGCGTATGATGTATATGCCTCTCCAACATTAGTTACAGTCCTTGTAAATGTTTGAGATGGTCCCAATATAACAGCAAACGAAGGGTAATTTAACTGTCCTTCTGGTATGCTAGGTTTTGTCGCACATTTCACCGCCCGATGTGCAATGATCCCAATTTCTTTATCAGTGTATCCCAAACCACATAGGTAAGGTGTGTAATCGTCAGGCTGGATATCATAGATCAGTCCAGGATCATTAGCTTTTGACGGGTTAACATGACCCGAACCAGTAGCAAAAAAGTATGCTGGTTCTAGTGTTTCATCTACAATTGGTGTACCTTTGAGATTTACTAGGTCTGCAGAAGTCATTATAGCCGACTTTATAGCTGCTGGTGACCAATACGGATGTGTAGATTTTATTAACGCCGCAACACCACTGAGATGTGGGCATGACATTGAAGTTCCAGACATTAGGTTAAATGGTGATTTTGTGTTGGAACCTCCAGCCAGTGGGATTGCCCATGCTGCTAAAATACTAACTCCTGGTCCAATAATATCTGGTTTCAAAATTCCGGGGCTCACAGTATTAGGCCCTCTGGAAGAGAACGAAGCGACAGCTGGAGCTAGAGGGTCTCCAATTACTGTTCCCTTGAACAATAATGTTGCTAATGGTGTATGTGTTGAGTTGATGTAAGCTTTAATCTCGAGTCCAGTTGCATAACTCACGTGTGTTGCAGGAAGAACGTGTGCGTCGGCATCTAGGCTGAATCCCTGTTCTTCTTGGTTCATCAGTATCATAGCTGCACCACCCGCGTTTTTGACCACTTCTCCTTTCTCTATTCGCGCAGTCACACCTCTTTCACACAAAACTATTTTTCCTTTGACATCAATACCGTCAAGAGATCCGTTGATACATAATTTGGAATCTTGTTTGTTACTAATACCAGCATATACTAGTGGCATCAGTGTACTTGGGAAGTCTTTTGGCTGGAATAAAGATTCACCATCGAATTCTTTATTATTTCCGAGTTTTGCTGTGACTTTAATTTTTCTGTCAGTGGTGCTTGCTCCAACTGTTAGAACCCATGGGGCCACATTTGTTGCAGTGCCGTTGAACGGACCTGCGTTCCCTGCTGCACAGCTCACAAAAATTCCTTTTTGAACCGCAGAAAATGAGGCTATTGCAATGTTGTCCTGAAAAAAAGGGGCGTTCTCTTCTTCTCCAAGGGAAATTGAGATCACATCAACTCCATCGGCGACTGCAGCATCTAGCCCAGCTAGTATGTCACTTTCTGGACAGTCTGGACCGAAACATACTTTATAAACTGCCAGATGAGCATAGGGTGCTATCCCAGCAGCTGTCCCTGAAGCACCACCGAGCGCTTCTGCATTCTTCACAAACCGCCCAGCAGCCGTGCTTGCAGTATGTGACCCATGTCCGTCTTCATCAAGTGGTGTCTCTACTTTCGTGCTTGAATTTGATGCCATTGCTGCAATGTTAAATGATCTTGCTCCTATGAGTTTGTTGTTGCAGCTTGATGCGTTAAACTCACACCTCCCTTTCCATTTAGAAGGTGGAGGTGGCATTCCATAGTCACTAAATGAATCATGGTCCGGTACTATTCCACTATCTAGCATTCCAATGATGATACCTTTGCCAAAACTTGATTGCTTCCAAAAACCAGATTCTTGATGCAACCCCAAGAATCTTGGTGTATGAGTCGTTTTAATCTTCAAAGTTCTTTCTTGGCGAGCTGATAAAAAGCCGTCTTTCTTTCTCATGGCTTCAATATCAGCTTCAGTGAGTCTCGCTGCAAAACCACTGACCACATTTTGGTACGAGTAAAGCAATGGTTCTTGTTTTTCTGATGATGCAATACGAATGGGAAGAAATGACCGATGATATGCTTTATGATCGTCATTTTGCCTGGACAGTGAAGCTGGTGGTTTCTTTACATGGACAATGTAAGTTTTCAAGTGATAAGATTCACTTCCTTCTGCAATGCTAAGCGAGAAAGTAAGTAGGATCAAAATTAGGAGTGGGGTGATAGCCATTTTTAACATGTCACTTCAAGGTGTGGTAGATTTTGCTATGCTTTAGTAGAACTTGAACTAGATATATATAGACTCTAGAAAGGGTTTGAGCCAAGATTACGAAGCGGCTAAAAGAGGATTATTGCCTTTGGATTTTCTATTCATTTTTAATTAGCCTGCAATAAATATTAACAACTTGGAAGCTATCATCTCTCTTGCGGATTTAGATTCGATATAAATAAGGAAATAGGAAGAAAAAATTTAATTGGTAGGATCAGCTATGTAACTTAACCCAAGTTCTGGTTGTCATAATACTTTATAAAATATGTTCCTACCGTGTCTATAGCTAGCGTCTTGCTGAGCCGTTAGATAATGCAAGTTTGCAGCTTAAAAAATATCAGAGTGCAACAAAGATTCAATGGTTTTTGAAGATTTTGTGCTGGTTTATTAAAATGTACTAATTGGTACTTATTGAACAATATAAAAAAGATAAGAATTTAACAAATATAGAACCTTTATATTTTGTATTTCTATAAATTCTTAATCACTTAATTAATCTGAATCGGGCCTTCCATAAAATAGTTTGAATGTAGATTAAAAAGTTTAAATATTTAAAAAAGGGCTAGCGGCGCAGCTTGTTGCCCGTTTGTCTTCCACCTCTATGTAAATCCAAATATTTATGGAAAAAAAAAAAAAAAATGTAGGTTAATAGCTGCTAAAAGAGGTTAACGTACCGTATGGGATGTCAAGGCTCGTTTAACTTTATACTGCTAAAGGAATCTTGGAACAAATCAACCGATTAGGATTATCATTTGTTTATAATATGACAACTTTGTTTATTGGATTATTGTGTTTATCATGTTTCAATGATTGGATGATCCTTTCTTCAGTTCTTTAATAAAAAGAAAAGTTCAATATTTTAGCAAGTCCAATAAATGCAAGATATTTCCCCACACACCACTTCCCGCAGGGTTGTAATATTGTTGTAAGAAATGCAAGGTATTCAAGTTTTAGATGGTTGAGATTCAAAATAATTAACCCATGTAACGCTTGAAAAAAATCATATGTCGATTCATAACTTTCATGACATAATTTGAGATTATGGACCAACTCGATTTATAGTTTTGTGCAAAACCAAAATAGTTGCTTTTAATCTAGGGTATTAATCTGGTCGGGTCGTCAAGTTATATAGCCGGTTGAATCGGGTTTGGCTTTCAAAAATGTGACCCTCAACCCGAACCTATAAGCAATCTGGTTATTGTTTTCCGGTCTAATCGGATTCGGTTTATATCAGGTCATGTTTAGATACTTATCGGGTTTGCCATATATTAAGTCCTGGATGTTGGAATTAATCTTGCTATGATGAACAAAAACACAGGTATGAATGAATATATAAACTTTCTATTGATACTTGCAATTGTTGTTCAATCGAACTTACAAATACATCGATCCTATATATACTAACTGAAAAGGCATGATGTAAAAGGTTGTGATGGTTCAAAAGGACCAACAGGCATGACCTTTCATCAATTAACTGCCTATAACTATAATTAACTAACTTTCCTAACTGACATAGTCTAAATCAAAGTTTTGGTTTAACTTTCAATACTCCCCCTTAAACTAAACTTTGGTTTAAGGTAGGTCTTCAACTTAATTTGATCTTGCTTTACAGCAATGTTGGTTCTTCGTCAGTTTCATAAATGAAATGTGCTTGATCCTCCTTGTCTTTCTTCTTCCATTTGGTACATTCATATGAAAGGTGGCCGAATTCACCACAATTATAGCATCTCATTTTATTCTTGCCTTGTTCTCCTTGCCTTGTATCTTTTCCTCGTCCTTTTCCTACTTTGCTAAAGTTTCTTCCTCTTCCTTTATCATGACTTTGATTGCTTGAACTTGTCATCAAAAGTTTGTCTTGATAATTTTCTTCATGTTCGTCTTGACTTTTGAGTCGTTCTTCAAAAGCAATTAATCTTCCAATGGCTTCTTCAAACAACATTTTGTCTAGATCTTGATATTGTTCAATAGACGCCACGATAGGGAGAAACTTCTTTGGAACAGAGTTAAGTAGTTTCCTTACAATCACCTTATCTTCCAAAGTTTCACCAAGGCCTTTAAACTTGGCCTTTATACCACTTAACTTTCCTCCATAGTCACTTACTTTTTCATTTGGTTTCATCCTTAGCGTCTCTAGTTCACTCCTCAAGGTTTGTAGCCGTGCCTTTTGAACTAAATCCGCTCCCAAATACTTGACTTTGATCGAATCCCATACTTCCTTTGTAGTCGAGTATTGTGCAACTTGCATTAAGACATCTTGTGGCAATGTTTGAAAGATCATTGCCTTCATTGTATTTTCTTTCTTCTCATCCACAACATCTTTAGCATTAATTATTTCCCACAAACCATGAGCCTTCAAGATTGTTTCCATCATGATTGCCCACGTTGTGTAGTTTGTTTCTGTCAGTTTCGGGCATTGAAGTGCTATGTTTTGCTCTCGAGTTGGTGTAGATGATTCTCCTATCTTCATGCTTGTTGCTTTCTTACTTTCTTTCTTTCTTACTTACTTGTGATCATACGATCGGTTGCTTACTTGCTTCGAAACACGAAGGTTTTATTGAATTGTATATCTCGTTGCCTTTCATTCATGCAGAATACATAGTACATATAGCTATCAATAGAGCTATTTTGGGTAAATGCCCACTAATTACGCTAAATACATAAATGTGACAACTAATATAATACTTATCTACAGCTAATACAAAGCTTATCAGAATATTGACTAATATCCCCCCGCAGTTGGAGCGGGAGGAAGCTGGACGCTCAAACTGGATCGAAATTCTTCAAATAAGGCTGAAGGAAGACCCTTGGTGAAGATATCTGCGTACTGATAGCGGGATGGAACATGGAGGACACGAACCTGACCAGCAGTGACCATGTCACGGACAAAATGAATATCAATCTCAATGTGTTTGGTCCGTTGATGTTGCACCGGATTAGCAGACAGATAGATGGCACTAACATTGTCACAGTAAACAAGGGTTGCAGCGGATAATGGAGAGTGTAGCTCACGGAGAAGATTGCGAAGCCATGCAGTCTCAGCGACGACATTGGCAACGCCCCGGTATTCAGCCTCGGCACTAGAACGGGAGATAGTCTGCTGGCGTTTAGAGGACCAAGACAGGAGATTGTCTCCCAAAAACACACAATAGCCTGAAGTTGACCGCCGTGTTGAGGGGCAACCTGCCCAATCTGCATCTGTATATCCAACGAGAGAGGTGGTATTTGAAGAGTATAAGTGAAAACCAAAGTCCAAAGTCCCTCGAACATAGCGTAGGATACGCTTAAGAGCAGCGAGATGAGGTTCACGAGGGTCATGCATGTAGAGGCAAATCTGTTGAACTGCATAGGAGATATCTGGTCTAGTAAACGTGAGATACTGAAGACCACCTGCAAGACTACGATATAAAGTAGGATCCTGAACTGGAACACCTTCGGGACCCAGTTTGGAGTCTTTATCAACTGGTGTTCGTGAAGGATTACAGTTGGTTATGTGAGCACGCTCAAGAAGCTCAATAGCGTACTTCCTCTGAGATAGAAACAACCCTGTGGAATGGCGAGTGGCAGAAATACCAAGAAAATAATTAAGTGTCCCGAGATCAGTCATGTCAAACTCACTATGTAGAGAAGCAATGATTTGCTGTAGAAGGACAGTAGAAGAAGCAGTAAGAATAATGTCATCCACGTAGATAAGTAAATAAGCAACCTGTGAGCCCTGTCGAAGAATGAATAGAGACGAGTCACAACGACTGTGGTAAAATCCAACACGAGTGGCATACCCTGCAAATCTCTGAAACCAAGCACGGGGTGCTTGTTTCAGACCATATAAAGACTTCTGAAGAAGGCAGACGTGATGTGGGTACCGGGAGTCCACAAAACCTGGTGGCTGGTGCATGTATACTGTCTCGGATAGATCTCCGTTAAGAAAAGCATTCTTAACGTCAAGCTGATGAATAGGCCACTTGCGAGACACGGCAAGACTAAGAACAATGCGAATGGTGGCCGGTTTGACAACCGGACTAAAAGTCTCGTCACAGTCAACACCAGGTTGCTGACTACTTTCATTAGCAACCAAACGAGCCTTATAACGGCTCAAAGTCCCATCAGCATGAAATTTATGCTTGAATAACCACATAGATCTCACCAAATTAACACCAGATGACCGTGGCACAAGAATCCAAGTACCATTTTTAACTAACGCGTTATACTCATCATACATAGCATTATTCCAATGAGGGTTTTGAAGAGCGAGGAAGGGAGATTTAGGTAATGGGGAGATAGAAGAGGTGTGAAGAGACAGACGATCAATGGGTTTGACAATGCCTGATTGTGACCGAGTGACCATGCGGTGAGTACGGGGTGGTTCGATGGGAGGTTGTGTAGGTTGGGTTGGGGCGTCGTGGTCGAGTGATTGTGTAATGGGCTGTTGGGTTGATTGGGATGTAGTTGATGGGCTGTTGGGTTGTGGTGGGTCGGCGGGTAGTGGGTTATTGGGTGTAATGGGCTCATGATGGGTAGTAGGAATGTCTTGCAGTGGATTTGGTATTGGTGGGTGAGTGAGCACATGGTGAAGTAAGGGGGATGATGTGGAGTCTAAAAATGTGTAGGAAGGTGGGGAGTCGGGTGTCATTGAGTGGTAAGGAAATTGGGTTTCGTCAAATGTGACGCGTCGGGAAAGTAAAATTTTGTTTGTTTCAAGGTCTAGGCATCGAAAGCCACGGTGATATGCGGGATAGCCCAAGAAAATGCACGATGTTGCTCGTGGGGCAAGTTTGTGGGGTGAGTGAAGGTGAGGGTAGCAAAGACACCCAAATATACGTAGGTTAGAGTAGTCGGGTGCTTTGTGAAAAAGTCTTGTGTAGGGGATTTCGTTGTTGATGGCGGTAGAAGGTAAAAGATTAAGGAGATAGGCGGCCATATGTAGGGCCTCAACCCAAAAGGTGGGGGGTAGGTGGGCTTGAAACAAGAGCGTACGAATGACATTGTTAATGGTGCGAATCATGCGTTCCGCCTTGCCATTTTGTTGAGAGGTTTTTGGGCAAGAGAATCTAAATTGTATACCGTGGTTAGCAAAAAGTGTATGTAGGCGGTTATTGTCGAACTCACCACCATGGTCACATTGGAAACTTTTTATTTCGCATTTAAATTGGTTTTTAACATAATTACGAAAATGCAAAAATTTATCAAGCATGTCAGATTTATTACGGAGAGGGTAAATTCACAAATAATGAGAGAAATGATCAAGAAATAATATGTAATATTTGAAACCACTTTTACTAGTGACTGGAGATGTCCATAAATCGGAATGAATAATATCAAAACAATGTTCAACAGTAGACTTGGAACTATGAAAGGGAAGTTTCACATGTTTGCCAAGCTGGCATGCATGACATACATGAGGAGTCCTTTCTTTATTACACGAAATAAATTGACGGGAAACAAGAGACCGTAGCACTTCGTCACCGGGATGACCGAGGCGTTGGTGCCACGTGGAGGAGCTTGTGGAGAGAAGAGCGGTAGGGACGGTTGATGGCTTGGTAACGGGATAGAGATCACCCGAACTGTCACATCGAAGGAGGATATGGCGAGTCCAGAAGTCCTTCACAGAAAAACCAAAGGCATCAAATTCAATTGTACAATTATTGTCTCTAGTAAATTGACGTACAGAAATGAGATTTTTAATAATATTAGGGGTGACAAGGACATTGTGTAAATGAAGTGGGCGATGAGGGGATGGAATAATGCTATGTCCGGTGTTGGTGACGGGAATAGAATTCCCGTCACCAACGTGCACCGATGGGAATAAACGTTTGTTAAAAAGTTTACTTAAATTACGTGCGTTGGAATTTAAATGGGAAGAAGCACCTGTATCCATGTTCCATGTTGGGTCCTGCAAGGTCATAGTGCTAAACGCACTTGGTAGTGATGTGGCCTGAGATGGATAATACCCGGGTGCGGGTCCGAGAATGCTACTAGTGGAAGCCGACTGCTGTGGTGCATACATGGGCTGAGTTGGGTGGGCCTGTTGGTAAAGTGGCGGATGGTGTTGGTGGGCTGGGTGAAGCTGCGTAGCAAAGGCAGCTGGGTTGGGCTGGGGTGTTTGATGTTGGGCCAGGCGTGGTGTTGGGTTGGGCTGAGGGTAGTTAAAAAGTGGACTGGTGGTATTTCTTGAAGAGTAATAACCTGGTGGAGTCCAAGAGGTGGAATGTTGATGGTACGGGGTATTATTTGAGGGCCGAATGAGGTTGTTTTTGTTAGCCAATCCCGACCTATTTCTATGGTCATGAATAAATTTGCATCGGTCACCGAATTTGCATGACCCCTTATTAAAATGGTTACATATTTGCGGTAGAGATTGAGGCTTAGTGAGGTTACCTTTGTTGTCGTTTTTAGTGGCCATGAGTATGGTAGGGGATGACGACGAACTGTCAAAGGGGCTGTTTTCGCCCGGGCTTGCGTTGAAAGTAGCTTCTTCAAGGAGCAGCATATTGCGGGCTGTTTCAAAAGTGGGAAGAGGCTCGCGATGCCTTATAATACGAACGATGCCTTTAAACCGATCTTCAAGACCATTTATTGCATACATAACCATGTTTTTGTCGCTTACCTTTTCACCAAGATTGTGCAAACGATCCACCATTCCTTGTATCTTCGTGCAATAAGCATTGATGGATAGACTCCCGATCTTAACCGAGCGAAGTTCACTGTCAAGAGTTATTGCACGTGCATCTTTGTTATCATGGAAAAGATCCTTGATATGGTCCCATAGAGCTTTTGCATTCCCAGGTGTTGTAACGACTTGGTCTTGGAGGGATTCGTTTAACGTACCTAGTATCCACACCTTTACTAGGTCATCTTGTTTGTTCCACTCGGGGTCGGTGTTACTTGTAGCGGTTCCCTCAATATGTGTTTTTAATCCAAGACTTCCAAGATGGATTTTTAGGAAGGAACTCCACGAGTTATAGTTGTGTTTTTCAAGACTTAACTTGATGGGTACATTAAAGGGTACAATTTTGGCAGTAGATGCAGGTGTTTCATCACCAGCCATGGTAGTTGATTTGAGGGATTAGGTTTAGTATATGGATCGGTAAGAAGTTGAGGGAGGAAGGAGGTTTGGAGGGGAAGAAGAAGGTTTGGAGGAGAGATTGGGAAGAAGAAGGTTTGGAGGAGAGATTTTTGGATCGGTATTATGTGGCTGATACCATATTGAATTGTATATCTCGTTGCCTTTCATTCATGCAGAATACATAGTACATATAGCTATCAATAGAGCTATTTTGGGTAAATGCCCACTAATTACGCTAAATACATAAATGTGACAACTAATATAATACTTATCTACAGCTAATACAAAGCTTATCAGAATATTGACTAATAGGTTTCTCTTACCTTGATCAAGATTGGTCTTTCTTACTTACTATGAAACACTAAAGTGTCTCTTTGACCAAAAATGATCTTTCTTACTTATTTTGCAACACTAGTGTTTTTCTGACGTACTTTGAAAAGGCCAGACTTTGCACTTACTTACTTACTTTGAAACACTAACGTTTTTCTTACTTACTTACTTTGGAAACACTAGAGTTTTCTTACTTACTTACTTTGAAACGCAAAGGTTTCGTTAAACACTAGGTTCCGTAAAACGATAGATTTCTTCTTACTTCTTACTATGTGAACCACAAGGGTTCGGTCTTACTTTTAGTTTTATATTTCACTAATCTAAAAGAATGATTTTCTCCCTTTAAAATAGAAAAATATACAAAACTTAATCTTACTTTCTTATTTTCTTACCTTTTTTTAATAACCCCAATCAATTGATAATTACAAAATAGTTACTCCTTAAATAAAATTATTTTTATCAACAATAATTGATCACTAATATTTTAATTCAAAGCTTTCTTATTTTTATCACTAAAATCCTTTATATAAATTTATAATCCCAAAATAAAATTTATAAAAGATAAAGTAAGAGAAAACTTATTCAATTATTGTGTCCACTGATGCAGTCAAATGAAGTATCCCACTTTCCTTGGTCTTCTAGATCTCACGAAAAATAAAAAAAACTGCCCTTTTCTTCTCTGTTGGGTTGTTATCAAACCCAAAACACCAAAATGCCAGATCGGATCTTCCTTCTTCTCTGTCTGATTATTATCGATGAACCCAAAACACCAAAAATCACCAACACAATCTCCTTCTTCTTTCGATTATAGTTAATCGGTGGTTTGGTGGTTCCCGTTCTCAAATTTTCTCCGGCGATGGTGGTTACTGGACGGTTTTCTGCTTTTCTTTGATTCGTGATTCCAAATCAACGAACGGGTACATTTTAATATCCTTCCCTCGTTCTTAATTTCCCTCTGATTGATTAGAGACTTGCCAGAAAAAACAATTTCTGTTTGTTCTTGCTTTTTGTTCGGTAAATAGATTTCCAACAGAAATCGATCTTCTTCTTCTTGCTTCTGAAATCAACGGTTTCAAGTTTTGTAACAGGAATCGTTGTTTTCTTCCTTCCCTGGGTCGATTAACCTCTGGCTCTGATGCCAATTGTTAGAATTAATCTTGCTATGATGAACAAAAACACAGGTATGAATGAATACATAAACTTTCTATTGATACTTGCAATTGTTGTTCATTCGAACTTACAAATACATCGACCCTATATATACTAACTGAAAAGGCATGATGTAAAAGGTTGTGATGGTTCAAAAGGACCAACAGGCATGACCTTTCATCAATTAACTGCCTATAACTATAATTAACTAACTTTCCTAACTGACATAGTCTAAATCAAAGTTTTGGTTTAACTTTCAATACTGGAAAATCAAGCGCAAGCCAAAAATCACATCTAGCCCAAAATATAACAAACGCAGTCCTGATTCCATTTTTTACATTGTTTAAAATGAATACTTGTTAGAAGCATTGTTTGAATTCCTCAGTTTTGATATCACCTATAATAGAAGCATAGCTTGCATTCAGCAGTTTTTGAAAGAAACGTTTTTTGTACGGTTCAATATAATCAAGTATAATCCAACATATACACTACACCAGAAACCACCATAAGCGACTTCACGTGTAGTCACTAGAGGTCCAGGATGTGGTCGCTAAAAGTTTTTAGCAATCATATGTAGTCGGACCAAAAGTTGTCTGCTTAGGGACTGTTGCTAAAGGTTTTAGCGACTACATTTTTTTGCTTATAGCGACAATGCCGTTGACTTGACTTTTTTTGACCTTTTTGACTTTTTGACTTTATTGACCAACGATTAAAATTTTGTGACAAAACCTATAGCGACTACAAGTAGTCGTTAAAGGGTCGTTGATTACTTGACCAAAAAATCTTTAGCGACTACTTCTAGCGACCACAAGTAGTCGCTAAAGTAAATTGATTGTTTGACAAAAAAAGTTACGGCCACCTCTAGCGACCACATGTGGTCGCTAAAGGTTGACCAACCAAGGAGTAATGACAAGCTATAGCGACTACATGTAGGCGTTATAGGTGTCTGCAGCTTTTGCCACAGCAGGCTGTTTTTAGCCGTTTTCCCAAGTCTTTTCGACCCATTTCCGCTTCCAGATGTTCAACGCAAACAATAACTTAAACATACAAATCACATTTGCTTCAAGTGTTCAACGACAAGAACATAAACATAACTTGTCCAACAACATAAATAGAAATTGTTCAAAACCATAATTGTTCAACATAAACCAACTTAAACCAGCACATCCCGACCTACTCATCTCCAAGGTCATCATCAAATTCAACACCCATAAATTGACTTGGGTTGAGCGGGGTGGGCGGGCTCACCTAAATGTTGGCATCGATCAACTGCTGGTAGAGATGGGATATATGTTGCTGACACGCTGAAAAAGCTCTAGCCCACGCTTCTTGAGACATCAGTGGTGTGCGCGCGCGCGCGCGGGGGGGGGGGGGGGGGGGGAATGTGCGAAAGACGAGGAAGAAGACGATGAAGTACCGGGCAACAATTCATCACCCATAAATTGACTTGGGTCGAGCAGGGGTGGGCGGGCTCACCTGGATGTTGGCATCGATCAACTGCTGGTAGAGATGGGATATTTGTTGCTGACTCGCCGAAAAAGATCTAGCCCACTCCTCTTGAGACACTAGTGGTGCAGGAGGGTGGGAATGCACGGAAGACGAGGACGAAGACGATGAGCTACCGGGCAACCTCCTACCCCTTCCTGGAAAAAAACCCCGACTTTGTCCAAAGACGTGGCCAAGTATCTCTTTGTTCGTCAAAGGCGTTTCTTGCCCTTTTTGTGCCTCCCTCAGCGCGATCATCTGGTTATGTAAAAGTCACAAAACAAGTTAATTAATTTCACAAAAATGAAAAACGACTTAGTTGACCCATTTTAGCGCAAAGGTGTACTAATAAATAACTTTGTCGTTTATATTACACACGCTTCACTCGTTTTGACCAATTTCACCCGTTTTAGCCCAAATGTGTACATGTTTGGGCTATCAAAACGGGTGAAATGGGTGTAATGCATAAACGACAAAGGTACTTATTCGTACATGTTTGGGCTAAAATGGGTGTGAAAGAGGTCGTTTACCAGTTCAAAAATAATTTATAAAATGGAAAGACTATACAAACCTTAATACTAAAGTATCTTGTCAAGTATTGATCTCTCGAGTATCGTTTCGAAGAAGTGGTGAATTGAAATACGTCAGTCAAGTTTTGTTTGATACTTGATTATTGAATATTTTTGGTTTTTATAAAAGATTTTAAAAGCTAAATTGATTAATAAAAGAAAACTATAAGCAAAACAATAATAAAGCGATCTAAAAGGATAATAATAAATGATATGTTTGTCAAGTGATGTGAAAAGATCATTAAGTGTGAATTACAGTTTTAAGTGGTGAATTAATACCCGTTTTAAAAACTATTTTCTCACAACGTTGGTTTATTTTGAAAACAATCTTTAATCTTGGTAATAATCACTAAGTTTAAATGTTTGATTATCGTAACGGCTTTTGCCCGTTAAAATAACCAACTAAAAAAATCTAAAATAAATCCGAAAATTAATCATCAACAATCTTCAATACCCGCTTAAAAAACTATTTTCTCACAACGTTTGTTTATTTTGAAAACAATTCTTTAACTTGTCAATAATTACTAGATTTAATTAATTACTCTAACGGCTTTTGCCCGTCAAGATAACCAAAATCAATCCAAGTAACCTAAAGATTATTAATAAAAAATTTCTAAGTTTTCACACTTAATTCTCAATTCACTACTCACTTAACAAGCATATAAAAATCTACTCGCTACACATAACTACTAAACTAACAATAACAAATTCAATAATAATAAACATTTGTAATAAAATATAAGCTAAACATAATAAAAATAAAAAGAGATAATTGAAAAAGGATTAGAAGTCACTAAATACGAAAATTGCGGATCAAACGAACTCTATAATATATTTTAGTTTATACCAAATCTACAAGCTCATAACCCATAATCTTCCATTTGGTTGCTCCAACATTAACCTCCATTTCAATCCACTAATATCTTATAAATCTCTACTAGCACCCTCTAATCATCACTAATTATTTATTAAAAGAAAGATAAAACAAAAGTTCGAAGGAAAACAAAATCGGATTTAACGATGACTTTGAACTTAATGCTATTTATACAAAACTTTTATTGAAACAATAAAACTATGACTTATAGATTAAAAACTAGTTTAATCAACAACAACAAAAATAAAATAAAGAAAGAACTAGCAACACTAATAGTCTCAGCCAACATGTGATCCATAACGAATTGATAAAACCATTGAAACGAAAGTTGCGTTAAACTATGTAGGAAAGCAATTAAAAAAAAGAAAAAGAAAACAATACTAAAATTGATTTGTCAAATTTTAAGGATCGAAATAAAAGCTGGGTAATAAATGATACATAGTAGACTAGTAGACAATAACAATCATAATTGATCGTGTATAGTATCCCCGGACCCTAGCATATGGGGCCGGACATGACTAACATCCCAAACCACGGCAGAACCCAATTCCGCAATCCGGACAAGATCATCCCCGGTCTCTTAAGTCCGGGGATCTAATCCGATGTCGACAGCTATCCTGCCGCGACTACCTAAAGCCAGATCTTGTGGGATTGTGTCTTCCACTTGATCTGACACTTACCTACTATGGTATGACGCAGCCATGCGCTGCTCTGACAATTACCTACTCAGTAATTAATGCGCAGAGTTTCGAGGTAGCTACAGTAAGTATACGGGTAGTATAAATACTCCCATCTCATTTATTACCAGACCTAACTGCATTTACTGCACCTAATCCGCACTTAAATTATCTCTCTTGATAAATATACTTACTCTCACACCGGAGGCCAACCGCGGAACCCCCCGTCCGCGGTAAGACTAACGGTGCTACTTTTATCTTAGCAGTTAACAAGAAGCAATTGGTGCAAGATCTACCCTCCAAGAACTAGTCTAACCTAGGTCTGGGAGTGTGCCAAAGATTTGTACTAACATTTGGCGCCATCCGTGGGACCAGTTACACAAACTGCGTTTCAAAAGGAAGAAAAAATCTACCATGAGCAATCAAGGAAACAATCCTTCTCCTTCCCAGGAACCTTCCACCGTGCGTAACACTCATGATACGGGAAAAAACAAGGAGAAGGAACTCCATGCGGAATCCCTTCCGGATGAAGCAATCAGGAAGTTTTGCGATCAGCACTACGACCGATTGCTGCCACTAATGTCCGAAAAGGTTCACGCAGAAAAGCTAAATCAAGTAAGGACCCGCCTTGAGTTCGAGGATGAGTCGCGGGAAGACCCTTCCCCGCAAGAACTATCCAGAAACTCCCAGTCGAGGTCCCTATGGGAACGAAAGAATGAAAAGAGGCGCAAATCCAGCCCTAGTTACAGGTCAGGGCCCTCTGAAAGCTCTTACTCCAGAAGCGTTTTCTCTAGGCTCAGCAAGGAACCTAGGGGCGGTAACCAAGAAATGGAGTATCCCCGATCCACTGTTTTCACCCGCGTGGGAGAAAGGAGAGGGGATGTTAAGTCACGCCTGGGAGAAAAGAAGGCGGACGTGTTCTCTAGGCTTAAAACAAAAAGCCGTGCCAGAAGAGAGCGCAGAACTGAAGCAGAGCGTTACAGACAAGAGAGGCGTCCTCATGAGGAAAGATACCCAGAAAGCAGCAGGAAAAGGTCACCCAGCCCCACCCTTAGCCGCGTCCCTCGTTCTAGGGAACATAGAACCAGAAGCAGGTCCGCATACTCAAGCCTCGAACGACCTCGGAAGCAAACACCTGTAGAAAGCGAGGACAGTGCAGGAGAATACTGGGGGGCAAGGTCTGGAAAGAGCAAAAGGGAAGAGGAGGATCTTTATCATCCCTACGACGTTGAAGACGCTAACCCGTTCACATTAAGGATTCGGGGTTTCAAATTCCCAAAAAGAACCAGGATGCCTAATAATGTCAAGACTTATGATGGGACCGGAGATCCAGAGGACCACATGAAAAGCTTCTGCACCGCGGCAAAGGTAGAGAGATGGGCCATGCCCACATGGTGTCATATGTTTAACTCCACTCTCATGGGTCACGCTCGAATGTGGTTTGACGACTTGCCGGCGGAAAGCATTGATAACTTCGAGGACCTCAAGAAGTACTTCCTGTCTTATTTTCTCCAACAAAAGAAGTATACCAAGGACCCGGTGGAGCTCCATCATATCAAACAAAGAGAAGGGGAAACAACCACGGCATTCGTTGATCGTTTCAAGGCAGAAAGCATGCAAGTGAAGGGTGCCCCGGAATGCATGAGAGTCTCAGGGTTCATGCACGGTATTAACAACCCGGAGTTGATCAAGAGGCTTAATGACAGAATTCCAAAGACCATGGACGAAATGTGGAAGATCACCACTGCCTTCGTCCGAGGAGAAACTGCCGCGGCAAACATATCTAAGAAAAAACATGACCGTTCCGCATGGAAGTCCGGCGAAGGAGGATCCCGGACGACCAATGCTCAGCCTTTTGACAGAAAGACAGAATTCAAACAACGCTCTAGGGCAGATCGAAGGCGGAGTGATAGATTCACGCCCCTCACAAAGACACCTAAAGAAATTCTGGCAATGGATTCAGTCAAGTTCACGGCCCCACCACCAATGTCAAGTCCGGCCGAGTTTAGAAACAAAGATAAATACTGTGATTTTCACAGAGAAAAAGGCCACCACACTGATGAATGTTTTCAATTGAAGAGACAAATTGAGGAAGCAGTGAAATCAGGACAGTTGGCGCATCTGGTAAAAGAGATCAAGAACGGGGCCCAAAAAGGCGGAACCTCCAAGGGAGGGAAGAAGGAAACCGCGGCTAAAGATAAAGCTCCAGCCATATTCATGATACAAGCCTGGCCGCGGAATGTGAAGCAGAAAACAACCTCTAACGCCTACCCCAATATGGAAATATCTTTCCCTCCCATACGGGAGGATGATTGGGATGATCATCCGCTGGTGATAAAGGCAGAAGTAGGCGGACATCATGTACACCGAATGTATGTGGATAATGGAAGCGCCTCAGAGGTCTTGTATGAACATTGTTTCAATCGTTTGAGTCCAGAAGTCAAGAAAAGAATGATCCCTGCCGCGACCCCCCTGCTTGGATTCAGTGGAGAGTTGTCGTGGCCTTTAGGGCAAATTTTACTAGAAGTAACCTTGGCAGATGAAGAGAACTCCTCAAGCGCTTGGATGAACTTCATGGTTGTCAGATCGCCCTCCCAATACAACGGCATAATAGGCCGACCGGGGATAAGACAGCTCAAGCTCATTCCCTCCACAGCCCACGGTATGATTAAATTCCCCACGAAAGGAGGAGTAGTCACCATACATAGTGACAAAATAGTGCCCATAGAATGCCGGACGATAGCAGAATCATCATCGCAGCAGAATTTTGAAGAAGTTCCAGTCAAGGACGGCATAAAAGTTGCTATACATCCCGAGTTCGCGGACCAAACAGTCACGCTAGGGGAAAGTTTGACAAATCAAGGGAAGAAAGACCTATGTGATTTGCTGAGGAATAACCTGGATATTTTCGCTTGGCAACCGTCGGATATGACGGGCGTGCCGCGGAACGCAGCGGAGCATAGGCTCAATATTAGGGAAGGGTACTCGCCAATACGACAAAAGAAGCGCGGACAAGCTCCCGAAAGAAATAAGGCCATCAATGAAGATGTGGCAAAGTTGGTAGAGGCGGACATAATGCGAGAGGTCCACTATCACGATTGGGTGTCAAATCCGGTCTTGGTCAAAAAAAGTGATGGAACTTGGAGAATGTGTGTGGATTTCAAAGACTTGAACAAGGCATGCCCAAAAGACTGCTACCCCCTACCGGAGATCGACCACAAAGTCGAATCCCTCTGCGGCTACACCTTCAAATGCTTCCTAGACGCATACAAAGGGTATCACCAAATTCAAATGGCCGCGGAAGACGAGGAAAAGACTGCCTTTCACACGAACCAAGGTATATTTTGTTATAAAAAAATGCCTTTCGGATTAAAGAATGCAGGAGCTACCTATCAACGATTGGTGGATAAGGCTTTCAAGAAGCAGATTGGAAGAAATCTAGAAGTATATGTAGACGATTTGGTAATTAAAAGCCATTCGGAGATGGAGATGTTAAGAGATATAGAGGAAACCTTCAAAACGTTGAGGAAAATCAACATGAAGCTGAACCCAAAGAAGTGCACCTTTGGAGCGGAAGAAGGAATGTTTTTGGGACATTTGATCAACAAAAACGGGATTGGGGCATGCCCGGATAAATCCGCGGTGGTCGCCCAGTTGCCCTCTCCCCGCACACTCAAAGAAGTGCAGAGCCTCAATGGTAAGTTGGCAAGTCTCAACCGTTTCCTATCAAAGTCAGCAGAAAAATCCCTGCCGTTCTTCAAGACATTAAAGAAATGCATCAAGAAGAGTGACTTTCATTGGACACCAGAAGCGGAGCAAGCATTCAAGGAAATGAAGAACCACATAGCTAACCTTCCCACTCTGGCGGCTCCGCAACCACGGGAAGAGCTACTTCTGTATTTATCCGCGGCACAGGAAGCCATTAGTGCAGTCCTGCTGGTGGAAAGAGGGCCGGTCCAGCAACCCATCTACTTCATCAGCCGCACATTGCAACCCCCGGAAGTAAATTACGACCCAATGGAAAAATTGGTTCTGGCGCTAATTCATGCAGCCAGAAGATTGAAGAGATACTTCCAGGCGCATCCAGTAGTTGTCATCACGGACCAGCCCATCAAACAAATGCTCGCAAAAACAGAGAAAACCGGGAGATTGGCTAAGTGGGCTATAGAACTGGGAGAACATGACATAAACTACAGGCCGCGGAAGTCGATAAGGGGACAGGTGCTAGCTGACTTCATTGCGGAAATCCCAGAAGAAAAAACTCCGGCAAACGTTGAAGCTGCGAAAGAACATCCATATGTCGAACCTTGGAGTTTATACACTGACGGATCATCTTGCCAAGAAGGGTCCGGCGCAGGCCTGATCCTCACAAACCCTGAAGGTGTGGAATTTACTTACGCATTACGATTTGAGTTTGATACCTCTAACAATGAAGCGGAGTATGAAGCACTAATAGCAGGTCTAAGGATAGCTAAGCAAATGGGAGTCCAACACTTATCCGCGAATGTCGATTCCCGGCTGGTCGCAAACCAGATTAATGGGGCTTACGAAGCCAAGGATAAGAGTATGGCCTCGTATCTAGCAAAAGCTAAGGCCTTGATACAACACTTCCGCACGCTCTCCATCAGACAGGTGCCGCGCAGCCAGAACAAACAAGCAGATGCCCTAAGCAAAATAGCCTCCACCAGTTTCGCCCATTTATCAAAACAAGTTCTTGTCGAAACATTGAAGGCCAAATCAATAGAAGAAAAGGAAATAATGGCCGTAGTAGAAGAAGAAGAGGAGACTTGGATGACCCCCCTCATAGCCTACATAACGGATGAAGTACTCCCGGCAAATCAAAAAGAAGCCAGGAAATTGAAAATCAAGGCACGACAATACTCTGTTATCAATGGGGTATTATTCCGCAAGTCTTTTCTAGAACCATGGTTACGATGCGTAGGTCCGGCACAAGCGAAGTACGTAATCAGAGAAATCCATGAGGGCTCGTGCAGCATGCACTCTGGACCGCGGTCTATTGTAGCCAAGGCAATCAGATCCGGCTACTATTGGCCTACAATGCACAAGGACGCAAGGGAAATCATAGATAAATGTCAGGACTGCCAGGTACACCGACCGGTTCCCAGGAACCCTCAACAAAAGTTAAATCCCATCACCTCCCCCTGGCCATTCTACAAATGGGGAATAGACATCTGCGGCCCATTCCCAGAACCCCCAGGAAGGATCAAATACCTGATAGTGGCAATAGATTACTTTACCAAATGGATAGAAGCCAAAGCCCTCGCCACCATCACCGGCAATCAGGTTAAGAAGTTTGTGTGGGATAACATTGTATGCAGGTTCGGACTTCCGGGAGAAATAGTCGCGGACAACGCAAAGCAATTTCGGGACAACCCCTTCAAGGATTGGTGTGACAAGCTCAACATCAGACAACGATTTGCATCGGTCAAACACCCTCAGGCAAATGGACTTGTAGAAAGAGCAAATCGGAGCTTAGGCGAAGGCATCAAAGCACGGATTGATCAAGGACGCCGGGACTGGCTGGAAGAAGTTCCGCATGTGCTATGGGCGCATAGAACTATGATCAAATCAAGCAATGGGGATACCCCGTTCTCTCTGACCTATGGGACGGAGGCTGTCATCCCAGTCGAGATCGGAATGCCATCTTTGAGATGCGCCTTGTTTGACCCAATCACAAATGATGAAGACCTACAGCTAAATCTAGATTTAGTTGAAGAAAGAAGAGAGGTCGCGGCAATCCAGGAAGCAAAAAATAAAACCCAAATGGAGAAGTATTACAATGCTAAAGTCCGCGGCACAAGCTTTAAGCCAGGAGATTTTGTCTACCGCAGCAATGACGCAAGCCTTGTGGAAAACACCGGCAAGCTGGGCCCCAAATGGGAAGGCCCATATGAAGTTGTGGAAGCCTTGGGAAAAGGAGCTTATACGCTCAGAAGTCAAGATGGTAGGGACATACCGCGGACATGGAACATCCAGCACCTTAAGAAATGTTACTTGTAATTATGTTTAAATACTCCTATCTTTTGTATCCGGTCACGGCTCAGTCCGACCGCGGGAGTTCATAACCAAGTTCTCTATCCTTTGTAAGTACTCCTAACTTTTGTAACTTTTGTATCCGGCCATGGTTCAGTCTGGCCGAAGGAGTTCATTCCATCTTTAAATAATATGCGGGGTCTGATCAACTCCGCAACACTTTCTAAAATTTACGTGTTATTTTTCACATTACTTCTATAGCATGCATGCATTAACCCGGACCTCAAACCCGGAAGCGTAAGTGGCCTCACAAGCCCGGCATGAGGACATTGCACCTCAAATTACTAAAGGCATATAAGTGGTATTGCAAACCCATTGACCAAGTAAACCCATCTCCGGAAATCCTAAGTACGGGCATGCAAAGATGGAAGAATAAAGTCCGGCCATACAAGTCCCGGCACCAAAAAGCATTATGTAAAAAAAAAAAAAAAAAAAAAAAAAACCAAAAACCAAAGTGTTATTACACATCCAAAAGGTTTAAGTTATATTCACCAACGATTACAAGATACGCGGATACATTCATCCGGAAGACAGTACTACTACAAAAATACACGGATGCATTCATCCGGAGTACACTTCCAAAAAAACTAATGTTTAAAAGCTTCACAAGATTGCGGCAAGGCGGATATAGTCAAAATATCCCCTAAAAAGCAGCCGCAGAAAACTAATTCTCAGGATTCTGAGAGTCAAGAATGGAAGAATCAAACATGTCATCATGTTTAGCATCACCATCCTTGCGCAAGGTAGTCTCCGGTCCGGAAGACGCATCAAGAGTTGAAGGCCCAACTGGCCCAGCAGCGGAGGAAGGCTGAGAAGAAACGGGGGTAGGAAGCACAATAGCAAGACCCTTGTCGGTGTAATCAAACTCTACCCCATACTTCTTGTTCTTGAACTCCTTGTAGGCTGCAATAGCCCGCGGACGACGTGTAACAAACCGAAGCACGGACTCCGGCAGAACTGTCTCCTCCGCAACCGGGGGTTTAAACGTAAGCTCCCCCGACCCAGGGTGACGATGCTCCTCTAAAACCAATTTCGCCATCAAGTACTCAAGCGGAGCATCCCGACACTCCTCCAAAGAATCCAACAAAGGGAAGGGAACTTTAGACAACCTGACCACGGACTCCTCATAACGCTGCTTGGCTTCCGGGTCGTAGGCCTCTATCTGATCAAGCTTTATGCCCTGCGACCCATGCACAACCCCGGCCTCCAACCCTTGACGTACCCCGTCCTTAATGGCCGCGGAAATACAGCCACCAAGCCTCAGCTTCAGATCCTCAGATTCTTTAAATTTCTCAATAGCATATCTGAATCCGTGGCCGATAACCCACCGGCGGCCCTCAACAGCTCTCAAGGTCTGGGGAAAGAGTTCAGTGTCAAACTCTTCGTTGATCGCGACCAGCCTTTTATCCATCTCCGCAAGATGATTCTCAAAAGTGGCATGGGCCGCCCTCATACTATCCTCGACAATCTTCTCCGTCTCGGTTTTAAACTGCTGCTGGAGCGTGTCACAGAGAACTTCTAGGCCGGACACTTTTTCCGCCAACGCCTCCTTATCACCACGAAGTTCTACAACTTCCGCAGCCAGCCCAGCATTTTTCCCAATCAATGTTTCAACTTCCGGAGATAACCTCTTAACCTCAGCCCGGAGCTCTTCCAGTTCCTTATCTTTATCGTCCACCACTGATTGCAAAGAAGACACTTGGTCGCGGATAGCCATGACCCCGGCATTCTCACCCTCCACCGCAGACAACTTGGCCTTCAACTCAACAACCATCTTTTTCTTCCCTTCCAGACTCTTCCTCAACCTGCTATTCTGGTACAAGGTGTTTTCCAACCTCAGTCGCACCTCAGAATTAACACAAATCTGGTGAGCAGATAACTTATTGAAGTCATTCATCAAATCTTCATTGGACATATTCCTCATAGCAGACGCAAACACTGGAGTCGCAACATTATCAACAATACTTCGGCAGACCCAGGGATCGTCCATCTTGAAGCCATTTGTAGACAACCACCTAGGGACATAAGTAGAAGAAGTGTCCGCTGTCTCAACAGATACAGACTTCTCTAAATCATCGGACTCACCCGCATCCTCTTCTTCATCAACTGCATGACTAGACGAAGCAATCACACCCTCAGCATGCCCGGAAGTTTTGTCCTGCTCAGATACCTCAAGACTTGGCATTTTGGACTCCACATTCTCAGACTCATTAATATCCGCATGAGGAGTCTCAGAATTCCCCTCTGACCGCTCTTGAGTAGGTGTGTGGGACGAAGAAGAAATATTCTTCGTCATTCCCTCGCCCGTCTGAGGGCCGGAGCGGTCCAAGCCTGAGCCCGACTCATCTTCAAGATCAACAACAATATGCTCTTCCGCGGAAGCACCGGCTGAAAAACGCAAACGTGTAAGTAGGAATACAAAACAGCAAGAGAAGAGAACAACACACAAGGGCAACATAAATAAAAAAAAAAAAACTCATCATCATACCAGATCCGGCCGCAGCATCCTTGCGGGCCACTTTCTTCTTCTTTCTGGGCGGATCCGGCACAGAAATAACCACCCTCTTCTTCCCGGCTTTCTTGCCCTCCTTCGACGCAGCAATCTCATCAATAACCGTATGTTGTACCAGCTTCACCATACCCTCCTGCGGTTGAACAACACGTGTAGCGGTCTCAGCCCGCAAGGACTTCTCGTCCTTATCCAAAGTGCGCTCCCCAACCTTTACCTTGAATACATCCGGCTGGTTGATATACGAAAACAAGTCCATCTCTGCAAAGCAAAGCAAATAAAATTAGATGCGGAAGCACACCAATAGAAAACAAAAATACATGCAAATCCATTCAACCCACCCGTTTCATCCGGCCGTAGAAACGTGGGACGGGCACTATCATCATCCCAAGTTTGGCTCAAACCTATAACGTTCAGAAACTCCTCCGGATATTTCTTAAATGGAGCCCTATTAGCATCCAGGCGCCGCAACAACTCTAGATCCACACCCACATCGGAAGGCGGAGGGTCGCGGTCCACAGAAGTCCCCTCAAACCATGGAATATCCAGAGGAAAAATGGTCTTTTTAATGAAAAAGAAATGGTCCTTCCAGTTCTTAACCGAATCTAAGGCACTAGTATAACAGACGGGGACAACCAAGGATTTTGGGCCTTTTCTCTTCTCCAATGACATCCAACCATTATTAACACCCGCATAATAGAAATGCCTAAACAGATCTACAGTCGGTACACCACCATGGACGCGGCAAAGTATCTCAAAGTGGCTAACCCTACAAGCCGCTAACACAGACAGCTGTGACAAGTGAATCTGGAAATACTCCAATACGCGGAGCAAAAATAATGAAAGGGGAATCCTAAAGTTACCAAACTCAAAAAACCTAGTGTATACACCTATCATGCCGTCCGGAGCATCCCTAATGGTTTCCCTAGGTCCGGGCGCTGTTGGTAAAAGATACCCTGGAATTTTATACTTATCACAAAATGCGTTTACATCTTCCTGACTAAGTTTGGAGGTGAACGTACTTATATGAGCCATTCTAAATGGTAAATGAAGGACAAATGTAACAGAAATCTAACCTGAAGATACTAAAGTCCGGAAATAAATGGGCAAGCGAAACAAAGGCGGAAGGAATTCTCGTTTCTAGGAGAGAGGAAAAGTTTTAACTGTGTGTAAAAAGTTTAAAAGTAGTGTAAATCTTAGTATTTATAGCTACACATGCACGTGTTATCAGATCCAATCGAAAGGCCACAAAATGGCCACGTCCCCGGACGTTTATTGGATGGTCACAGATCACGACAGATGGACTACTAAGATGATAGCCGCAGAAACGTCACATCAGTCAGTAATTGCGTGGGTGAAAACGTTTCGCTATTCCCCATGACAGCCTGTCACCACCAACCACATGGAAAGTGGAATGTCCAGTCAGCAATATCGGACACACCCTAAACCAACCGCGGATTCTACAACGGCCGCGGAAAAGAAATATAAAGTCTAGAATACTTGCTCTTCAAATTAAACAAGTATACTAGACTGGGGGGACTTGATCGTGTATAGTATCCCCGGACCCTAGCATATGGGGCCGGACATGACTAACATCCCAAACCACGGCAGAACCCAATTCCGCAATCCGGACAAGATCATCCCCGGTCTCTTAAGTCCGGGGATCTAATCCGATGTCGACAGCTATCCTGCCGCGACTACCTAAAGCCAGATCTTGTGGGATTGTGTCTTCCACTTGATCTGACACTTACCTACTATGGTATGACGCAGCCATGCGCTGCTCTGACAATTACCTACTCAGTAATTAATGCGCAGAGTTTCGAGGTAGCTACAGTAAGTATACGGGTAGTATAAATACTCCCATCTCATTTATTACCAGACCTAACTGCATTTACTGCACCTAATCCGCACTTAAATTATCTCTCTTGATAAATATACTTACTCTCACACCGGAGGCCAACCGCGGAACCCCCGTCCGCGGTAAGACTAACGGTGCTACTTTTATCTTAGCAGTTAACAAGAAGCAATTGGTGCAAGATCTACCCTCCAAGAACTAGTCTAACCTAGGTCTGGGAGTGTGCCAAAGATTTGTACTAACAATCATAATATAATTGACGGTTGGATAGTACGTGATTTCATCGACCCCAATATGGGGAGCAGCTATTCCTCCCTTCATATGAGCCTGCCTCTTCCAATATAGAGCCAATCCCTATGCTTGCCGACGTCCGACCTTTCTTTATGAACTGGATTACTACATGGGCTATAATTGGGCTTGGCTGGGTTTATCTTGGACAGGACATGGAATGCAATAAGATGGGGCTCACGATGGGTTAATAAGCTTCGAAATTGGGCTTGGCTGGGCTATTTCTTCGGGCTTTTTCCGAACTTCAATAATCTTTGATAAATGTTCAAAAATATCGTACTTTTGCTCTAATGTTCGTGTCTAGTACCCACAATAATAAATAACATATTTAAACAATGTATGCATTTAAAATAAACATTTTTGTTATTTATTTAACCGTAAATGAGGGTATATTAGCACTAAAAATATGAATAATTAAACATTTATCAGGGTGAAGCGGGTGTAATATAAACGACAAAGTTAGTTATTAGTACACGTTTCACCCGTTCTGAACCATTTCACCGTTTTAGCCCAAACGTGTTCATGTTTGGGCTAAAATGGGTGAAATTGATGTAATGACTCGCATAAACGACAAAGGTACTTATTCGTACATATTTGGGCTAAAATAGATGAAACAGGTGTAATATAAACGACAAAGTTAGTTATTACTACACATTTCACCTATTTTAGCCCAAACGTGTACATGTTTCGGATAAAATGGGTCAAAATGGGTGAAATGACTCACATAAACGACAAATGTACTTATTCATACATGAATGGGTGAAACGGGTGTAATATAAACGACAAAGTTAATTATTAGTACACGTTTCACCCGTTTTGACCAATTTCATCAAATGTTTGGGCTAAAATGGGTGAAATGGTCAAAACGGGTTAAATGTGTGTTTGGTTCCTAAGTGTGTGTTTTTGTTATGTGTCAATAATTTGTTTTGTAGAATCCTAGAAAGAATTACTTACATATCACTGTTGAACAACTGCGTTGTTCCACTTTCCACCCTTCGTATGTTTCTGGCGGAACTGCTTCATAAGATCCGAAAATGCACTAGGGGCCTCGTCAAACTGAAAACACATTTAATGAGTATATAATAATAAGAAAAATTTAGATAAACACATCCAAATAGCACAAGTATCACAATTTACACAAACAAATTCAAATACCATAGTTTCACATAATATCACAATGAATGATGTAAAAGTTTTCAAAGGCAGAAATACGATTAGTTCACCTAACGCAACTATGAAAGGTAATTCTAACCCACTTTTTGAATATTTTATCTCATACATGAATGCGTATAACTAATTTAATATTTAAGAAAAATTCGACAACATTTACCCTCAACTCCCTAAATATTTGTATGAAACACATATCCGTAGGAGTAATGAGGAAATATTATCGAGCTTTTCTTAAATAGTAAATCAGTTTTACGCATTCACATTCTAAATGAGATAAAACATTCAAAAAGCAATCCCAAAAATGGGTACTTTCCGAAATTAATTTCTAATAAATTAATTTGAGACTGGGACTTTCCGAAATTAATCACTAAAATCCTAAATATCATTTACTCATTTAAGCTTTAATACATTATACACATTCAGTACAACATTCGACCCTTTCGGAAGGGACTTTTTTATGCTTTCGGCAGGGACATGTCCCCGCCGAAAGTTCCCCGCCATAAGCCCGCCACTGATACTTTTGGCGGGGACAAATGTTAACTTTTGGCGGGGACATGTGGGTCCCACGCCTTTGAGTTGGTCAAACTTGGTCCAACGTGGCATCAATTTTTGGCGGGGACATGTAAAAGTCCGTTAATTAACAAGAAAGTTACTTAATAAAGGGATTATGGTAATTAATTAACTCTTTTGGTGGGGACGTGTCCCCGCTAAAAGAACCATCCACTGTTGCAGTAAATCCTTTTGGCGGGGACATGTCCCCGCCAAAACGAGTACTACACTGTTGCAGTAAATCCTTTTGGCGAGGACATGTCCCCGCCAAAAAGCTTAACTAGATAAAACTGGTTCAACCATGTCCCCGCCAAAAGCCTATGACCCATTTTGCAGCATATTGCTGCAAAATGGGTAATTTCCAGGTTTTTTCCGGAATTTTTCCGGAAAAAACCTACAACATCACAACCTGATCACAACCTGTTTTATGCTACAACACATCGCCAAATTTGCTAAACATACAACAACAACAACAACAACAAACCCAAATTCGCTAAACATAATATCATATATATCCAAATTCTCCAAAAACGGTTCAAAAACCGTGATCACATGATCATCTACAAAAATATACATAAGCTAGCTATCCGCAAAATGGTCTAAAAACTATACATAAGCTAGCTATCCGCAAAATGGTCCAAAACTATACGCGGGGAACAATTTAGCGGGAATCCTAACACATAAACTACATAAACACATAATAATCCATGTATATCTACACAACTTTGTCCATAACCCCAAAACAAATATAAACCGACCCATCGGACCCAAACAAGCCATACGCTACTCCCCAGTCTCCCCACTACCCCCACTACCCTCACTCCCCTCCCCGGTACCTCGAGACTCACCCTGTGAAGCATTTTGTGATCCCGATGTCCCCTGCAAGCCACTCGCTAGTTGCTCGGTAAAACCCGGCTGACTCTTGGCCCAATCCAGCAAAATATCAATCTGTTTCCTTTGCGTGGACAGCTCCTCGGATTGCTTCTGCACGGTTTCCTGCAGCGAGGATGAGGAGGCTTGCTCGCGAGCTCTTGAGGCGCTGAGGGTCGTCTTCTGACCACCGCCGGGTAACACTGGACCTACGCCCGGAACATGACCGCGCTGCTTACCGCCGATCACCTGGCGCATAATATCCAGGTCAGTCATACACGTCCCGAAAAAGGTGCTCTCTGTCCGCATCCGTACCATCTCATTATGTTTAGTTACAAAAAAACAAGAAAAGTAATATATATAAGTCGTGATTTATTATATTGCATTAATGTGGGTGAGTTTTTGGAAATAAATTATACTTACGTATCTAGCCTCGGACACTGGAGACTCAAAGACGTCGCCTCTCGTATGGTTGTGTTTGTAAAGCTCGATCAAGTCTCTACCATCCGTGGAGTCGGTGGGGCGGCTCAACTGTTTATAAATAAAATCAATAACGACTCACCCAACACTATATATATAAATAAAATGATTAAAAAGTGTCTTACGAAGTTATCGTGTATAACAGCTAACGAATGGGATCCATGAAGGCTAGAACTCGTACTCTTGAGCCAGTTTTACCTGATGATCGCCCCGATCCTCAACTTCTTTGGGTTTGACCAGTGCTTCACCTGCTTATTATAAATAATAAAACCTATTATATAAATGAATTACTATTATTATTATTATTATTATTATTATTATTATTATTATTATTATTATTATTATTATTATTATTATTATTATTATTATTATTATTATTATTATTGTAATGATAATAATAATAATAATAATAATAATAATAATAATAATAATAATAATAATAATAATAATAATAATAATAATAATAATAATAATTAATAATAATAATAAAGTGTTGATCCAGAAATTTACTTGTTCTTCCCAATCCTCAGGCGTCTTGTTCGCCGGACGCTTTTCCTTGATCTCGTCCAGTTTCTCAACCCCACCTTGTCATGTAAAATTTTGCCTTTTGAATTTTTACTTGTTGTCATCGTATCGCTTTCTGAGGTAAGCTTCGATACTTCTGATAATATCGTCTCCAATCGGACTGGCAATGTGTTCGCCCAGATCAAAGAAATGCTGTAACAAAATATAGTTAAAAATAAGGGATAATTACTAATATGCCCCAGTTGCCCAATGCGTTTGCTTATCCAATCCGATCTCACAAAATTCTTATACTAGACCAGGGCAACTCGTCCGACCAACTACGGGATGCCACGTGTCCGACCAAAGTACGGCATCAACTGTTGGTACGATGTACATGGAAGGTATTGTTTTTTGGGCAACTTTTGATTTTTGGGCAACCAATACATGAGCAAATGGATATTTTGGTCATTTTACATGCATTAAAATAAGGAACTTTTTATAGATATTAGTACGATTACAATTCATTAAAGAATACACATTAATACACAGACATCTTCTTCTCCACAGGCAAAGCATCACACAACTACCAAATCATAATTCCTTAACACCCTGTAATTCGATATGCCGATTCAGTTGTACAGTTGTAAAATCGCTGTTCGATCTGCAGTGAAGTTGCTTACAGATATCAAAGGCATGTTTTCGAAGAATGAAAAGCGGGAAAGGTTGTTTAGAAACACAGTCTTTGGTCCGTGGTTGGATATTCGGTTTTGCGATAATGACTGCCATTTGATGCATTTTGTTTTACAACATCAGGTAAAAGTTTCTAACATATCGTCTGATTTCCCACCATTGCAATTCAAAATTGGGGATGATTTGTTATAGTTCGGGTGTAAAGAATTTTGTTTAATAACAGGGTTTCGATTTGGTAAAGTTTGTAAAAGTCAAAATAAAACAAGTGCATTTCGTGACCGTGTATTTCCTGAAAAAAAGACAGATGGTATAAATTCTGTATATGCCACTGATTGTTTGAAACTAGTTAAAGATGAAAATAGGTTCTTAGCTGTTTCTGATGATGATGCTGTTAGGTTGTGTCTTTTGATAGTTGCTATGTTGGTGTTTATGGGTATTGAAGAAAGGAATTGTATCCCTAATCATATACTGTCTTTGGTGGAGGACTTTGATGATTGGAATGTTTTTCCTTGGGGTGAATACATGTGGCATAAATTTTATGAAAGGACTGTCAATGTATTTGACAGACACAGAAAAGATCATTTGGCCAAGGTTGAAAAAGACCCAAAGTTCAGTGCGACATACAATCTATACGGTTTTGCTTGGGCTTTCAAGGTATGCTATACTTACTAGTCTGTACTAAAGTTCACCACTATATTCATTAGACTATTTAGTATTGTTGTATTTAGTCTGAATTCTGACTAATTGCTATATATATGTATCTGGTGTACAAAATGTTTGATTTTGTTTTGTATACATTACTTTATTATACCAGTAATATATACCTTCGCCATATACCCATAGTTTTCTTTTGTAAAAGTATTAATTTAGGTTTTTTCTATTAGATATATAGTTTATATATAGTTTTGAACACGGTTATAACCTGCACTTTGAACAACTTTTTCCACATTTTATACATTGGAAACAAACATCATATGTTTTCCAATTTATCTTGCATACATACACATCAAATTTTAAACAACCACATATTACAGATATGGATTTTGGAGAGTTATCCTAAAAGCAGCAATTGGTGGGCGAAAGACACGAAGGTCATTCCACGAGGTCTTGCTTGGTCTAAATGTCAAAAGTTTCGAAAATCAGACCATAAAATACTCTTTGGACCGGTAAGCACCACACTATCTTTGAAGGCAAATTTATTGGACATTTATTTAAATTTGTTCACATACCAAGTTATTTAGTATTTGGTTTTTTAGGAGTCAATTCTCATTATGGCACTTTATGCAACGAAACGTGAATTGAGACAACCGTGGTGTATTGCTAGCATCCCTTTTATCAAGGGTTTGTCTGATACAGACCTGTCAAGTGCAGAGGATCACCAAGAAGCTGATAGCGCAGACGATCACCAACAAGCTGATAGCGCAGACGATCACCAATAAGCTGATAGTGCAGAGGATCACCAACAAGCTGATAGCGCAGACGATCAACATGAAGCACCACGTTTACAAATTTTAGATAAAAATGATGTTGAAAATGCAAATCGTATCCAATCAAGTGATGCCCAAAATGAAATGAATGTTTCAACAACTGCTATTTTCGGCGAGTTATTTCATTTTCAAACTGATCTTGCGTTGATAGCGAAGTACATTGCGTCTATCCCAAAACAAGACATTCGCGAGCTGTTTCAGAAGATGAAAACAAGAGTTTCAGAGTTAGAGACAGTTTTGAACGAAAATTCTGATGGTGGTGTTGTTTCTGATCAAGAAAAAACTGATGACCCATATATTAAGGTTACCAACACAGATATTCCAGTCGAGTCTGATGTCAACCCTGATATTTACATGGTTTGTATTTAGCATTTATGTTTTTTTCTCCTAACTTTATACGAAGGTCAATTCTTCGTTAACGTTTACACTTATATCATTTTGTCAACTACAGACCCCGTCATCACCTTGTGAAGCTGATGATGATGTTGATGTTGCTAATGATGTTACAGGCCAAGATGTTGATCATGATCATGCTGATCATGATGTTGATGATGATCATCCAATGGAAGTTGACAATCCTGTTTTTTTCAAGGTTTATAAGTATCTCATTTCCGCGTTAATGTTTACCCTTATATCATTTGGTTAGCATACTTTAATTGAACATTTAATTCATTAAATGTTGTATTATTTTGTCAACTACAGGCCACGTCATTAGCTTGTGAAGCTGATAATGGTGTTACGACCAGTGTTGCAGCCCATCCCATGGAAATTGACAAGGAAGTTGGGAAAAAAGGCTACAACGAATCTCAACTGGGTTCGATGCACGTTCTTTTACAAGTATGTCAAGTAAGGGTTATCCTGACTTCCCTGCTCTTGATGAACATGAACCTGCTACTCAAGTTGGAGCATTTCATGAGAAGGACATTAAACAAACAACATCCCTCATCCACGGTGATGTATGTTATCTTTAATAAATACTTTTGCAACATACAAGCTTCCTTATTTGCCCATTTATTTATACATCTTTATTGTACCAGGATCACCCGTTGTATGATGATTTCATGAATTATATAAACGACGAAGCTGATGCGCCTAGGGTTTCGTTAGAAGAAATACCGTTTGATAATGAAAATGGGAAGGGTGTTGAGAATGAAAAGGTGATGGAACAAGTATCCGGTAAGAATGTTAATTGCGTGCATAAAGAACAAACAACACCATTGCAGACAGATGTTGAGGTACATGGTTTATTTTAATTTTAAAAAGGTTAATAAGTGTTTCTTTCTATGTCTTGTGGTCGGTGCTAATCACAACTATGCTATGCAGAAAGATCAAACAACACCATTGCAACAAACAGTCAGCAACCAAGGATATGCAAATGTGGTCGGTCCTAATGACAAACCTTGCTTGGACTCTGTTTTTTCCAATCGCAAAATGAAGAAAATCCAAAAAAAAAGGCGGCGAAAATTAAAAACTTGGCTAAAACCTTTAAATCAAGGCAGGAGAAGTTTTCACGTTCTCTGAATTCAGACAACGTCCAACGCGCACGACTGACAAGAACAACTAGTTGCAGAAAGGAGTCGATTGAGCCTATTGTCATTTTAGAGGTAAAGCACCGTATTACATTCATACTGAAATCAATATATGGTTGGCCTCTGCTAATATATGTTATGTATCTTTTCAGGACGTCTCTGGAAACCTAAAAACATGGTCAATTACTGAATTCTATTCAGCCAACATAGATCCTTTTGTAGAGGTAGTCTGTTTTTTATTCTTAAATTAACAATATTATGATTCGTTTAATGTTAATCATTGATTTTTTTATTTTAGGATCTGTCTCGACATCCCAAATGCAAAAAGGACAAGGTGTCTTTGCCTGATTCGCTTCATAGTTATTTAAAGCAAAAAAAACCAACAGACTTTAAGTTTCCATGGGGCGGTCGTACCATTGTTTCTGGTAGGAATTTTTGGCTAGCGTTGGCCTGTCATGAAGATTGTAAAGGCGGTTGGTTGTATGACTATGTAAGGAACCATCATCACTATCTGGTCAAATACATTTGTATATAGTTTTGATTGAGTAACCACTATAAGTTTTATAATTTTTGTTTTTTGTACACAGCACTTGGATATATGGTTTGACCTGATGTGGTCTCTTAGACCAAGCAATGCAGATTGGACTTTGGCAGGGTCTCTTTTCTTACGACACATCTTGGCTGGTGAAATGTATGATCATTATTCAAATGGCACATACTACCCTGTGGCTTGGCGAGATGTCGAAAAGGTTAGTTTACCACAATCTTTTTTAATATACAATTGTAATTGTATACATAGTAATTTGTACATTTGTTTGTCTATATTAGGTGTATTTTCCCGTGAATGAACCTGAGAAACACTGGTGTCTCGCTGAGCTTCAACTGCATACTGGAGTTGTTTCCTTTTATGACACTCTTGGGTGTGTCCATGGCAATGGCAAACGGTGGTGGAGAAATATGAAGAGAATTTTGCCAAAACAGCTTACGATGTATCTGGACCAGCAAGGGATATTGGCGAGCAAGGTTGTATCAGCCAAGGACTATAAAATAACATACCAGTGTCCTGCAGTCCCAAAACAAGCAGAAGTATATGGTGATTGCGGTGTATGGGTTTGTATTATTTTGTACAGATTGTGCCGTAACCAACCACTGGAAGTAGACGACCCTCTTGAAACAACTTTAGCATACCGTGAACGGATGCTTCAATACTTCTGGAAGCACAAGGAGCCAATAAACAAGGTTTAACGGTATTTGAAGGTACTATACTTGATTTATAAATCTATACACTTTTAATTACACAGTTTGCATTCGCATGCCTATGCAGTGATTGAAAACTGTGTTTACCAAACAATTAATTAAGTAACCCATCACAGTTGAGTTCATAAAAATCGAAACGTTACTTAAGTACAATATTATACAAATAACCAGGTTTTACAACACAGGCACTTTAGCACAACACACGACAGAAACAAAAAAATTTAGCCTACAAATGCCACAACCTTGACTTGAAAAAGGTCCTAGACAATTACGGCCCCTCATAAACACTTCCTTGTTGGTTTGGTTCATCATTAGATGCTGACTTGCTTCTAACTTTCTTGCATTGTGGTAGCTTGGAATTAACACTGCTGTGTGGTTTTACACCTTCTTCTTGTTCCTCACTGTAAACTTGTCGTCTTAGGTCTTCTAGAACTTTGGCTGGCAATTGCTTATTTGGTTCAGCATTAGGTCCATATCTCTCATAAATCTCAGGAAATATGACCTCTCTTAGTACCTTGTTTGACCATTCCCTATCAGCAGCATCATGCTCTAACCTAACTCTTTTACCATTTGACATATTTTGAAGAAAGTGCTGCAAATATGCTGCCTTTAGTGATATGAATGGGTAGTAGAATTAGAGTAGGTGAAAATAAACAACCAGTTGTCCACTCTTAAATAGCATAAACCACACAACATGGTGAGTCACATGCAAACAGTACACATTATGTATCCTGTTTAGTAGATAAACCCTGTCCACAAATTCAGTCAAATTGCAATTAGGATTCATATTTGAATATAAAGAACCCTACCTGACACAATATTTCTAAACAAATGTGTCATCTATTAAGAGCTTATTGTTTTTCTAAAAAGCCACAATACACAAGGACAAACAGTGGTATATGGTTTGGTTTATTATATTCTCATAAAGTTGTTGGTTTTTCCATAAATCTGCATCATTATTAAGTCTCATGAACCAACCAGATAAAATCACAAAGACAGTAAACGTATTCAGGCTAATATAAAGCTTGTGTTAGATCTTGTATTTGTTGGACACTTTTAGTGAGTAACAAGTTTAATACCAATATAACTAGTTGGTTATTTGGTTGTGTCTTAGATACGCTAACTGATTTTTAGTAGCATATATGCTACGTGTTGTCTCACTGTTTGCTATTTGTGTACTTGTCCTATGTAAGAGGTCCCCGGTTTAAATGAATTCAAGACGGTGTGGTGTTATTAAACGATTTCTTTTAGTTGCCCATCTTTTAAAAATTGCCTATTTTTTTAAAATGTTGCCCAATGTTGGAAGGTAGGTTGCGCTACAGTACACACAAGTACATCTACTTTATTTTATTTTAATGCCACTTGATAGGTGTAATCATAATCAGCGTTGTGGTTTGACAAATTTTTTCCCATTTGTGAACAGGTTTACCTATCCTTTATGAAGGTATGAAGTAATGGATCCAGCGTTGTGGTTTGACAAGTTTTCAGTATGGGTAGGAAGTCTCGTGTGATGAGCCTGTGGAACCTGGTTACTGTCATCAATGGAAGGCGTTCAATAACATGTAACCTTAAAATAATTGACTATTATCTAGTAATCGTTGTTGTTTGTAACCGTTCAATAACATGTAACCTTAAAATATTTGACTATTATACATAAGCAGTTGTATCTATTCTGAGCAGCAGCATCGCAAAACCCAACAATCATCAAGTTTCTTTTAAGCCTTAAACCATCACAAGGAGGATGGTTCCAAACACTTACTTCATCATCTTTCTCCTATAATCTGGCCCATACAGTTGTCTTTTAATCTTTCTTAGTAGATCAAGAACCATTTGACTCCAAAAATCAATGAGAAGTTTAATATCTCCATTAACCAACATATCAATGAAAGTTCTATGCAGAGGGTAATCCTTTTCTACCAGCATGTAAAGTTGAAATCCTCCCTGCATGCTTACATGGTGAACTCCGCATGACTGATATAATCTCCAAAGGGTAATTTTAGCACATTTCTGCTGCTCCAACCAAACTCTGTCTTCAGTATAAACTTCAAACATAACCTTTAAATCTCCCCATAGTACTCTATCATAATCATTTTGTGGCCTTGAATTTCCATATTTTTTCTTGGTTAAGCTCCACAAGTTCACCAAATCTTGTCTATCAAAGTTTCTGAGCATTTGAGAAAATGTCAAATACCTTTGAGTTTTTCCACCAGCTCTGTTGATCTCAAACCAAATCCTATTATCATGATATCCAGCCTTCCATCCAACAACAGGAGCTTTAGAATGTAAAGGAGCAGTATCAACAAATATATCATCATCATTGTCTACAACTCTAGTCATTTGTTGCAGATCAGCTATTTCATCTTCATTCTCAGAATCTGACTCAGAACTACTCTTCTTAACTGCCTTTGACTTATTAGCTTTTCTATTTTTCTTCCTTCCAACACTCTTTAAAACCCTTCCGGTTCTTTTGACACCAATATTAGAACTCTCTTTCTCTTCTTCATTCACCTTTTCTTTTACTTCTTCAACAAATATGCCTTTACCCTTTTCCTGAGTTTTGATGTGTAGGAGCAGCAGTAGCTTCATTTTCACCAGCAGTAGGATGATTCACTCCAGCAGTAGAATCAACCTTAGCTTTTTTATCACCAGCAGCAGATTCAACTTGAACTTCAACACTTTCACCAACAGCAGAACTTGCAGCAGTAGGATTACCCAAGATCGTAACAGCTTCCACCATAACCTCAGGCTCCAAAGTCTTTAGCTTTTCAAGTAAACCCTCATTTCCTTCATTGTCAGCAACCACAAAACCATCTGCATTATCCCCACTATCCATATCATTGCCAGCAGCACCTTCAACATTCAAATCCTCAGCCTCCCCTGAATCCTTGGTAGCCTCCCCTGAATCCTTGTCCATATCCCTCCCCTGTTTGGGAGCATCCTCCCCCAAAATTGGTTCAGAATAGCTGACCCTTTGTGCTGTCCGTACCTTTTTCAATCTTTTTAATGACCTGGTTCTTGACCTCTTTTGACCTTCCAAGAGCCTAACCCTCATCCTCATATTTTTGACTCTATCTTGGAGGCCAACAACTTGTGATTCCAATTTGGTAAATTTTGCCATAAATTCTTTGATTGGTTTCATGCTATCCTCATCACTTCAGCCTGTGTTGCCTGGCCCGATAGGAAGAGTTGTAAAACCCGCAAATTAACATAAGATGAAAAGACAAAAATACCCTCGAATCTAAAATTTAAGAACTTATGAAATCACATAAGTAACATATGTTATATCTTAAGCTTCAAATAATTAAACACCAATTAAAGACCTTATGTTATAAGTTGTAAAAAAAAAAAAAAAAAAAAGAACTTAGCTATATGTGCCCCCCCCCCCCTTGACCAAAATTAAGACCAAATTCATGATAGGCAATCAAGGTAATTAGTCATAATGAAATTGATAGTTTCCTAATCTTCTCAAATCAAAAATCTCGGCCTTTTCTTTTCCCATATTACCGATCCATCAAGAAACCCTAACTTCAAAAAAAAAAATTCGGTCCTCTCTCTTGTGTTTCCTGCTGCTGTCGACCCAAGAACCCACAAAAAGGGTGTTTTGATCTTGTTATTTTGTCCTTCAAATCATCACAAGGTAACCCTACAATCCTAATGTTAATCCATACCAAGTTGTGAATCAAGAAACTAAGTAAAAACGTATTTTTGTTGTGTTTTTCTGCTGCTGTTTTTCGAACCAGAAAAGAAGGAAGAAGAAGGAGTTTGTGTGGTGTTTTGATCCTCGTCGTGTTCGTGTTATTCGTGGTCTACGAGGGTATTGTATTACCTAATATATTCGATCATTGTTTCTTGTTTTTCTTTTGATTCTAGTCGAATTAACCACACATGAAATCACATAAAATCATAAACTAACAAAAAACCCTAAAATTCGTATGAAAGAATTGGCTGAAGTTTTGTGTCGAAATAATTCGTTGTGATCATGTTAAATATGTTATAGACCGACCTAAATATGTTTTGGACTCACCCATAATCGATTGGTGCCAAGAACTAATGATTTGAATGGCAAAAACCCTAAAATGGATAGGTTGCTGTGATGACTGATTCTGAGTTGAAATTTTGTTCGACTTTAAGCGGCTGTAACTTTATGATGGAATCGAGTTTTTAAGTGTTTTAAAAGCCTAAAACTAATTTCATTGAAATAGCTACCTGGGAAAATTTAGTTTGTAATTTTTAGAAGCCTAGAAGGCTACCTTTTGATTTTTAGGAAATCATGTGTCTGATCGGATTTGTGAGTCTGAAAAATCAGTCCGGGTTTTTGAATTTTAATTTCCAAACCGTGTCGAATTAGAAGGTTTCCTTTGAACTGAATCATGTTCAATATGTCTCTTAGTAACTGGAATTTTTATAGAATTTTGTGAATTTTTCTGGAGGGGTAAAAAAGGGTAAACTTATCGAGTGTTTCATCAGATGCGTTTCTGGAACATGTTGAAGAAATGGATTTTTAAGTGGTACCTAGACAACATAATAAAAGCTGGAAAAATTCTCTAAAATACTTAAGACATTGAGGAACCTGTGTGAATTTTTATAGATTTTATTTCGAAGTATTAATATGATTTAGGAATTAATTGAAACGTAGTAAAATCGTATGTATAGGAGACTGCTACGGGTTTAAAGGATATTTAAATGGTGTTAAGTGTTTATGTTCTAAACTAAAGGGTCTAAAGTGTTATTCTTTAAAACTAAAGGACCTAACTTGTGAACACCTGTAACTTCATAGTAAATACATTTTACACCCTAATATTATGAGAATTTCATATTCGTCCCTAAACTCATGATAATTACCTAATGAACCCTAAAGTATGAAAACTACTATATGAACACTAAAACTTTGTAAAAGACATTATGAATCCTAAACTATGAATACGATCATCTGTAATACTTTAAATGGACAAACGAGAATGTTAATAATCAAAGTTAATTAACATGGAGAGAGAACTTAAAATGAGACATTATGATTACATGAAACTTATAAGAGAATTTGTGATTATTTGTAGATCGGGTGAAGAGGGAGTGATCTCCTACTTGATTTGCTTTTCACTTCTTTGCTTGCGCATTTTATTAAGGTACAGATATTCTGCCCTTTTAAATAAGGTGCCTTCGACCTCTTGATTTCTGGTTTGAACCTATGATTTGAACCTATGATTTGAACCTTTGACATGAACCTTTGATATGAACTTTGAGATTTGGACTATGACTATATGAACCTTTGCTGTGATATGAACCCTTGACCTTTGACCCCAGTTTGATACCCGAGCCAAATATGTTTCCTAGCCATGAAGGTAACATGGCCATGTCATTGATGCACCAGTGGCATGACTCTAGTGTACTCGAGTGATGTTGTACACCGTCCCCATTATGATATGATATGAGCTCACTATGATATGATTCGATATGGCCAATATGATTTGTTTGGGGGGCGTATGGATGCATCCTAGATATGTTCTGATATGATATGTTTTGATATGATATGATATGGTGACTGGGGCTGGGTGCAATCCACTCCTTTCACAAAATATGGGAGCTGATCACTCCAACTGGTACATGAGGACACCCCTCATATTATCGGCTTATTTGAGAGGCATCCCCTCTATATGATTATGAAGATATGATATGATATGTGATATGTTATGATATGGGCTCGTGGTGGATGACTGTCCTAAACCTTACTCTTTATTTCCTTTTCCTATATCTCATTCATTATGATATGTCTGTTCATTTCCGTTTGATTTTGGTTTCCGTTTATTATATATCTGTTCACTGGGCTTTTTAAGCTCAGCCGCATTTCTTTTCCTGCGGCAGGTTTTAGTAGGAAGCCAGGAGCTTGGGTTTGCTTTGGGATGAGAGATTAGCTTTTGAAGACGATACCTTAGTTTTAGTATTCATTTATGTATGACTACGTAGATTTGGTATATTTTCCTTTGTAACTTTGTAAACCATTTGTATTATGTAAGTCGTATGTTATGCTTGCCTTTGATATGTCACCATTTGCGTGACACTTCTACCCTTGCCGGGTTGGGGTGTTACACGATAGGTGAATCACTGGAATTGTCATTGTGTACAATTGTGGGTTCCATCAATTCATTTGTTTCATTCCTACCCTCATAACTTCAGGATGTGTTACCTTCCCTAAGAGGTGAATCAAAGGGTGTAGACTCAGTGTCAAACCTAGTCTGATCAGCTGAGCCCCCCATGTTAGCCATTTGGCTGGGGATTCCATCACCTGTACCAGGTTCATGAGAACCAGATACATTAGATGTTGCCTTGGTTGGGGTGTTATTTATGTTGCCACTGTCCTGCTCTGCTTCTAAGCTAGCAGCAGTAGTGGCAGCCCCTTCCAACATGTCACCTCCCACACCTGTGACAGCCTCAGTGTTCTTATTTTGTGAATTCCTAGGGTTTTGGGTCTTTTGTGGTTGGGAAGATGATGTATCCAAAACTGTGGGTGTGTGATGGGTAGCTGTTGTGATTTCAGCACCTTTACCCTGATTATAGGCCAATGACAACATATTTGAGAATAAGGGTGTCACTGTCCCAGAGAAACCTATACCATCCTTTTTCAAGTAAGAAAATAATTTCTTTCGAAGTACAGGGCAAACAAATTTCTTTTTATGTACCTTAGGTTTTGTAAGTTGATTATTCAGAATTAATTGCAAAAACCTTGGATAGATATAATAATTACCTTTTATATTCATTTTCAAACCATCCATTATCATATTTGAAAAACTAAAAGGTTGTCCTTTGGCCAGACAAATCATAGCCGAAGCTTGAGTTGTACTGAATTCATTCCAACCTGAAGTTTTTGGACTTAGACAATGGAGAATGGTATGAATCAAAAACTTCCATTGTGGACAGAGAAGACCCTTATAAAACTTTAAACCATTTATTTTCTTCTCATATCCCATATTTTTAAGTTCCTCAAAAATGATAGAATTTTCAAGACAAGTTATTTCCTCATCATCTGCAAAGTGAAGGGCTTCTCTCACAGATGATTCAGAAACAACTATCTTGTGGCCATCTACCTTAGCCTTTAAATATTCTTCCCCATTTGTAGTTTTGATTTTAACAGTAGACCAAAACTTATCAATGTGGGAAACATATATATTAGGGTTTGCTGTTAATGCGTACCTAATGTGAGTAGCATTAAGAAAGTCTATTATCTCAGCAAATCCTTCAGCTTCTTGGGGCTTTTGAAGAAAGGCAACTTTATTGTGGTTACGAGAAAACGTCCTTGTCGTCATTGTGAATTAGGGTTTTGATTTGGGGGTTTTAAGATTAGATGTGAAAAATTGTGAAAAAGGGTTTGAATTAGTGTGATTTATGAGCGCGTCAAACTAATTATGAGATCCAATTACATTTTTAAACCATAATTCAAGCGATTTGGGGGGTTTTTAATCCGTTCAGATAAGAAATTACACAACAGTCCCTGCACTTACAAATCAAGAAGTAGAATCCCAGAAGTTACAAAGCGAGCAGTAGAACCCTCAGCAATAGAATTTTTTGCCTTGCAGCAGACATTCTGCTGCTAGCCTAAACTTTCTACTGCTGAGGGTTATGCTACTCGCTTTGTAACTTCTGGGATTCTACTGCTTGGTTAGAAAAGAACAGGGACTGATGTGTACTTTCTTATCCGAAACGTTTAGAAACCCCCAATTCGTTCGATTTAGGGTTTTAAAATCTAATTGGATATCATAATCAGTTTTACGCGCTCACAAATAAAATGAATTCAAACCCTAACACCATTTTTCACCTATAATCTTAAAACCCCCAAATCAAACCCTAAACCACAATGACGAAAAGATCTTTCTCAGTTAACCACAATCAAGTTGCCTTTCTTCAAAAGCCCCAAGAAGCTGAAGGTTTTGCTGAGGTAATAGACTTTCTTAATGCTACTCATATTAGGTACGCATTAACAGCAAACCCTGCTATATTTATTTCCCACATGAAACAGTTCTGGTCTAATGTCAAGCTCAGAACTAGAAATGGGGAAGAACAATTAAAGGCTAAGGTAGATGGCCAAAGGATAGTTATCTCTGAATCATCTGTAAGAGAAGCTCTTCACTTTTTAGATGATGAGGAAATAATTTGCCTTGAAAATTCTATCATTTTTGAGGAACTTAAAAATATGGGATATGAGAAGAAAACAAATGGTTTAAAGTTTTATAAGGGTCTTCTCTGTCCACAATGGAAATTTCTTCTTCACACCATTCTCCATTGTCTAAGTCCTAAAACTATAGGGTGGAATGAGTTCAGCACAACTCAAGCATCTACTATGATTTGTCTGGCCACAGGTCAACCCTTTAATTTTTCGGCTATGGTAATGGATGGGTTGAAGAAGAATATTTCTGGAAAATATTACATTTACCCAAGGTTTTTGCAATTAATACTGAATAATCAATTATCAAAACCTAAGGTACATAAAAATGTATTTGAATGCCGTGTGCTTAAAAGGAAATTATTTTCCTATTTGAAAAAGGATGGAACAGGTTTTTCTGGGACTGTAACACCCCTATTCCCACTCATGTTTTCTTTGGCTGCTAATCAGGGTGAAGGTGCTGAAAACACAACATCTCACCCTCAAAATACCCAAACACCTAGGATTTCACCAAATAAGAACACTGAGTTTCCTCAGACCAGTGTTAGGATGGATGCAGATGAGGTTGCCACAGGTGTGGGAGGTGGCATGATGGAAGGGGCTAACACTACTGCTCCTGGCTTAGTAGCTGGGCAGGAAAGTGTTACCATAAGTAAGACCCCAACCAAGGAAACATCTAATGTGGAAGGTTCAGTAGAACCTGAAACAGGTGATGGTAACCCCGGCCAAATGGCAAAAATGGGGGGCTCAGCTGATCAGACTAGGTCTGATACTGAGTTTACACCCTTTGAATCACCTCTCAGGGAAGGTAACACATCCCGAAGTGATGAGGGTAGACAAGAAACAAAAGAATTGATGGATCAAAATGTACAACATGACAATGCATATGATTCACCTCTTAGGGAAGGTCACACATCCCGAAGTGATGAGGCTAGGCATGAAACTGAGGAATTGAGGGACACCCACAATGTACAAGATGACAATTCCAGTGATCCACCTCTCGGGCCAGATAACACAGGCCGAAGTGGTGAGGAAAGCATGAAACTTATTCAGGAATTCATGACAAAATGTACCACACTTGAGTCCCAAGTTCTTGATCTCACACAAACAGTCAAAGAATTGAAGATGAGAATTAGGCATTTGGAGGGAAAGAAGAGGTCAAGAACAAGCGTATTCAAAAGGCTAAAGAAGGCTGGAACAGCACAGAGGGTGAGCTCTCCTGAAGACACAAGTTTGGGGGAGGATGCTCCCAAACAGGGGAGGAATGTGGACAAGGATTCAGGGGAGGCAACCAAGGAAATAGGGGAGGTTAATGAGCTGAATGTTGAAGGTGCTGTTAGGAATGAGAATGTGGAGATGGAAGTTGATAGTGGTGTCAAGGAAGGTAATGAGGGTGTAGGTGATAAACTAAAAAATTTTGAGCATGAACAGATGATCAAGGAAGCTGTTAAGAGCTTAGGGGATGTTAATGTTGATAATGATGTTACGGTCCGAGATGTTGATGATCATGCTGATCATGATGTTGATGATGATCATCCAATGGAAGTTTACAATCCTGTTTTTTCCCAGGTTTATTTTAATTTTAAAAAGGTTAATAAGTGTTTCTTTCTATGTCTTGTGGTCGGTGCTAATAACAACCTATGCTATGCAGAAAGATCAAACAACACCATTGCAACAAATAGTCAGCAACCAAGGATATGCAAATGTGGTCGGTCCTAATGACAAACCTTGCTTGGACTCTGTTTTTTCCGATCGCAAAATGAAGAAAATCCAAAAAAAAAAAGGCGGCGAAAATTAAAAACTTGGCTAAAACCTTTAAATCAAGGCAGGAGAAGTTTTCCGGATCTCTGAATTCAGACAACGTCCAACGCGCCCGACTGACAAGAATAGCTAGTTGCAGAAAGGAGTTGATTGACCCTATTGCCATTTTAGATGTAATGCACCATATTACATTCATACTGAAATCAATATCTGGTTGGCCTCTGCTAATATATGTTATGTATCTTTTCAGGACGTCTCTGGAAACCAAAAGTGTAACAACCGTGATTTTTGCAGGTTAGTTTAACTGATAGTCTCGATTCATTTGATATTTGTTGGTGTGTTTTAGTTGTTGATGAGTTATATGGGTGATATATGCGTGATGTATATGCGATGTATGTGTGATATAGGTGTGATATGAGTGTGTGTTGAAACTAAATCCCTTTGTGAGATTTTATGGTTTTGAGTTGAGTAGTATAGATTTTGGGATAAGTTCATTTTGATTACCTTGGTGGTGTAGAAATGACTTGTGTAGTTTTGGTGTTTTGTGGTTTTGCGTAACAAGTCTTCGTTCAAGTATTTGAGCGTTAGTAAGTTACGTGGAGTTTTTTTTATGGGGTTAAATTTATAGAGAGTGTGAAATGCTATTTTTGGAAACTTTGTTTTGAAATGATAATTTTCTGAGTCATCGTAAAAAAACGAAAGTTTATCGCGTAAGACGTTAGGTTTCGTATGGGTTCTTATAAAATATCTAGAGTACAAGGTTTTAAGTGTAATAATTAATATTAATAAAAAAAAATACATATTATAGGGGGGGGGGCGAATATCGTAGGGGAAGGGAAAAAGGAAACCAAATTTGATCCCAATTACAATTCCTAATAGTAAGGGTTATCTAGAATATACCATAGGGTATTATAAATACAAAACAAAAACCCCTCACCCCTCTCTTTTGTGAAATTCGGTCGACCAAGGTAGAAAACAAGAAGAAAAAATTAGGGTTTTATTATTGAAGCCTAAAAATCAAGATCAAGGTATAATTTTCAATATTTGTGTTCAATTAATTATTATAATTCATGTAACAAGAATATGATGGATTAGGGTTTATGTTTACTTCTGTAAATTAATGATGTATAACATGTTGGGATCAATAATTATTAATATTATGATGATTGGTGAAGAAATTAGGGTATAAAACATGTTAGATATTGAGTTAGGGTTTGGACAGATTCATAAGGCTGTAAAGATACGAAGATATTTAATAGATGGAGATGAGTTAATTGATGATTTTTGAGTCTATATTGTATATCAGAGAACTTGCTTTCCAAAAAGTCCAGCCGCGATTGATTTCGAGGTCGGGAAGTCAGTCAAACGATTTTTCTAAGTAAAGGTGTCAAAGCTGTTAAACCGAGACAGATTTTGGTTAAAAGTATTGAGGTCAAAAGTAATTTTAAAAGTGTAATTAGGGTTAGCCCTTCTGGAGAAATTGAGTTCTATATTCCCTTTTACTTCCACGTGAAGGGTATGCGTTAATAAGTTGTGAAAATATGTTTGTTAGGTCAAAACATTTTGGTGTGCGTTCAGATCCGAATCTGGATAGTTTTCACGTTTAATTTTTCTAAGAGTACTTGTGTGTGTTTTTAGTGCATGGCCATATAGGAGGAGCTTTTATGCTCATGAAAGACCATGGTGAATTTTTGGTGTGAGTTGTAGAGCTTATTTTGTTGTGATTTCATGTGGGTAGAAGTACCCTAAAAATCTGCGTATTCTGAAAAAGTGTATGCAAGGGATTTAGTGAGTGTAAGTGTTTGGTAGTGGTTAGTATGGAGTCTAGGTGATCCATGGTGGTTTACATGAACCTTATACATCCATCATATGTGTGCTACATGGACTATAGCTTTTAGCTTGGTCGCGTGTAATGTGATCTTATTTTGTTGTATAGATTTGTGATTGATAATTTGGAAGCTGCAAAGTTTGAGGTGAGTTTCATAGTCCCATTTTTACTTTGTTTTAACTTGGGATGGAATGATGCTTGTGTTGAAATATTTTTGAGTTACTGTGATTATGTGGTCGTAAATGCATGGACTTGTAAGTGTTATTATACGTGTATTGCATGTTATGAGATTATTGTGTGGTGATTCTGTGTGGTCCATTTGGAGGGTAGCTATGCTCCCATTATCCAATTGGAGAGTAGGAGTTCTACTCACTATTATTCTGTGTGGTCTGATCAGAGGGTATGGTTTACCCATTATTGTGAACTTGGATCGTGGGCGCGTTCCTACTCAATTGATGTTGGATATTGCTATTTGGATCGTGGGCACGTTCCGTCCCTTATGTCCCTTAAGTGGTTTATGTTGGTTGAATGACTGAGATTGCATGCTATCTAGTATAATGACTAGTCTTACTGTCCTGCTATGTTTTATAATCACAGTGAACTGGTTGCCTGAGATATATTGTGTGTCTTAAACCTGTAAACCTCACCAACATTATGTTGACGTTTTAAGCATCATTTTCAGGTGAGCATTCTAAGGCTAAGGTAGAGGGAAGCGACTAGACGAGACTTAGTTGCATTTGAGAACGATTTATCTTTATGTTTTGATTTGAATATGTTTGATTTTGATTGTGATACTTTAATGTCTTTCGACTAGTACTTTATGTTCTATTGAAGATACCTTTTGGAGAGTTGTTTCGGTTATTTTCTTTTGGGGTATTGTTACGACACTTCGTGTCTGTACTTTGCTCTATTTATGTGCATGTAGTAATTCTCTATTTAGACACCATGTGTTGTGATGATATCCATGAAGTTACACTCGCGTTTCCGCCTTGGCGAGGTGTGACAGATTGGTATCAGAGCCTTGGTTATAGAGAAGTAGGTGGTTGAACCTAGACTATAACCTAAGAGTCCCTCATATAGATGCATTTAGGGTCTATATATAAGTATGATAATTTATATGATTATTTTTCCTAAATTTACGAGTTGTTTTCTGGCGATTTGTGGATGACTATTTTGTCCCCTATATTTAGTATTGTATACGTCGATTATAGTATGTCACCTCCCTCGCGTAGGAAGTTTCGTTGGGCTATCATTTTTCTACCGGTTGTAAGGGAAGTGGTAGGATGAAGCGGACTAACCGCATAATGCGAGTTCCCGCTAGCATAAATCTATGTTCGGACAAGGACGGGATGTATATGGAAAACATTGATGGAGAAGAAGTGGAGAGGTTTGCAACCACTGTGACTGTTGGAGATGGAGCCGTTACCAAATACTCTGGGAAGTGTCCTCACTTCTCATATGAAGGAAAGGTGGTTCTGTCTAAACCTCGTGAGTTGTATGTACTTGTGGATCATGCGGAATTGGAAGAAAGAAACAGGAATGGGTGGTTGAGTAAAGATGAAGGGGAGTTAGGATGGAATGACGTGGACTCGGATCTAGAGTCCGCAGCAGGTAGTAACTTTAACCGATCTGAGTGGGGAGGCAAGTGCGAGAGTGGAGCTTGAGCCATTGTGCGACGTCTTTTGTTTTGTGTCATGTTTTGGAATTCTTATATTGTCTTTTTCCGTCTGGAGCCATGTTGGAGCACGATTACTCCTGAATATTGGATCGGTTTTATCCAAGTGATTTTGATTATAGAGTTAAAGTGGTCGTTGGAATTGTTCCATGATCGTTGGAATTGTTCCATGTGAGATGATTGTTTGCATGAAGTGTGGTCATAGGAGGAAGTACACTTGTGAAAGAGAGTATAGATAATTATGGTGGCCAGCATAATTATACATGCGTCACAACACAAGTGGACTTGCAAGTATGATGGCATGGATTGTGTTGTGTATTAGGTGCTATGTGGTATATGTGCGTTATCATTGAGATGTGTGGTTTTGGAAGTAAGTATGCGTGTGGAATAGGCCTTATAACTATGGTCGCGAACATAATTATAAGGGTATCACACACGTGGATTTGTGACCATGATTACATTGATTGATGTTTGTTGTTATATGTTGTGGTAGATGTTATGTGATATCATGTTGATGATGGTTGTATGGTTAGACATGTATTCTCTCAACCGTTTGGGAAATCGTTGTATGTGGGAGTATGTGGGTGGTAAGATTCCATTCTACCTATCATATGCTAATACCTCGATTATCTGTTGGTACTAATGTTATGATATTTAAGTTGGTTCATTTGCTAGACTATTGAATGATGAGCCTAGTGAACTTAGACCTAGTATTGTGATTGAAATAGCTAGTGGTAAGGAGGTAGAGGTTGACAAGATTATTCGTGGGTGTACAATAGTGTTAGAGGGTATTTCGTTTATGATTGACTTGATACCTTTTGGACATGGAAGTTTTGATGAGGTGATAGGGATGAACTGGTTGTCTAAACATAAAGCCGAGGTTGTATGCCATGAAAAGGTAGTTCGTATTCCTTTAGAGAGTGGTGTTATACTTCGGATACAAGGAGAATGCTTAGGGAATGATTTGAAATCCATTAAGAATGCGAAATCCAAAGAACTTAAAATAGAAGAGATTCCTGTGGTGTGTGAATTTCCTGGCGTCTTTCCTGAAGACTTGTCTGGGTTGCCTCTAATCCGTCAAGTTGAATTCCTTATTGAATTGATTCCTGGAGCGGCACCTGTGGCGAAATCCCTATATCGTTTAGCACCCTCTGAGATGCAGGAGTTGTCCGTGCAGTTGCAAGAACTTCAGGATAAGGGGTTTATCCGACCCAGTCACTCTCCGTGGGGAGCACCTGTGTTGTTTGTTAAGAAGAAGGATGGTTCGTTCCGGATGTGTATTGACTATTGGGAATTGAACAAGTTAACTGTTAAGAATCGGTATCCTCTTCCTAGAATCGATGATCTCTTTGACCAGCTGCAAGGTTCTCAATTCTTTTCGAAGATAGATCTACGTTCTGGTTATCATCAGTTAAGAGTGTATGAGAAGGATATTCCGAAGACTGCTTTTAGGACTCGTTATGGACACTTTGAGTTTACGGTTATGCCATTTGGGTTGACAAATGCACCTGCGGTATTCATGGATCTAATGAATCGCATTTGTACGCCTTATTTGGATAAATTTGTGATCGTGTTCATTGATGAAATATTAGTCTACTCTAAGACTGAGAAGGAGCATGGAGAGCATTTGAAGTTGATCCTTGAATTGCTGGAGAAGGAGAAGTTGTACGCTAAGTTTTCAAAATGCTAGTTTTGGCTTAGAGAGGTACATTTTCTTGGACATGTGGTCAATATTGAAGGTATACATGTAGACCCTGGAAATATCGAAGCGGTCAAGAATTGGAAGGCTCCTACGACGCCGTCTGAGATACGTTCTTTCTTAGGATTGGCAGGGTACTACAGAAGATTTATAGCGAATTTATCGAAGATTGCCAAACCCCTCACGTTGTTGACCCAGAAGAATAAGAAGTATGTCTGGGGAGAAGAACAAGAGGTGGCTTTTCAGACGTTAAAGGATAATTTGTGCAATGCACCTATTCTGGCGCTTCCGGATGAACCAGATGACTTGGTGGTGTATTGTGATGCGTCGAATCAAGGTTTTGGGTGTGTACTGATGCAGAGAGGGAAAGTGATAGCCTATGCATCATGACAACTCAAAATTCATGAGAAAAATTACACCACTCATGATTTAGAGCTTGGTGCGGTAGTGTTCGCTCTCAAGAATTGGAGACATTATGTGTATGGCACAAAGAGTGTTGTTTATACAGATCATAAGAGTCTTCAGCATATCTTCAGCCAGTAGGAGCTGAATATGCGACAGAGAAGATGGATTGAACTGTTTAGTGATTATGATTGTGAGATTCGCTATCATCCTGGAAAGGCGAATGTGGTGGCTGATGCATTGAGTAGAAAGGAAAGGATTAAGCCTAAGCGTGTGCAAGCTATGTGCATGACCTTGCAATCGAGAATCAAGAGGAAGATATTGGCAGCGCAAGAGGAAGCCCTCAAGGATGAAAACGCAACAGCTGAGATGCTGCGTGGGTTGGATCAACAAATGGAGAAAAAGGAGGATGGTGGATTATATTTCTTGGATCGGATATGGGTTCCGATGGTGGGAGATGTAAGAAGGTTGATCATGGACGAGGCTCATAAAACGAGATACTCAATTCATCCAGGATCTGAAAAGATGTATTACGATCTTAGAGATGCTTATTGGTGGCCAGGAATGAAGAGGGAAATAGCCGAGTATGTTAGTAAGTGTCTGACTTGTTTGAAAGTTAAGGCTGAACATCAGAAACGCTCTGGATTACTATAACAACCACCGATCCCTGAGTGGAAATGGGAGAATATAACGATGGATTTTATTACCAAGTTGCCTCGAACAAATAATGGGCATGACACGATATGGGTCATAGTGGACAGGCTGACGAAGTCTGCACATTTTTTGGCCATTCGTGAGGATTATAAGATGGAGAAGCTGGCAAGAATTTATATCAATGAGATTGTGGCACGACATGGTGTGCCAGTGTCTATTATATCTAATCGCGATAGTAGGTTTACCTCGCGGTTCTGGCAGTCGTTACAGAAGGCTTTGGATACACGTTTGGATATGAGTATAGCTTATCATCCATAGACGGATGGGCAAAGTGAACGAACAATTCAGACTTTAGAAGATTTACTTAGAGCATGTGCTATCGATTTTGGAGGAAGCTGGGATACTCATTTACCTTTAGCTGAGTTCTCCTATAATAACAGCTATCATTCCAGTATTAGGTGTGCGCCGTTTGAAATGTTGTATGGGAGGAAATGTAGATCACCTGTTCTGTGGGCAGAGGTTGGGACAAGCCAACTAATTGGTCCTGAACTAGTACAAGAGACTACGGATAAGGTTTTTCAAATTAAGGAAAGACTTAAGGCAGCAAGGGATCACCAAAAGAGTTATGCGGATAATCGCCGTAAGCCTTTAGAGTTTAGTGTTGGTGATCTTGTGATGCTAAAAGTGTCCCCTTGGAAGGGTGTTGTGCGTTTCGGTAAGAAAGGCAAATTAGCACCGAGATATGTAGGACCGTTTGAGATTACGGAAAGGATTGGGCATGTGGCATATCGATTGAAGTTACCTGAGGAGTTAAGTGGTGTACATGATACGTTTCACGTATCTAATTTAGAGAAATGTTTGGCGGATGCTAGTCTGCATGTGCCATTAGATGAGATTAAGGTTGACAAGACCCTTCATTTTGTCGAAGAACCTGTTGAGATTATGGACCGAGAGGTCAAGAGTTTGAAGCGTGGTAAGATAGCTTTAGTAAAGGTGCGTTGAAATTCGAAGCGTGGTCCTGAGTTAACTTTGGAGCGCGAGGATCAGATGAGGTCTAAGTACCCAAATTTGTTTGCTGATATGGTTGGTGAGACAAGTAGCTAAATCTCGGGACAAGATTTCCCAGAGTGAGGGATGATGTAACAACCGTGATTTTTGCAGGTTAGTTTAACTGATAGTCTCGATTCATTTGATATTTGTTGGTGTGTTTTAGTTGTTGATGAGTTATATGGGTGATATATGCGTGATGTATATGCGATGTATGTGTGATATAGGTGTGATATGAGTGTGTGTTGACACTAAATCCCTTTGTGAGATTTTATGGTTGTGAGTTGAGTAGTATTGATTTTGGGATAAGTTCATTTTGATTACCTTGGTGGTGTAGAAATGACTTGTGTAGTTTTGGTGTTTTGTGGTTTTGCGTAACAAGTCTTCGTTCAAGTATTAGAGCGTTAGTAAGTTACGTGGAGTTTTTTTTACGGGGTTAAATTTATAGAGAGTGTGAAATGCTATTTTTGGAAACTTTGTTTTGAAATGATAATTTTCCGAGTCGTCGTAAAAAATGAAAGTTTATCGCGTAAGACGTTAGGTTTCGTATGGGTTCTTATAAAATATCGAGAGTACAAGGTTTTAAGTGTAATAATTAATATTAATAAAAAAATAAAAATACATATTATAGGGGGGCGGCCGAATATTGTAAGGGAAGGGAAAAAGGAAACCAAATTTGATCCCAATTACAATTCCTAATAGTAAGGGTTATCTAAAATATACCATAGGGTATTATAAATAAAAAACAAAAACCCCTCACCCCTCTCTTTTGTGAAATTCGGTCGACCAAGGGAGAAAACAAGAAGAAAAAATTAGGGTTTTATTATTGAAGCCTAAAAATCAAGATCAAGGTATAATTTTCAATACTTGTGTTCAATTAATTATTATAATACATGTAACAAGAATATGAAGGAATAGGGTTTATGTTTACTTCTGTAAATTAATGATGTATAACATGTTGGGATCAATAATTAATAATATTATGATGATTGGTGAAGAGATTAGGGTATAAAACATGTTAGATATTGAGTTAGGGTTTGGATAGATTCATAAGGCTGTAAAGATACGAAGATATTTAATAGATGGAAATGAGTTAATTGATGATTCTTGAGTCTAAATTGTAGTTCAGAGAACGTGCTTTCCAAAAAGTCCAGCCACGATTGATTTCGAGGTCGGGAAGTCAGTCAAACGATTTTTCTAATTAAAGGTGTCAAAGCTGTTAAACCGGGAATGATTTATGTTAAAAGTATTGAGGTCAAAAGTGGTTTTAAAAGTGTAATTCGGGTTAGCCCTTCTGTAGAAATTGAGTTCTATATTCCCTTTGACTTCCACGCAAAGGGTATGCATTAATAAGTTGTGAAAATATGTTTGTTAGGTCAAAACATTTTGGTGTTCGTTCAGATCCGAATCTGGATAGATTTCATGTTTGATTTTTCAAAGAGCACTTGTGTGTCTTTTTAGTGCATGGCCTTCTGGGAGGAGCTTCTATGCTCATGAAAGACCATGTTGAATTTTTGGTGTAAGTTGTAGTGCTTATTTTTTGTGATTTCATGTGGGTAGAAGTACCCCAAAAATTTGCGTATTCTGAATAAGTGTATACAAGGGATTTAGTGAGTGTAAGTATTTGGTAGTGGTTAGTATGTAGTCTAGGTGATCCATGGTGGTTTACATGAACCTTAGACATCCATCATATTTGTGCAACATGGACTATAGCTTTAAGCTTGGTTGTATGTAATGTGATCTTATTTTGTTGTATAGATTTGTGATTGATAATTTGGAAGCTGCAAAGTTTGAGGTGAGTTTCATAGTCCCATTTTTACTTTGTTTTAACTTGGGATGGGAATGATGCTTGTGTTGAAATATTTTTGAGTTACTGTGATTATGTGGTCGTAAATGCATGGACTTGTAAGTGTTATTATACGTGTATTGCATGTTATGAGATTATTGTATGGTGATTCTGTGTGGTCCATTTGGAGGGTAGCTATGCTCCCATTATCCAATTGGAGAGTAGGAGTTCTACTCACTATTATTCTGTGTGGTCTGATCAGAGGGTATGGTTTACCCATTATTGTGAACTTGGATCGTAGGCGCGTTCCGACCCAATTGATGTTGGATATTGCTATTTGGATCGTGGGCACGTTCCGTCCCTTATGTCCCTTAAGTGGTTTATGTTGGTTGAATGACTGAGATTGCATGCTATCTAGTATAATGACTAGTCTTACAGTCCTGCTATGTTTTATAATCACAGTGAACTGGTTGCCTGAGATATATTGGGTGTCTTAAACCTATGAACCTCATCAACATTATGTTGACGTTTTAAGCATCATTTTCAGGTGAGCATTCTAAGGCTAAGGTAGAGGGAAGCGACTAGACGAGACTTAGTTGCATTTGAGAACGATTTATCTTTATATTTTGATTTGAATATGTTTGATTTTGTTTGTGATACTTTAATGTCTTTCGACTAGTACTTTATGTTCTATTGAAGATACCTTTTGGAGAGTTGTTTCGGTTATTTTCTTTTGGGGTATTGTTACGACACTTCGTGTCTGTACTTTGCTCTATTTATGTGCATGTAGTAATTCTCTATTTAGACACCATGTGTTGTGATGATATCCATGAAGTTACACTCGCGTTTCCGCCTTGGCGAGGTGTGACACAAAAACATGGTCACAGTTCCAGAAATCATAAGTTTAGGGGAGAGACAAACAGTATCTGGTTGTGATTTGGAGAGAAATCATAAGTTTAGGGGAGGATTGTTGGGAATTAAACCAACAGTTAGTACTGCCAGGCTAAATATTTCAACTGTTGGAGAATAACACAAGCAGTAGTAACTGCCAGTACAAATAATTTGTACTGCTTATGTTCTGAAAATGTGTAATAGGATAATTATAGAAAATATTTAGTGAATATCTTAGTTACAGATTGATATGAATATTGTAGTTATCTTGTAAAGGAATCCTTGTTCTATAAATGGATATCCTAGGTTAAAGTTTATGTATGTATTGTTTTGTTAAGATTCAAGGTTGCCCAGTTTTTTTAAGTTGCCCATTTTTAAGTTGCCCATTTTTTAAGTTGCCCATCTTTTAAAAATTGCCCATTTTTTTTAAACGTTGCCTAATTTTGCCATGTAGGTTGCGCAACAGTACACACAAGTACATCTACTTTATTTATTATTTTAATGCCACTTGATAGGTGTAATCATAATCAATGAGACTCCTATATATATGTGTCATATTTGCCATTGCCTTCTCATACACAACAACTTTATACATCCTACCTATAGCCCACCCATTTCCTCCAAACTCTTTAAAATATGTCTGACAACATACCTTTGGATGTTCAACTAGATATCATGAATAGGCTACCTGTTAAGACTATACTCCAGATACGTAGTGTTTCAAAGATATAGAAGGCAAACATAGATTCACAAACCTTCATCACTTCATACGGTGCTCGTCCCACTGATGAGTGTCTTTTTAATCTAACATTTGATCAGGGTCATAATGGTTTTATGACATCTGTAGCTGAAAATTTAACCATTACCCCATTTGATTCACATCTAAACCTTGCAGTTATGATGCCTGTCGGCAATTCTAGCGGCCTTACGTGCTTTATGTATGGTACTAATATGATGGCTGTTATTTGGAACCCATCCATAAGAAAATCTGTTTGCATATTCATCCCTTTTTACACTAACCAAATAGAATGTTCAAAGATTTCTTTCGGTTTTGGTGTCTGTCCGGACACTCTAGACCCGACTATTGTGAAGGTATCCTATCCTGTTTTCCAAACTGGTTTTTGGTATGTGTCAGTCTTTTCATTGAATACTAAGACCTGGACACGTCTCCAAGATTTTCAGTTGCCACGTCAGTCAATAAGATTGAAAAGAAAAAGTCAGGCAGTTGTAGGTCGTTTTATCTATTGGGGTGGTACTGAAAGGTTAGTTAGTGCAAAGGGGGTTCCGTACAAGGATTACACTTTGATTTCTTTTGATATGATTACCCGCCAATTTCACGTCATAGAGATACCTTCTCTTTTGTAAGCCGTAATGCCAGTTCCTTTTTCTGTTCACGAGCTTGGAATCTCTGTTGTGCTTTCTGGAATGATCATGACTTCCGAGGTCCCACTGTTCAGCGGATGGCTTTTGGAGGTGGATGGTGCATCCATAACACGATTTTCAAATCTATTCTGCATCCCTACCCCGATGGTGAATAAGCTGATTGGCTTTACAAGTAACCAAGCTCCAATAGTCGAAGCCACTGTCGGACACATTTTGGGTAACACAATTTTTGTCTACGATCATCAGGTTGGACGATTTGTTAGTTTGGGAATTGAAGGAAATGCTGGTTCATTCTACATCGCTCCGTACAAAGAATCACTTCTTCTGATAAATCTCCCAGACTGTGCGTTGTACAATATGTTTACATTTTAAGTTATCATTCTATTGCATTTGTATTATAGAATGACATTCACAAATATTGTCTAGTACACTTACACATGTTCAAACGTTAATACAATTTTTTTTCCCATATGTGAACAGGTTTACCTACCCTTTGAGAAGGTATGAAGTTATGGATCCAGCGTTGTGGTTTGACAAGTTTTCAGTATGGGTAGGAAGTCTAGTGTGATGCGCCTGTGGAACCTGGTTACTGTCATCAATGGAAGGCGTTCAATAACATGTAACCTTAAAATAATTGACTATTATCTAGTAATCGTTGTGGTTTATGATTTCATGACAATAATTACTAATTGTATTATGTTATGTTGTTAGTTGTTCTATTTCTTTACTGCTTGTTATGTTTGTCATCGTTTGCAACCGACGTACCAAAATAACAATAGAGCAACAATAGTTATAACTATTGTGGGCAACTTTAATGGACCTTTTGGGCAACTAAAAAAGTACTGTGCGCATTAAACCCAAGTGAACACCACCGTCGTCTTGCGTTAACCAGTTTTTCCTAAAAGTTTTTATGAAAACAATTTTTCTAAAACTTTTTAAATAACCTGGGAATAAGCTAAAGAAACTGAGTTGTACTAACTCAAGGTTAGTAATGCTAGTATTGCAATTAAAACTGCCTAATCTCTATATCAAATAAGCACTAAGGAAACTGAATAATCAAAGATCAATAACATATGCACAAGCTAATCTTAATGAAAGCATATAAACAAATAGCAAACAACAAAATACGAGGTTAATTGTCATAGGGTATTCAACCCATACATAAACTACAAAGACTAAAAGAATTCCACTAAGGCTGTGCGGGAAGCTCGGTGGAGTTTCAACAGCTTCCTAGCCAACTCCCAATTCATCCTCACATTTTCAGACTCATCATTACTCAAATTGCTGAGCTTGATATAAACCATCTTCAGCAAGAGGGAACACGCAAGTATGAGCTTTATTATTGTTAATTCATTCTCTGATTTAGGAAAAGTTCGAAACACCACACTCTTCAGCTGCCCCGACCTGATTCTGTTGCTACCTAAATCTAATGAATAAACTTCCAAAGGTAGATCACTTTCCAATGCAGCCTGCAAATTGAGATAGTATTGAGATGCACAACCATTTCAATTTAAGATGATGAATTTCATACATATGCATTCCACTTACCATGGTATCTAGAGTTTGCAATTTTTGAGCTCCACAAATCATTTGAATGATGAATGACACCATTGCATTGTTCCCAAAATCGACTCCGGATAGATTTAGAGTCTTAAGGGATACAAATGCCATAGGGACATTCATCCAGGAGCTACCTTTTGCCAACAACTACAAAAGGTCGACTTTTCGTAAGTTTTAAATATTACATTTCATAAGTATTAGAGATTACTTTAACATTATGTAATTTGAAGTGTCAAACTCAAAATTTGTCTAACCTTGCACTCCTGAAAATCCAATGTAAGGGACTCAAGATTGGGAAGAGTTCTAAGCTGAAAGATATTGTAAGTTGTGATTGTCGTGGGATGGTTCGAAACACCGAATGACAAATACAACTTCTTCAAATTTCCAAGTTGTGCAATATCCAACAGTCTCATGTCATTTGTATCAATACGATTCATTTTAAGAGACTCAAGTAAGGGACAATGAGAAATAAACTCCCAAATTGAACCGGTTTGAAAGTCAACATATAACAGTTCTAAGCTCATTAGATTTGGAAAGCTAATAAAAGATACCAAACTAGGAAGAGTACACCAATGAAGTTCAAGATGTTTCAACTCCATACGAGATTACCATAAGTGTATTAACATTTCAGTTTCCTTTAATTTTTATGTATTTATTTATTTATTTAGTTATTATTTATTTTTATTTTTTTCATGCCGTTTACAACAACAAACCAACCAAGAAACCGTCCATAGTTAAACCACATATTGTTTGTCCTTTCGAGTCACGGTCAAACATTTATTCCCTCGGGTCAATAATAATGAACCCGATCCCAAATCATCCCAAACATCACAAACAACTAGTTGGAAATATTGAGTTTGGAAGTTTATTATTCACAAAGCATGAGATACAACTAGTTTTTGCATCAACTCATTGTACATGGAAAGTCAATACTTGGTAAAAGGAAATTGGAGACTTTTTCGTACAACTTCAATTCACAGTTTACTTTTGGCGGGCGCCTTTGGTCCCTTTTCCCGCCTAAAGTCTTGGGAACCATTCATCTACCTCTCCAGCCTATTTATACCTATCGATTGTATACCAAAGAACACACACAAACACATATATCCCTTTCAATTCAAAAAAAACTTCAACAATGGCAGCAAATAATGGTAACTTTCAAAATGATGCTGAAGAGTACGAGTGGGTGTTAAACAACAATTTGCTGTTTGACGCAGTGTTTAATGCTTTCGGGTATGAACCCGTTGCAGAATATGGGTCGTATAGGCAGGTAGATACGTGGATGAGGGGTCAAATTTTGAACTGGCTGCATGCGCAAGACTTTTACTGGGATGAGGTTTGGGGAGTAAATGAGGTGGATGAGGAGGAAGAGGATGAAGAGGAAGGTGAAGAGGAGGTGTGGCTCAAAGTGAGGTGGTGCAGAAAAATGAAGAGGATCAACAGCAAAATGTGGTGGAGCAGCAAAATATGGTGGTGCCTCAAAACCAGGGGGAGCAACAAGATGGGTTTCAAGACCCTTATAATCTAGAAAAGAGGATTAGCGATCTTTAAATTTTGTTTAAACGACTCAAGGAAAGGAAGAAATTGATGGGAAGCAGGGAAGAGAGCTCTGGTTCTAACAAGTTGGGGTGAAATGCATTGAAGCAGTTTAGGATGATGGTGTTTTTATGTTTTTAGTATGTTTAGTATTTAGGTTGGATAATTAGATGTGTATATGGTTGTAGCTTTTTAAAAAATATCAATGAAATATTTGATTTAAGGAAGTCAACAAACCAAAATTTGCATAAGGGTAAGTGGTGCAAAAAATATCACCAATTATTAGTGTAGTTTAGGCAACCTTGAGTATGTACTAGCACCATTTATTATTTGTACTTTGAGAACCATATATTCTTCTGAACGACTGACTACACCATTTATTTTTTGTACTTTGGGCAACCTGGTTGGGTAATTTGCGCAACTAGTTATCGTTGTTGGCCAACCTAGTTTTGTGAGTCACTCTATTAGTTAAATAATTTTGAATTTGGAACTTCTATCTGGTGTGGAAATGATGTATTTGCATTATGCTTGCAACTATCTGGTGTGGATATGATTACCATAAGTGTATTAACATTTCAGTTTCCTTTAATTTTTATGTATTTATTTATTTATTTAGTTATTATTTATTTTTATTTTTTTCATGCCGTTTACAACAACAAACCAACCAAGAAATTAATAACCGTAACGGTTATATTTTTTCAATGAAATTAAAAGGGCACTACTGTTCAATGAAATTAATAATTGTAACGGTTATATTTTTTCAGTATTTAAGGCACGCTTCACCAACAAAACATATCATCGTTATTATCCATCAACCACTCAAAAAATAAAATATGGACCGGCCAACTTTAGAAGAACTAGCAAAGACAGCAAACTCTCACCGTATGTCAGACATGTGGCTAATTGTAATCCAAGAGGAGACCGAAAGAGATTTTCAAATAGCAAGAAAACTGTTTGATGTTGTTAAAGATCTGAATGATAGTATGGAGAAGAGGCAAGCTATTATTAATGACTTGAAATTCGATAAGAGTCTGCGTGCCGTGGAAAGTGCAGCATTCTTCAATGAAGTTCAAGAAAGGGAACTCATCTTGAAGATGAAACTCGAAATTGACTGCAAGGAAGCACAGTTTCGGACATTCGAAAAAACGGCATTCCTTGAAAAGATAAAGAAACTTTGTTGAAGGTTTTATTGTTAGATTCCACCATATGCTATGGTGACTTTATTGTGTTTAATTTGATAGTAGTAATGTTTCATATCTGTGTATGATAGGATGCATGAAATATTTTGTATCAATCATTTGGCTATGTGTTAGGGTTTGAATTAGTGTGATTTATGAGCGCGTGAAACTAATTATGAGATCCAATTAGATTTTGAAACCCTAATTCAAGCGATTTGGGGGTTTTTAATCCGTTCAGATAAGAAATTACACAACAGTCCTTGCACTTACAAACCAAACAGTAGAATCCCAGAAGTTACAAAGCGAGCAGTAGAACCCTCAGCAGTAGAAATTTTTGCCTAGCAGCAGAAACTTTGTAACTAGCAGTAGAATGTCTGCTCAACTGCCTTTAACTAGCAGTAGCAAGTTCCCCAATTTTTTAAAGTTGCCCATTTTAAGTTGCCCATTTTTTAAGTTGCCCATCTTTTAAAAATTGACCATTTTTTTTAACGTTGCCTAATTTTTTCATGTAGGTTGCGCTACAGTAAACACAAGTACATCAACTTTACAACACAAACAACACAAGCCAGTTGTACTTTGGGCAACTAGATTTGCTTATACAACTCTTCACCATATACACACAAACAACACAAGCCAAAAAAAAAAAATGAATTCTTGTACAACAGATAAGTTCAAGGTGTTTATACGGTATGAAGAGATTGTGATTGCCGTTTTACTTCCAAATGCCATCAACTTTGGCAATCTTGTGAAGTATGTATGGAAAAAGTTGAATGTTAACGATGTAAACGCAATACGTTTATCTTACAACACCGGTGCAACCAAAAGGACCCTACTTAATGACGTCGACCTCGAAGTTTTCAAAACTCTTGTTTTGGGGACGCCGTCACATGAGCACACAATAATCGTCGACCACGCTTTGCATACCCCTGTCGTAAATTTAGATCCAGAACACCAATTGCACCTCACTAATCTTAACTGTATGCCAATCCAACCCCAACCACCCACTTTTGATTATACCCTTCCATATAAGAATAAAGGTGGTTTAAAAGTTCATGATATGTTTGAAGATAAGGAAGAGTGCATGTATGAGATAAGTTTGAAATGTTTAAAAGAAGGGTATGAATTTTGTGTTTCTAAATCGTGTACGGCAAGATACGCTGTCAAGTGTGTCCAACCAGAATGTGATTGGCACATAAACTGTCGTCGATTTGGGATAACTAGCCGATTTAGAATCACTTCACTAAACGACAATCATAAATGTTCAAAAATCCAATTCAATCCAAATCACCGAAATGCATATGCAAAAACATTGGCTAGAATATTATCCCCGAAGCTCGGAGATCCGACAAGAGTGTATAAGCCAAAGGACTTTATACATGATCTGAATTTGGATATGAATATAGACATTTCATACAAACGAGCTTGGAGAGGGAGACAGTTGGCACTGGAATCAAATCAGGGCTGCCCAAAGGCCTCATTTTCGCAGCTGCCCATATATTGTTATAATCTAAAGATGGCAAACAGGGGCACAGTTACACACATAGAGACCGACGATGCAAGCTGTTTTAAGAACCTATTTATCAGTTTTGGTTCTGTGGTAAGCATATTATTAAGTTTCTAATCCTGTTTGTTTAGTTGCAAAACATATTTTTTCATAAGGTTATCAAAAGAAATAGCTATGGTTATCATGTCATACATATAAATATAGAAAGAAAACTCAAAGTTTAAAAAAAAAAAAAAAAAATCAAAATTACCAGTAGGATTTATGCATATCATACGTGTATACAACATAAATTATCTAGCTAGTTTAAATGAAATGCAACAGCATATCACTGAAGCTTAACTTATCAGTCATAGAAACACACAAACATGTACCTGCATATGCAGGTACACCATAAAGGTAAAAAATAAATACTTTTTTCAACATACTTCTGATACCTAGTTTTCTTATATACTAGGTACCAATTAATCAAAAGATACCATTTAAACAAAAGCAACACATCCATCTTATGTGCATTTAAACAAAAGCAACACATCCATCTTATGTGCATACCGCACCTGTCATATCAAACAACAAACAATAAATTGTTATTAGTTTAGATAGTTGTTTGGCAGTTAACAATAAACTAAATTAATATCCAATGGATTTTTTTTCTTCTGTTTATATGTTTTCAACTTGATGTACCATTGTATCTGATACATTGTATTTCACAGATTAAGAGTTTCATGTGCTATATGCGCCCTCTGATCATAATTGATGCCGCACATCTAAAAGGGACATACCAGGGAACAAATCTGGTTGCCATTGGAATGGACGGAAACAATCAGATTCTATCGATTGCTACCGGTGTTGCTCAAGGCGAGACTGGTGAATCATGGACTTGGTTTTTGACGAAACTCAAAGAATGCATAGGGGAATTTCCTAATTTGGCAATCATATCTGACAGACATCATGGAATCACCCTTGCATGTAACACTGTATTCCCGAATGCCTTTCACGGCTATTGTTGTCGGCATTTGATGTTAAATACAAAGATGCACACCGATACATTGAAATGTTTATACTGGAAGACATGCAAAGCATACACAACGGAGGATTTTGCAAAGCTAATGTCTGATATTCGTTCGGTAAGACCGCAGTCTCACAAAAAACTTGTTGAAGCAGGGGTCGAGAAATGGTCAAGGGCACATTGCCCTGGGCAGAGGTACAATTACTTAACCTCAAACAGTGTCGAATCCATAAATGCTTTAACAAAGCTTGTGCGCCACTGCCCAATAATAACGTTGATGGAATGGTTTAGAGCTCTTCTTCAGAGCTGGTATTACCACCGCCGAGCAAAACATGCAGGTAATAGATGGTCTAATTTTTAATACGTTTATTGAAGAATAATGAAATACTACACACTAAACATACTTTATTATTTATGGTTAGATGCCCCGGATGATGATCTTTCTGAATGGGCAACTGCGAAAGTGAATGCCAGAATGGCCAAAAGTGCAAACTGGAAGGTTATGGGGATTGACAAGGACAGAGTGTATGAAGTACGCGACACAAAAATATGTCATATTGTTGATTTGGAACAGGGAGAATGCACTTGTCGAAAATGGCAGCTTTCGGGCTTACCATGTGGACATGTCTGTGCTGTCGGTAGATTTGCAGGGCTGACTAGTGTGAAGAAACTAGCTAAAACTTGGTTTTATAATACAACACTTAAAGGCACATACGAAGACATCATTTATCCTTTAAAAGACATAACGATGTGGGACACTCCAGACGACATCGAAGTTGTATCACCCCCTATTGTAAATAAGATGCGACCAGGTAGACCAAAAAAAAGAAACAGCATTCCCTCTCAAGGCGAGGTGCCTACAAGGAGTACTTGTGGAAGGTGTGGAGGGCCAGGACATAACCGCCTAACGTGTAATGCAACTATTGTGAAAGAAAAGGTTGAAATTTTATTTATTATGCCACAATTAAGTAGTTGTCATTATTGGCATCTAATGTTTATGTGTACATGTATACAGAAGCTATGTTCCAAAAGGTCTGTAACCAAAGGTCCAGCCGGTCCAAGGAAAAAGACCCGTGTGGTGGAGGGTTCATCTAATCAAAGTAACAGCATACAAACCGAGGAAAATGTAGAGTTTATGCATGGGATGATGAATGCGGCCGAGGCGCCCAACTCAAGTCAAACCCAGGAACAGCCGAACTCATCCAATCCACACATTAATTTGCTCTCAGATTTCGCTACTCCAGAAAAAATTTTACAGTAAAGACCCCCTATCTTTAATCGGTGTGTTAGAATCACACACACTATATTTAAATGTATGCACTCACTTCCTAGTTGGTACTATGTGTTGTTTAAGTAAGAATAACAAGTGTGGGTCGTTTGGTGTGTAATAAACATCGGTATTAAACTATGTTATGAATGTGTCGTGGAGGCAAACAATTAGCGGTCGTGTGTGTTTGTGGTCTGAAGATATACCTATAATATTCAGCAATTGTGTAATGGGAACTTATTGCATAAAATAAATTGAAAATGCAAGTCAATAAACGTACCAACCAGCAATCAATCAGATGGCACTTCAACCATTTTTGCTCGACCGTTAATCACGGCCCTCTTGTATGTTTTTACAACTTGGAATCTGCTTTCATTGCTTGATTCAGATTCATTCATTGTTTCCTTTCGTTTCTTTCTACCCTTAAGTATCTTTCTTTCCAGCACATCATCTTCAAACAGCTTCGCTTTACCTTTATCTAAACCATTTGCATTCTCTATTTGTACACCAACCTCGTGCAACATTTTATCTTCCCCAGTTCCACTACCTCCTTTATCGGTACCATTTTCATTGACCTTGAACCCACCATTTTCATTGACCTTGAACGGAGTTGAACTACAGCAACGCTGGCCAGCGTCCTCCTCTTGCCAAACCATGTTTTTAAAATAATACTTTGACAATGGCTGTTGCTTGTGAGCAATATACAGGTTTATGGAACCATTGTTCAAAGCATGATAAAAAAATCTACGAACGTCATTATCAGTGTGTAGTAAAGTTAAACCATTTGCAAGTGACATGTTTGGTTTACAATAAAACAAAGCCCATTTATCACCACCAATGTCATTTATAACATTATTAAGTGCCCTAGTCAAAACACCCCTGTGAGAGGTAAAACACCAAAGGTTCCCAACGCACCCATCAACATAACGTAGTGGATCGAAAGCAAATTCCCCATTTTTGTGTACTTTAAACTCAACTTTCATCCTAAAAGTTAATTAAACATGAGTATAGTTTATAGTTACAAACTAAAAATTATTATGTAGATTTTTGGCACCCATAAGTAACAAACTAATTACGGTGTACATAAAAAAAATCAATTAATAAAAAAAAATTATTAACTGTAGCATCATATTTATATGAACATAAAAGGGAATAATATAGTTATGGGAAAGTACAACAAACCTAGTTTACGTGATATAAAGATGAAAAGGACAACAATTTTTGTTTGGATTCGTGTGGTGACAATGACCTAGGGTTTGATCTGCCTTTGGGGATATTGTGTTTGTTGGGACCAAGAGGATATGTGGGGTTAGAGTGTTTCACTTTCAAATTACATGTTTGGTCCTCACACGTGCAATTTTTTTATAAACTTTTGAGTTAATTTCAAAAATGGTCCCTATATTTTGCCTTGTAAAAATCAATGTCTATTTGCAGTATGTACTTTGTCCCTTTGCCAAATTTGGTACATTGTAATTTGACTTCTAAAAGTCAAATAAGAGAGGTATGGTTTAAACCATCTTTTGCACAATCTGCACAAAGTTATGGTCTAAAAGTCTGCACAATCTGCACAAATTACACAGTTATGGTTTAAACCATCTAAAAGTCAAATTGCACAGTCAAGGTCTATTATCATTCAATGCCATTTAACAAAATCTGCACAAAATTAAAAGTACATGAACCAGTTTACCAACCGAACATTGAATTGCATTTACTCTATCCTTGACTATCTTGACTAAAAAGGTCTTTAAATTGGGTTATGCATACACACAACCTACTCAACAAACCTGTATTCACCCAAACTTTTACACAAGCTACTCAACCATGACTTCCAATCCACCCATCATTGAAATTTCCTCAGATTCTACATCATCCGAGGAGCTCAAGTCTCCCCAACCCCCATGGAACCTACCTTACAATTATTCAACATCAGTGAACAAAAAGTCCAACTCTGAAGAATTTTCCTCTGAACTTAGTTCTTTGCCTAGCTGGGTCTCAAGTTATCATTCAACTTCTGAGGATGATCAACCTCTTTCAAAAGCTCCAAAAAAGTGTACAAGGTCAGTCAACCCTCATGTTGAAACTCATTCTATTTCAATTCCAGGTAAAAGGGAACAGGTTCTAGGGCTCTGCAATGAGCACATTTGGGAAGGAATCAAAGGAAGAGGGAAAAGAAGCATGCCAGACACAACAGGGAAAGGGAAACAGAGGATGTGGTAGCTTTTGAGGTTTAGTATGCATGACTTAAGCTTTTGATGGTACTTGTACCAATGTACTATGCATCTATGAATGCAACTACTTTGTAATGTAATAAAGTCCTCCACCAAAGACAGTATATGATTAGGGATACAATTCCTTTCTTCAATACCCATAAACACCAACATAGCAACTATCAAAAGACACAACCTAACAGCATCATCATCAGAAACAGCTAAGAACCTATTTTCATCTTTAACTAGTTCCAAACAATCAGTGGCATATACAGAATTTATACCATCTGTCTTTTTTTCAGGAAATACACGGTCACGAAATGCACTTGTTTTATTTTGACTTTTACAAACTTTACCAAATCGAAACCCTGTTATTTTAATCTTTTACTTGTTGTTGAAACTGTTTTTCATCTTCTTACATTCAAACAAGAATTGGCTATTACAAAAAAAAAATAATAAAAAAAAAAATAATAAAATAAAAAAAAAAATTGGGGGTTTGATGCGTGTGTTATGTTTTTGCACAATCTTTTGATTCATGCATGTGTTGTGTTTTTGCAAGTGAAAGCAGGTTTCACACTTGGTTATACAATGGTCAAGGGACTAAACCTATAATGGGTCGCAAGTATGGGGACTAAAAGTGTTAAACCCGGTCGAGTATAGGGATCATTTTTGAAATTAACTCTAAACTGTTTATTATAGTCCTTTTTAGGAAAAAGCGGATTTCTACAAATAAAATAATCCTCACATGTGCAATTTTTTTAGTCCTTTTATAAACACCCCCACTCCTAACAGCTTTCCCTTATTTCCCAATTGTTTTAAACCTTGAAACCCTAAAGCATGAGTTCGCGAAATAGAGTGACAACCCGAGTAATTGATGGTAAAATTGAATACTTTTGTGGATGTGCTATTCGACTCACAGTTAAGACTTCAACAACAAGGACGAATCCGGGTAAACGATTTGTAAAATGCTCAGTTTGTGAAGTGTATCAGTTTTTAGATGATGATCTTCCAAGTGAATACTATAAAGATTTGGTGTATGGATTCTTACAAAACGCGAAACGATTGAACAAGACTGTGGAGTACCAGCAGGTGATTGATGCTCTTGCTTTGGACAAGTCAATCATGGAAGAAGAGCTGAATGATATGAAGGCAAAGTTGAAGTTGTATGAGCGGTTGTTTTTCATTTTGTTAGGATCTTTTGCAGTTGTTTGTGTTGGGTTTGGGATGATAATAGGCAAATAATGTAGTGGCGTGGATTAGTTTTAGTTCATGGAATGAAATGAAGTTGTATCTTTTGTTATTAATTAATATGTTTCCTTTTGCAAATCTAGTGTTTCATATAAAGATTGATTCGTCATCTAAGGCATTGGCATATTCTTATTCAGGCTTAATCGGATTAAAATGATTACAATTTCCGTTCTTTGATCCTTACATTTTTTGTAATAGTTTATAATCGGGTATGTTTGGTAGTACTGATGTCAGTTTGATGGGTGTGCAGGTGGAGGGGTCAAATATTTTGGGCATCCATTTCTTATCTTTTATGGGGATGTGTAAAAATTGGGCGCCACGTACCTACTAAAAACACCCGCCAAAATTATTGGTTGCCCACCAACTTTTTTGCTCCAAAATCTAAATGTGATTAACACAAAAAAAAATTCACAATGAAATGCATTTTATGTTGAATAAAACAACAAACATATTAACGCACATCAAACGTACAACCCAAAACATGTGCATAAATGTTTTCTTAGTAGTCATAACAAGTAGCAAAAAAAATGTTTAACAAAAATATAACGATGTATCCCAAAAGGCTATAGCAGTGCATATAATTTACTTACAATCTTGATAAACAACCGGTTGTTCAATCTTGAATTGCGATTTTCAAATTTACATGACAACAACCCTAGATTGCAACCTTCCATCCCTAAGGAACCAACTTATTGTTTTTCCAATACCTCCACTAACCCGCTGTTTGTGTAGAGCTTTAAGATAGGTCAACATATTTCGCCTCCTCAAAGATGAAGTTCGTGATCCAAAGTAGAACTTCCTTGAGTATTTATTTTTCGACACACGTCGACCGGTCGTAGGATGCACACTAGTCCCACCATGTTCGTGGACTGCAGACCCACCCACATCCAGCACAACCTCGTCTGCAAAACAGTCATTAGAAAGACTTGACAGTTTGGAACCATGGTAACTGAATACATCATTTTGCCACTCATAAGGCGGCGAGCGAGACCACCCAACATCCATGGCAGGAACATCAAGACCAACGACACCAGGCATGCAATCTTCATCCGAAAAATCAAACCCATCATCAATAGAGTCACTATGCAAAAAATCTTTAAAAATATTTTTACCTTTAAAATGAATTCCTTTCATTCTAGGTTCTGAAGGAGGTGTTCTTAGAGGAGGTGAATGACCTTCTTCCTCCTCCCATGCAACCAGATCAGCAACCGACTTAGAAGTAGCAACTAGCATTGCTTCTTTATGTTTTTTAAGCTTTGACAATATTTCGTCATCATAAGAATCATAAGTCAGGTTTCTATAATAGAAACATGCTAGGTTTTGAGGTGTATGGGTAACATACAAATCGAGTAAACCATATGAATCAGCCGTGTCATACATCTTTCGCATATGACAGTCAACTTCAACCAAATTCAAGCCTTGTTCTAGAGAAAATCTTGGAGAACAAAAATACAAACATCGAATATCTTGATCAAGTTTAAAGCTTAACAAGTCAAGCATTTGATTAAAGTTCATCCTTTTCGACTTACATACCTTCAATGGCATTATTTTCCTTTGTTGATACTTTAAGGTTGGAATTTTTAAGAAAACACCATCAAAGTGAATCTCAAACACTAGATGTGTAGTAGTAATGACGTGTGACATGTACACAACGAACGGAAATTTCTTTAAAATCAAATCAAGTTAGCAACTAAGCATATTACTTTATAAAGTAAAGAAACGCATAGCTTTGTTTGATATCATCTGAATCATCTTGGTGGTTTGCAGGGACTTTCTTTGGAAGAGATAGATGAGAGTTGGCCATGATGATTTAACAAGTAATAATGTAATATTTTAAACAAAAGTGGGACTTAATTTAGTGTTAGTAAGTTAGTCGGACGTATGTATATATAAGAAATGGAAGACATTTGGTTGAATAGGGACAAGGAACAAATAGTGAATTAGTTTGTATATAAAGTAAAGTATATTATAGAGGTATTAAGGGTTGTAGGTATTAGTAACAAATAGTGCATGCAAAGTTATATGTATGCATGTTGGTTAACTTGACAATGTTTTAGGTATTTACGGTTTTAAGTGGTTTGTTATGTGTATGGTGACAATGATTTTTAATATAAAGTTGTAAACTAATTTGACAAGGTATAATATATTGATAACTAAAAGTTTAGAATACAACAAGGACACATAGATGAACTAAAATAAACAACCAGTTACAAAGGATAATATCTGTGTTTGTAATAAAACCGAACCATCTTTTCACGATACGCTATGGCAATGTCAACGGGGTCATCAACATGCAACGATAGACCATGTGACAAACGATATAGAAATATACACACCCACACACCACAATCACCAAAGATACCCCCTTGCTTTGGAACTTTGTCCGCGAGCCTAAACGTAATGTTATATTCACTCGGACGCATTCCATTCTTATCGAAAACTTTGGCACGGTCTAGAACTAGTGGAAGTCGAGCCTGTAGAATAGGATAAAATGTTAGTATACATAGACGGGAGATCTTATGGGACATTTTGTAAATAATGTTATTAATGATTATCCATTTACTAGCAATGTATGTCCAAAATATTTGTTAAGCTATTAAAGGCTTATTGTTCCTTGCTTCATATGCAGTGTTGTAACATTTGATTAGTTAACAAACAGAGTATTACATAAACTTGTTTCATTTCATTATAAGAAGAAAAACAAGTACAGCCAACACCAGAGGTACATAGATGATAAACACAAAACACAAAACACAAAAGACTAGAGTGACAGAAATTAAGAGCAAGCACATAGCAGGCCAGGGATGGAGGTTCAATAGTTCTTGCGCATCTTTTCCAGAAATGAGATTGTATTGAGAACTTTGATTTGAGTTTCACTGATGAGTCTCATCAGTGTCCTATTCTTCTCAAGGTCCTCATCTTGAATTTGAAGCAGCAAATCTACAGACTTAGTTGCGAGACTGGACCCAACCGAAGTTTGGAGCTGTTTGATCTGGTCACCCCTTTCCTTGCAACGGCACGCGAGCTTTACTACCTCCACATGAAGTGACTTTATGAGCTTAAGGTCACTCTCAATATTAGTTTTAAACAAACTAGTCAGCAGATCCTTCAAAAGGTTTTGTTGATCCATTGATATTTGAAGTGAATGCTTGTGTGTGTGTAAAGGTGAGTAGGGTTCTAAATGTGGTATGAAATTGCACTATTAGATAGATCGTTTATACATAAAAGTGGGGTGACCCATACATTTGAATTAAGTCAATGTTAATAAATTAGGATAGTCAATTGGTGAATAGTTGGGTCTTGTCAAGTTATTGGATGCAAAGTAAGCCAAATATTATTAATGCGGATTAGAGAGTGTCAATTGGTGAATAGTTGGGTCTTGTAATGATTGTGGCCAGAGAGTGTCATAAACTGCTCCCTTCCTGTCCACTAATTTACAACACAACCCAATTAAATTTGGGCAACTTGTTATAAAAGTTGGGCAAAATAAGCCAAATATTATTAATGCGGATTAGAGAAATGTATACAGGCGGCGTAATATTATTAATGCGGATTAGTGAAATGTAATGATTGTGGACAGAGAGTGTCATAAACTACTCCCTTCCTGTCCACTAACTTGCAACTTGTTATAAAAGTTGGGCAACTTGTTATAAAAGTTGGGCAACTAGGTTGAAACATTGCCCAAATAGACATATGTTGTTTAGTTTGAGGTACTTGTATGTGACCTAAATATGGTATTAAAAAAAATAATAATCGGTAATTGTATATAGCAACAATGTACAGTTAAATGCTTTAAGTTGATGGGTAAAGCATTTGTAGGGTCAGAAAAAATTGAAGAAGGTTTGGGGGAGGATGCTTTAAGTTGAGGGTAAGCTCTTCTGAAGACACAGGTTTGGGGGAGGATGCTCCCAAACAGGGGAGGAATGAGACCAAGAATTCAGGGGAGGCTGAGGTTAATGTGGGAAGTGCTGCCGTTGAGTTGGATATGGATAGTGGAGACAACGCAGATGAGTTTGTGGTGGCTGATACAGAAGGTAATGAGGTGGTGCTTGAAAAGGTGAACAAGGAGCAGCTAGTAGAAAAATTAAAAACTTTGGATGCTGAGCAGCTTGTTAAAGCTTCTGAAGTGATGGTGGAAACTATTAAAGGCTTGGGTGATGATGCTGCTTAAGTTCAAGATGGTTCTGCTGTTGAAGATGTTGCAAAAGTTGCTAAGATTGATTCTACTGCTGGTGTAAATCCTCCTACTGCTGGTGAAAAAGAAGCTGCTGCTGAACCAGATAAACATGTGATGATGCTGCTCAAGTTCAAGATGGTTCTGCTGTTTAAGATGTTGCAAAAGTTGCTAAGATTGATTCTACTGCTGGTGTAAATCCTCCTACTGCTGGTGAAAAAGAAGCTGCTGCTGAACTAGATAAACATGTGATGATGCTGCTCAAGTTCAAGATGGTTCTGCTGTTTAAGATGTTGCAAAAGTTGCTAAGATCGATTCTACTGCTGGTGTAAATCCTCCTACTGCTGGTGAAAAAGAAGCTGCTGCTGAACCAGATAAACATTCTACTGCTGGTTTTAAGGTATCTACTGCTGAGAATCAAGTTGATTCTACTGCTGAGATATTGGATGATGATGTTAGTCTGGCACATGCAATACTACAACTGATGTCTACAAAATCATCAACACCAAAACAAGCATCAACACCAAAACAACAATCACAACCACAACCACAAAAATATGGTATTAAACAAAATAATAGCAACAACGTACCTGTAAGCACTTCCTAACACGGATATACCAGTCACGGGTGTCGTAGTCATATGTGTCGCCGCTATCATAGAATGTTACCACTCCTGAGCGTATATGAAAATGGGCAAGACACTAGTGTTTGTCCGTTTAATTGATCGGAATAAAAACCTACAATATAAAGGATTTCTGTTAAATCCTTATACTAGGCGACATATCTATGTCCATAAATACTTATACTAGATTTAAACGGACAAAAGACCAGACTCTGTAATCGTTTGGAAATATTTTAAGTCGTTAGTGTGTAACCATCGTTGGATTGAGGGAGAACCACATATAGACATGATATAACTGATGCTTCGGTGGGTATTCATGAATAACTAGTAAATGTCAAACCAACCAAATGAAAGTAGTGAAGGATAAAGTGAACCAGATGGTATTTATGAATAATGAAGCTTGTATTTAAGTTAACCAAAATGGTCATATAAAAACACTTGAGTCATCATCTAAATTTAACCGTACACAAATAAACGTAGTACCTGATCAACATCGCTCCATGGACAGGGATACCTCTGGCCATCTGCATAAAACGATGGTGTGCCGTTTTGAAGAAGAAGCTGAAAAAAGTAACAACTAACCATCGCCCAGTTTACATTATTAGGTCTTACATGCCACATGTAGTCAACCCACAAGTCTATGTGCTGCGAATTTAACAAAAAAGAATAAGTATTTTAAGAAAGGGTGAGAGGCAACCTTATTTATGAATTAGAGTATGCATGTATGCTCACCTGCTCAGTTAGCCAACCTTTTCTATCAGGGTCTAAGAAAACTAAGCGTAGCCAGAAATTTCGGTCAACGGTGTAGTCTTCGGACCATGGAAATTTACAATTGTGATTGTACCCCGGTTGACCAAGAAATACTTCAATATCATCGGTAAGCCAGACATTTTCCACAGTATGGAACCATCGAGATAGATCCTACAAACGTGGATCAATTTATAAGATAGAATGTAAAAGAGGTAACAAAAGAAAATGTCAACTAAATTTAGTTCATGGAAATACCTCAACCCAAGGCTGAACTCTTGTCAGCAATTCAGCAATAGTTGGGTCATTAACGTTAGGACCGTGTTTTTTAATTCTCACTATAACCCTTTCCGCATTGTTTGATTCCGAAACAGGTTCCAAATAATTTCGCCTCTTGCTCGGTGGTAACCGAGCCAAATATCTTTGATAGTGTTCTGAATTCATAAACGCTATTCTTTTTTTCTTCTTCTCCTCCTCCATCTTCAACATGTTATCTTCTTCCAAGCGCAACCTCTTAGCCTCTTCCTGTCTTTTCATGTTCTCTTCTGCCATCATCTTCTCTTCTTCTAACTGCAACCTCTCTTCCTCTGCCAACGCCAATCTCAATTCCTCTTGAATAAGATACTCCTGAAACAGGATATTGCGGATTACATATGCCGCACAAATAATATTACGGTATACATCGGGTATACAAATAAGTTGGAATAACGTATTCTACCTGAGCAAGTTCTTCATCAGAATCAGGAAAGGCAATCAATTTCAGGTAAATGTTGTTAAGTGAATCGCAAAATTCAGACCTCGTGTTTGGAAAATGTGATTCAATATCCAGTTTCTCCTGTGAAATCATTATATTTTTTGTAAAAAGTACAGAGTGGATGTGAAAGTAGATACTCATTTTTTGAAAAAAAATGTACCTGCAGTCCGCCAGCTCTCTCACGAGCAAGAACCTGTAAGATTTGAACTTGTATTAAAAACCCATATATACAGAGTGCATACTATTGATATATTAAGCTGAATAAAACGCAACCTCAATAATAATCTCAAGTTTCAATACTTGGCGATTCAGCTCAGCAACGACACGATCCTTAAGCCTCTTGGTTGTTGAACTATTACCAGTCCTACATTGAGTGGAATTTACTTTGAACGACTCAGTGACCCGTTTGCGTGCCTTTGCCAACCTGTTAAGATAAGCATCGAAGAGGGTGTAATTAGATGTGACTGCAGCCCTGGGAACGTAGTTTTGGAAAAATTCTTGGCTATATATCCACCATGAAGACTCGTACTCAGGTGTATTCGGTCTGAGATCAAAACGTGTACTCGACTCCTACAAATAAATGGGGACAAATAACATATGTAACCTTAAAAGTATTTGAATATTTATTTTATGTAAAATAAACTAGAAAAAGAGTAACCTTTGAAAAAAGGTAGGAACGGTCACTTCTTTTGAATAGAGACTTCCTAGACCATGCAATTGCTCTTGGAATCACATTTGGGTCTTTTCTCCACCAACGTTCACATCTTTCAAAAGACTCGAGTATCCAAATCTAAACAAATTGTAAAACACAAACATATCAATTTAACAGTCCGTCAAAATCTTCGGCTGCAAAATATTATTAATAAAAAGAAATACAAACCTGGAAAGCAAATACAAATCCAGACAAAGTATATGTCGGAACATACTTTAGGTTTTTCTTCAATTCTAAAAGGTGGTTTTCCGTGTGCTTATCCATTACATTATGTAGTTGGTCGTATAAATGGGTCCAAATATGTTCACCCCACAGAAATGCATTCCAAGCTTCTAGATTTTCAACCAACCTCATCAATGTGTCATCAACTTGGCATGTCAACAGACGACCCATAAAGATAACCTCTAAGACTAACAAAAGAGATATTCGTATTGCGTCTTCATCAGATAGCTTCCGAAACTGCTCTTCATCCTCGATGACACCAATAAGGTCTAAGTTGGTTACAATCAACCCTTGCTTGTCAGGAAATACCCTATCACGAAATTTGAGATCACCAGAAGTGTATAACTCAAAGCTCACACTTCCAAACTGCAACCCCGTCATTAGACAAAACTCAGGACGACCAAAATGCAGAGTATGTCCATCTAGGTAATAGATAAAGGGCATATCATAATGAGAGTCGTCCACTCTTCTTTGTTTCCGTACCATATAGTCTATGAGGTGTGTTTCATGTTCAAAGTATAACAGATCCAACCATTGACCAAAGCAGGTACTCCTAAACAAGTTCCGTCATTTTGCGTCTAATTTCTGATTTATTAACCAAAAGTAGTTCAGTTTGCTCCTAATGATTAGTTTGGCTTCATAGTCCTAAAAGGAAAAAATAAGTTAACTCAGAACATACAATTCATAACAATTTAAGTTTGAAGACATGTATACAGGCGGCGTAAACACTATCATAAAGAGTTCAGGTGATACATACAAACGCATAGTTAATAATCATTCAATGCCTAATTCAATGCTTGAACCTTGTCCCTTTAGATGACTTCTAGTTGGCTAGTAATTACAACTTAAGTACAACCCCTTAGTATTGGACCATACTAAGGGGGTGTTTTGCTTATGACCTTATTTGATTCAGGCCTAGCGTATCATTCACCCCAAGTTTCCAGTAAATTTTCAGACTTATAAGTGATGACACATTATGAACCAACAAGTCTCAAGTAAAGCCTCTAAACCGTGGCTTATCAAATACAACGCAAAACAAAAATAAAATCATAATCCACATAAAAGCTTAAACAAACAAACAACACTAAAAACATCTCCAATAACGTATATGCTTAAACAACATTGGATACTATCAATGGATAATCAAATGTGATCCAACATGATCATAACACACATGGATGCTTAAACAAGGACACCCAAACTATAAACCAACCAATCATTGTACAATCAAAGTAACACCTATCTAAGATACAAATTAATACAATGCCAACCTTTGATAAACTATAACGATTAACCATAACGTTGAAATTATATGAATGTAGATCAATAACATGGCATAAAATACTTTTGGTATAAATCAGGTCAATAGAAAAACCAAATAAACATAAAATCAATAAAGATACAAAACATATGTAATAAAGATGCGTAATACGATTTACATACCCTATTATACCACATTTTGGCTAATCAAATAAACTATCGATGGTATTCTTGATTTTATTGGATCACTGTTCAATGAACAGTGATCCTGATTTCAGCTGAGAATCAGGCAAAACAACCGGAATAGATTGGATATTGAAATAATAGTGTAACAAGATAAACAAGCGCGAACATAAACCGAGTATGTTTTTTGTGTGTGTGAGAGTGAAACGCGATGGAGGGAAGAAGGTATATGATGATAGAGGAGAAACTGATTGTTTTTAATTTTTTTTTTCGTATACGGTCTGCACAAGAGTCAATGGAGTAAATAGTGTATAATATGTAAAATGACCAAAAAACCATCTGCCCAATATACGGTTGCCCAACAACTAATAGTTGCCCAAAAACCACTACGTGACACATGTCACCCTCCGATGTAAGCCGCCGTATTGTACGAGTTGCCCTGGTCTAGTATAAGAATTTTGTGAGATCGGTTCGGATAAGCAAACCACTTGGGCAACTGGGGCAGTGTAATAATTATCCCTTAAAATAAATATACAATTTTAAATAAAGAGACAAATTTAAATAAATAAACACATTTAAAATAAATAAACACAATAATTAAAAAAATAAAAGATAAAAAAAAAACTTACGTGGAGCTAGTTATCGATGTGGGCCTTCGTGGTCTCGGGAACCTTATCCCACGAATCGTAATACATGGGATGATCGGTTAGGTTATATATAAGTAAAACTTTGGCGGGATAAAGTTGCAATTTGGCGGGATAAATTGGCGCCATCACTTTTGGCGGGGACATGTCCCCGCCAAAAGCTAGAAAATATTGGCGGGCTAAAGTAATCTTTTAGGAGGGAAAATGGATAACACTTTCGGCGAGGACACGTCCCCGCCAAAAAGGTAGCACTGTGCATGTAAACTTTTGGCAAGGACTTGTCCCCGCCAAAAGTGAGGGCGGGAAAAAACCCAGGAACAATTAAGAGTTACTAGTTTGGTCAAAATTCGCCAAATATGGAAAACACTTTCGACTTCCCCGCCAAAAAGTCCCGTTGAAAATTTAGTAAACGGTCAGCGAGACTATGTGCCAGCTCAGCGCCGTTTTTGTTGTTTGGCGACTATCGGCGGGGACATGGGCGTCTCCGCCAAAACCATCCTCGCCCGTCCTCTCTTTTGTTGTAGTGATTTACACATTATACAAAATATATACACATTTACACATTCACATAAACACATTTAAACATAATTACACATTCACATAAACCAAAACCATAAACCATTTACCTTTTGGTCGGCAGCTGGTGGCGTTGGTCGGCAGCTGGTAGCGGTGGTCGGGTACTACACAAACACAGACATAACAAACAATTAAACACAAACACAAACATTAAGAAACCAAAATCATAAACCACCTTAACAAACAGCACGGGTGCTACAAACCATAAACCATAAACCTCTTCGTTTACGTGTTGGTGGAGGACAGCAGCGAGTGGTGGTGGTATTGGTGGTGAATGTGGTGGTGGTATTAGTAAATGAGATCCGGTTTTGGTAGCAAAACCTATCACATAGTCACTAAAGGTGTCCGTCTCGAGTAGTCCAAACTGGTGATTGATTACTTCCAAAAATCATTCTTGATGCAAACCTGTCCACAGTGGGATTATTTGTAATTTTGTTGAATGTACTGGCCACGTACCACTGTTCCAGACATTAATTATATACGATAACGTATAACTAATAAACAAGTCCGCACATAGCCTTTCAATTTGTTTGTTATATATGTGGCTCTTTGAGTCTTCTGGAGTAGACGGAATCGGGTCCAAAAACTACACAAATGAAGAAGTCAACAAGGAACTCAACTTTGTTGTTTTACTAGAACTGCGTTCAGAACTCATGACCTTGCATGGGCTTAGAATGCAACATTAAATTTACAATACAAGGTCCAGAAATTACACAATATGGCCTTTAACAACAACCAGCAATATGTGTTGACCTTTCTGAAAGAAAAGCTAAGAAATAAGTACTCTAAAAAAAAAAAAGTAAAAGTAAAGTAACTCCCAATACCGTCTTCCGCGGGTTAAGAGTCCCAATACCGTCTTCCACGGTGTATGGGGGAGGTTGAGACGTAGACAACCTTACCCCTACCTAAGGTAGAGAGGCTGCTTCCGGTTCTACCTAAGGTAGAAAAGGACCTCCGGCCTTGCAAGGGGTGAGAATCGAACCCTTGACCTCTGTCTCCAGAGGCAAGGGTGTTAACCACTTGATCCAACCTTGCTCTTTAATAACCTTATGAAAAATATTTACAAAAACATACGCAAAATGAGGTGTCAGGGTGTGATTGATGTATTTTGCTATAGTTTCTCTCTCTTATGCGGGTGTAGCATTTGCCTAACCTTATATACTATAGTCTAGTTTATTAATAGCCTTAAAGCATAACCCAATGAAATATAACTTTTTGCACATAAGTTGGAAGCCCAAAAACCCAACACTCTAAATGGCTACAAGTTTATGGATAGTTTTACATGAACTTCACAGAAATTACACTTCTAACTGTGTATTTTGTAGAAACCCATGTTATATAACCTTGAGAATATTCACCTGCTTCCTCCTTTGTGCGTTTGAATGTCACTGAGTATGTAGCTTTCTCGTCCATCTGTGTGATGTTTATCCTGTTGGGATTCACGATCACAAAAACTCCTTTTGGTGCTACAACCGTGACCTCATAAGATGTACTACATGGATCTCCGACATTAGTCACTGTCCTTGTAAATGTTTGAGATGGTCCCAGTTTAACAGAAAAAGACGGGTAGTTCAGCTGGCCTTCTGGTATGCTGGATTTTGTCGAACACAAAACTGCTTGATGTGCAATGATCCCAACTTGGTCATCGCTATATCCGAGGCCACACAAAAAAGGTATGTAATCATCAGGCTGGATATCATAGATCAAGCCGGGATCATTTGCCTTTAATGGGTTAACATGACCCGCACCAGTAGCAAATACGTCTGCTGGTTGTAGTGTTTCATCAACTATTGGTGTATCTTTGAGATTTACAAGGTCCGCAGATGTCATTATAGCAAACTTTATTGCCGCTGGTGACCAATACGGATGATTAGCTTTAAGTAATGCCGCAACACCACTGAGATGCGGGCATGACATTGAAGTTCCAGATATCATGTTAAATGCGGATTGTGTACTGGTGCTTCCAGCCCACGCTGCTAGAATGCTGACTCCAGGGCCAATGATGTCTGGTTTCAATATCCCGGGACTCACAATATTGGGGCCTCTAGAAGAGAATGAAGCGACAGCAGGAGCTAAAGGTTCTCCAATTACTGTTCCCTTAAACAATAACGCTGCTACTGGTGTACCTGTCGAGTTAATGTAAGCTTTAATCTTGAGTCCTGCAGCATAGCTAATATATGTTGCAGGGAGAACGTGTGCATCCGCAGCGAGGCTGAATCCATCTGTTTATTGGTTCATCAATATCATAGCTGCACCACCCGTGTTCTTCACCACTTTTCCTTTACCAATTCTTGTGTTCATACCTCTTTCACACAATATCACTTTTCCCTTAACATCAATACCTTCTAGTGACCCATTGACACATAACTTGGAATTTGGTTTGACATTAGTACCTGCATAAACGAGTGGCATCAGTGTTGGAGGAAAATATTTTGGCTGGAATAAAGATTCACCGTCAAATTCCATCTTGTTTCCAAGCTTCGCAGTGGCTTTTATCTTTCTGTCAGTGGTGCTTGCTCCAACTGTTAGAACCCATGGAGCCAAATTTGTTGCAATGCCTTTTATCGGACCCGAGTTCCCTGCTGCACAGCTCACAAAGATTCCTTTCTGTAATGCAGCAAATGAGGCTACTGCAATGTTGTCCTGAAAAAACGGCACATTATCTATCCCAAGAGATATTGATATCACATCAACTCCATCAGCTACTGCAGCATCCAGGCCAGCTAGTATGTCACTATCTGGGCAGTCAGAATCGGCACATACTTTGTAAACTGCCAAATGAGCATAGGGTGCCATCCCGACTGCTGTACCTGCAGCAGCACCATCAAACACTTGTGCATCCTTCACAAACACTCCAGCTGCAGTGCTTGCGGTATGTGTCCCATGTCCGAAATCATCTAGTGGTGACTCTACATTCAAACTCAGTTTTGAGGCCTTTGCAGCAATGTGAAATAATCTAGTCCCAATGAGCTTATTGATCCATTGAACTCACATGTCCCTTTCCATTTAGAAGGCGGAGGCGGCATTTGATGGTCACTAAATGAAGCATGATCCGGTATTATCCCAGTATCTGATACTCCAATGATCATACCTTTTCCAAATTTCGATTGCTTCCACAAACCAGATTTTTTATGCAAGCCCAAGAATGTCGGTGTATGAGTTGTCTGAACCTTCAAGATTCTTTCTGGATGAGCTGATACAAACCCATCTTTCTTACTCATGGATTCAACATCAGCATCAGTGAGCCTTGCTGCAAAACCACTGACCACATTCTTGTACGAGTATTGGATCCTTTTTCTCTGACTAACGGGCAGAAATGATTGATAATAGAAATTAAGCTCATCTTCACTTATATCGGTTACTAAAGCTTGTGGTTTCTTTACATGGTCAATGTAAGTTTTCAAGCTACTAACACTTTCCTTATCAGATTCACTTCCTTTAGCAATGTCAAGATAGAATGTAAATAGTAAAATCAAAGTTAGATGTGTAGTTTTCCTCATTTTTAGCATATGTTCAATAAGATTTGGTTCAGAATTTAAAGATATATCTAAATTTAAAATGTGTGTGACTCAAGGTAACCGTGTGTTAAAAGGAGCTTAGGATATGATATAATATAACAATAACGTTATTTAAAAGACACAATATATAAATCAGACAACAAATACAAAAGCTAACAGTATATATTAATAAAATAACAGTAACATCTGTAAAATGTGACAATAAAAAAATAAAAGATGAGTCAGACTATGAGCAAAAAACACATTACAAGATCCACTAATCACGCGTACCTGGAAAACATCATCCAAATGTTTTGACTGTTGACATTATGAGTACTTAGGAGTTAGGTCAAATATTATGGACTTATAACATAACCGGCCAGTTATATTTAGGACCTTGTACAAGCCCATAAAACCCAACACAAACACTGTATTGTACAATACATAAGATGATGTTAACTATCTTTCAAAGTATCAAGACACACATCTAAATCTTCTAGAAATAAAAATATAACAATTTGTTATGTTTTAAAATGCATCTTGAGAATTTTTTTAAAGTTTTATGCTTCCCATTTACAATTTCTACTTTTTTTATACATTTCTGACATGGCCATGTAGATGTCAAGCCTCAAGATGTTAATTCGTTTGTTAGATTAAGCTTAAATGAACAAAAACAAACAACCTTTTGTTTACAGTATGGAGTATCAATACTGGTTATTAAAGTATCAATACTGGTTATTATCTATACTGGAACACAACACAAGTAATAGTAATACCGACAGTAAGAGTAATTGCCAAAACCACGCAATATTTGTATTGAAGAAAAACTTAACTCAAAACTTCAATCGGTACAATAAGAATCCCTACCCTCCACAGTATATATAGACTAATCTATTCGTATTACACTATAACTAGGATTACTCTTTACTTAACCTAATAAATATCTAATAAGCTGGAAGATAATTATTTGCACGTCAAGTAAACTTGTTGGACTTCTACTCCAACTAGGATAGCTTTACAGCCACATCCAATCGATCAGGAATTCCCCAACAATCACCCCCTAAATTTATGAGTCGAAGAGGGTAACTCTTGCACACCAAGTAACGATCTCATCTCCTTGAACTTTATGCGCCCCAAGGCCTTCGTTAATGCAATTGTTGATTTGTTATCAACTCTTATTATCACTTTTTGTCTTTCCAATCCTCGCACTTCCGCCAATAACTCCCCAAACCAAATTGCTTGACACACAGCTGTAGTGGCTACCATGAACTCAGCTTCACACGAAGATAATACCACGGTAGTTTGCTTTTGTGAGCACCATGTAATAGGTGATGTACCAAGATAGAAAATGTTTCCATTAGTACTCCGTCCATCATCAATATCAACATTATGACTGCTATCACTATACCCTACCAATTTCATGTTATTACCCCGCTTGTATTCAATTCCAAACGAAGTTGTACCTTTAATATAGCGTAGGATTTTCTTGATAGCATGAGCATGTGATTCTCTTGGACTTTTCATATATCGACTAACCACTCCAACCGAGTAAGTCAAATCTGGACGAGTGTGTAAGAGATAACGTAAGCATCCTACTACCTTTCTATATCGTGTTGCTTCAACTTCTGGCTCATCTTCAGCTTTCGACAACTTAAGATCCTTTTCCATTGGATATAAAGTTGCATTGCAATCTTCCATACCAGCTTCTTTTAAGATTTCTAGTGCATATCTCTCTTGCTTGATCTTGATACAATCACTTTCTTGTGATACTTCGATACCCAAGTAATAAGTTAACTCACCAAGATCCGACATTTCAAACTGAGATGCCATCCTTTTCTTGAACTCATTGATGCAATCTAAGCTTGTCCCAGTCACGAATAAATCATCTACATAAACCGCAACAATGATAAACTTTCCCTTGGTTACCGCTTTATAAACCGCCTTTTCTTGCATGCATTGTTGAAAACCCATCTCCTTTAAAGTGCCATCTAGCTTTATGTTCCATGCCTTTTGAGCTTGCCTTAGGCCATACAAAGATTTAGCTAGCTTATACACTTGTCCTTCTTCTCCTGGTTTTTTAAAGCCTTCGGGTTGAGTAACATATACCTCTTCCTTTAAGTCACCATGAAGAAAATCCGTTTTGAAATCCAAATGATGAATCCTCCATCCTTTCCCGGCTGCGAGAGCAATCAAGAGACGTATGGTCTCGAGTCGAGCTACTGGCGCGAACACTTCATCAAAGTCAACACCGGGTTGTTGTACATAGCCTATAGCAACTAAACGCGCTTTGAACTTCTTGATTGTGCCATCGGCGTTTCTTTTGATCTTAAACAACCACTTTAACCCGATTGGTTTAACACCTTTAGGAAGAAAAACGAGTTTCCAAGTATTATTCTTTACAAAATTTTATCAAGATGAACTATGATGATTTTATTTTCCCATCACAAACAACGTAAGTGCTTACGATGATTTTATTTTCCCGGGGGTTGTAAAGACGAAAACCACTTGAACTAGGTTCCTTTCCGAGATAAACCAATGGTTTTGATCTATCATCGAGTTTCTTCAAGTGCTTCGAGACTATTCTTTCATAGGCAATGCAACCAAACACTTTCAAGTCTTCAAGATTTGGTTTTTCTACATAAAACTTTTCATATGGCGTAACTCCTACCAATGCTCGTGTAGGTCTTCGATTTATTATATAAGTTGCATGCCGAACCGCCTCACCCCAAAAGTTATTTGGTACACCTCTTGCCTTCATGAGACACCTTGTCATCTCAAGTAGAGTACGGTTTCGTCGTTCAATAGTTCCATTTTGTTGAGGTGCATAAGGAGCCGTCAACATGCGTTTTATTCCTTTTTTGTCACAAAACCGATTAAAGTCATGTGATGTAAATTCACCACCTCTATCCGTATGGAATGTTACAATCTCTTTACCCATTCATTTTTCAATCGACGTTTTAAATCTCTTAATAACACTAAACGCATCACTCTTGTGTTTTAAAAGAAAAGACCACATGTACCTAGAATAATCGTCGATAAGAACTAGGATATAAGAGCTACCTGCTTGAGTGGGAGGATCTATCGGTCCGCATATATCCCCATGTACCATCTCAAGAATTCGTGAAGCTCTATATGTTGCCTTCTTAGAGAATAATCGCTTTGTTTGTTTTCCAACCATGCAAGACTCACATACTTGATCTTGATGCTTAATTACCGGTACCCCTTTAGCTAACTTGTGCATCAAATTCACCGCACCAAAACCGATATGAACAAGTCGCACGTGCCACAACCACGACTCTTCATCAATGTTAGCTTGCAAACAATAAGGTTTCCCAACTTGTAGTTGAGCCTTGTAAAGACGATTTGCACTTCGCAGGACTTTAATTAGCAAACTTCCACAACTATCACGCATGGTTAAGAAATCACCTCGTATCCTAATATCACAAACGGATATTGAATCTTTTCCAAGACTTATCACATTACTACGAAGAGCAGGAATGTAATAAATATCTTTTAACAACTTTTGTTTCCCATTTTTCCCTTGAAACAAAATAGAGCCATTTCTTTTTATACTTACACATGAACCGTCTCCAAATCTTACACGACCTGTTATATTTTCATTTAATTCAGAAAAGTAAGAGTAATTACCTGTCATGTGATTACTTGCTCCATTGTCAAAGTACCATACATCATCTTCCTCGGTGTTGGACATCAGGATAGCAGTCAAGGAAGTAATGATTTTGACATCATTACTTGAAGAAATCAGCAGTCAAAAGGCAGAAGGATTTGATGCTAAATCATCTGGGGGGAAAATGTTAGCCTTTTAATGTTTTAGATCAAATGTTTAATGTTTAAGTTAGTGACAATATTAGTTAAAGTTGTATTAAGTTAGTATGTGTATGTATTGGGTCGAATTAAAGTCAGCAAATGGGTCATAATCTGTTAACCCAAAACACCCATTTGCACAGACAGTTATTTTAGTTTGTGAAGGCAGTTATCATTCGAATAGTCACAATGTTTAGATATCATGGTAACTGCTTTCTTGTGTCGTTTAGTTATGTATAAATATGGTTTCCTCCTGTGGAAATCATAACAACAACAATTTCACCTTTTATAAAGTCTTGTATTTATATTCAAATTCAGTTACTGTTCCATCAATTCCACATATTGCACACACAGTTCTTCAATCATGAAACACTTGTTTAAGAAGAGAATTGTTGATCATAATCCTGTGAACGGATAAAATTCGTTATTGGTTTTGTGATTAAAACCGGATTAAAACGTGTTTAAGCAAGATACTAATAGTTCGTGTGGTGTTCTTGAGATTCTGGTCGGGTTGAACCCGACTAGGGTTTCTGAAGTGGATCCGTTTTGGGTATACGAGCTGTTTTGGTTTGTTTAATTTAGTGATATATTGGTTTCGAAGTAAAACTGGTACTAGATTTCAGTGGTGTACCTGGGATTCGATCCATATTACTTGGTTCTGGTCATTTGTGTCGGGTCTGTTTGGTACCCAGTTTTGGATGTAGGTTGAGACCCGGTTTGGACTCGGCATGGGTTTAATAAATTAGAATACTACTCGAATTTGGATTCATCTAAAAATAATCATATATCTTAGTTTGCTTATATTTGATGGTGTTGCGGTTTACAGAAGACACCCATATAGGGTGTTAGTTGTTGTATGTTGGTCTCGGTTGAGTATTGATTAGATTGGCGGAGTTGATATTCTTTTTGTTTGTTATAACTGGTCAAGTGAACGTTGGGCCGCTGTTTGGTACGTTTGGTTTTGTCTCGGTAGTTAAGGAACCCACAAGGGTGGGTGAGTTTAAATTGTTGTCTGGTTTAGACTACTTGTTTATATTCCTGGCTCGTTGTCTCTTAGCATGACTAATACCCACATGGGTGCATTTGAAACTTGGTTAGTTTCTTTTAAAGATTTAAACAAAAATTAAAGATGTTGGTGTTAACTATTTAAACTAGGAATGTCAATAGAATGTGTTAAATATGTCTTGAACTTTTGCGGATATTGAAAAAAAATTATTTACTCGTTTTGACATGAGGGCTCATTGGTACGTTTCGGATTATATAGAAATTGTGAATTGGATTGAATACGGAATATGACTATTATACTTGGACAAGTTATGGATCGTTATTGGATTTACAATGTTAGGAATTGGACTTCTTGGACATTTTGGGACTCGAGACGGTATAATATATTAGATTCAAAATATTCAATAAAACCAAAACTAATAATTACGTGAATGATAACGAGACAGAAAACTTATAAGATATTGTAATTACAAATTTGGTTAATTAAAATCATAACGATTTGAGAAAACTGATTTTATTAGTTAAACTATTTCTATTTATAAGACGTTTATGTTTATACAAATTATTTGGGATATCGGGGTAAATACCGAAACGTACAAACTGATTTATTTTATTTGAAGTGATTATTTTTCGTTAATTTCTAGGTTTGTCTTCTCTGGTTTGAGTTCTCGTCAGTAATTTCTTGATTATGTCGATGTCTATTCTCTTTGGCGTGAGTTGTATGTCGAGTCTATGTTTTCTTACCACACCACACGAAACGTTGAAACTAAGCTTTTAATAAGTTTTGAAATCGAGTAATCCACGAAAACTACGACACGTTGTCTTTTATAGACTTTATTTTTATGCGAGACGTATTTTGAGATAACCGTATACGTATTAGGTTGTGCCGATCCTAGACCGTTGAGTACCGCTGTGCTCGTACCTCCGTGTACCGATTGTGCCTGTCTCCTGGATACTGTTGTGTTTTGCTTCTCGATGCCAGTCGTGTCAGTTGTGATCTTGCATTGCTGTGGCTAAGGTGAGTTCATGGCCCCTACTTTTACCGGTTTTCTAACTATTTTGGGGGAGAATACATGCTCGTTTTTAACTAAACTCAATAAATGTTTATCTGGAATATGCGAACTGTTTACTCAATATTTGACTATTTGGCTAAAATATTTGATCTGGTTATTTGATGGCATTATGTGATTTGACTGGTACTCATGTGAGAAAACCTTCAAACTGTTTTGAATGGACCTAACCGTTGTTTTTGATTTCCTATAACTTGTTGACTAGCTAAGGTTAGATATGCGTCGGATGTTTGTCTTAGACCAGGGTAGCAAATAATCTCGTTTTGATTTGCTATAACATGGTGCTTGGCTAAGAACTGATATACTTAGGGCCCTTCTGTGTTTGTCAATATGAAAGAGGGCTCCTGTGACCTATCATATTGATACTGGATTGGTTGTGCTTGTTGATATTTGTGGAATTTGTGATTTATAACTATCTTAGTCCAGTGTAGCAAATCACTTATCTTGGTCCACTGTTATACTTTTTCTTAACCTGTGATTTAGGCAGTGTGAGCCTACGTTGAATTTGACTTGTTTGTGATTGACGATTTGAACTCGAAAACTTTTTGGTTCAACTACCGTTTTAAAACTAAAACCTGTGAACTCACCTATCACACCCCAAAAATGGCGTAGCGGAATGGCATTTACGGGGCATGACCTCATACACAAGAACACAAGGTGTCACAACAGAGAAACACTACATGCATAACATACGGTAGATAATAGTCGCAAACTCCCACGACCGGGATAAGTACAATATCCAAGGTAAACATACGCCTCAAAGTTAAACAACGTCACTAGGGAATATCAAATGCAACTCCACGAGATATAACCCGGGAGGGTCTTGTCTTAAGTCTTGCTAAGTCAGTCAATGCTAAACCTTCTAAGCAGCTTCAATAAGACCTGAAAATTTTACTAGAAAACGTCAACATAAAGTTGGAGAGCTCGTAGGTTTAGATGTTAAACCACGAAGCTGTGAATAATAGCGTAGGACAATAGTGAGCACGATATACAAATATGAGCACATAGTAACGATCACAAACTACCACAAACATGAAAACACACATATTTGATTCACACTTAGTCTGGGTGCCATTTCCCAAATGATATACTGGGTGCCATTCCCCAAAGTTATACAGGGTGCCTTTCCCCAAAGTTATGCTGGGTGCCATTCCCCAAAGTTATACTGTCAATGCATCACTAATCGGTTGCACACGTCAAGCCAAGTCACACAATTGAATTCACACAATAAGGCACATATTGCAATCAAAACACACATATTGTCCAAAAACATGAAAACATTGTGTCACAGCATAAAAACAGTTAAAATATCATTTGAGTACCATTTTCCCCCAAGGAAAACATAATAAAAAAAGGCTACGAGAACTCACCTTAAATCAAGCAATGCACAACACAACAACTCAAAGGTAGGGTAGCACACGACAACTAGGACGTCACAGCACAACGGACTCGGCACGACCTAATAATATAAGTCTCGTCTTAACATATATCTCATATGATAATTAAAAACGTAAAAGTTTCCAAAGGTCAACTATTCTCATTCCCAAAATTATTCCAATTTCCATTTCCAAAATACTTTCGTTTTACCCGTTTATTAGAGTTTGGTATCATCATTCGTGTAACGGAAGGAACACACATACTCAAAAGTACACACGCCAAAAGGAATAAGACAAGGAAATTTGACGCGGAGAGGGTTGACGAGAACTCGAGTCAAGAAGAGATGACGGAGAAAAAAAAAAGATATCAAATAGCAAACACAACAAATAAGATGAAGAGATTCGTAAGCGCCGGTACTTTCCCGTAATCCCATTTAGTTATAAAAGTATACTCGTTTTAATAGTTTAAAAGTAAAATTTCGCCATGACTCGTCCGTTCATTGAACGTTTCCAAGTCGAAAGACTTTATTAGAAATAATTTCCAAGGCAGTTTAGATGACGTGAAACTTATAAATATTATTGTTCGTTAGACATTATTTCCATTGTTTACCCGTTGCGAATCAAATACATTAAATTCATCATGAGTCTAATGTACTATATTCGTTTCGTGTCCAATGGTCAAAAATGTCCAAAGACCAATAATAGTCCAAGCCTCAATATATATTCCAAGTCCGGTGTTGCAAAAATTCTCAAAGTAATCCGACTACCGATCATTCATCAAGTCAATCTAGTACACAGCCATGGTCAAAGGTCTATTATAGTTAAAACGATCCGTAACTTCAACAATATTCCGATCAATATTCTAACGAAACCAAATATAACATTTTCCAACAATTTGCCACGAAACATCAAATAACTCTCGTGATTTCCATTTTTTATTAAAATCGACAATTACACTTTAAATTCCTTTTTGTCAATTATATATTATCTAATAAATCTTAAATTTGTTAACTAATATTACTAACAAGTACTATTATTATTTTATTTTCCTTCTTATTTATGTCAAGTTGTAATACGCCACAATTTATTGTCCATTTTAAGTCAAATTCTCGTATCAAATCCCTAGGGTCTAAGGGCATGTTTGGTACAAAGAAATGGGCCAAGAGAAAAGGAATTCAACAAATATCTCTTGTTTGGTACAAAGAAATGGGCCAAGAGAAATGGGCCAAGATTTCTCAGATTTCTCAAGAATTCTCTTGTTTGGTATGTTAGAGAAATAAAAAGGTGGAGAATTGTGGGGAATTGGTGGAGAATTGGTAGTGTAAATTTTTGAGTTTGATTTCCACTAGTTTTAGTATGGAAATGGGAGAATTGGTGGAGAATTGGTATGTTAGAGAAAGTTTTTTTTTTTTTTTTTCTTTTCATTTTTTTTTAGTTGCAAACCGATTTACGTAAATGTATTTTTTATAAAAAAAATTAATAATTTTTTTAAAATAAATTTTTTATAAAATAAGTTTTTAAAAAAAAATTAAAATAAATTTTTTATAAAAAATAATTTAAAAAAATATATTTTTTTTAAAATATATTTTTTATAGAATTGTTATTTAGAAAAAATAATTTTTTTTAAATAATTTTTTTAATTAATTTTATAAAAAATAAATTTTAAAATAAATTTAAAAAAAATAATTTTTTTTTTAAAATAAGTTTTTTTTAAAAATAAAAAAAAATAATTAATTTTATAAAAAAAAATTTATAATAATTTAAAAAAATAATTTTTTTTTAATAATTTTTTTTTTAAAAAAATAATTAATTTTATAAAAAAATAATTTTAAAATAAATTAAAAAAATAATTTTTTTTAAATAATTTTTTTAATTAATTTTATAAAAAATAAATTTTAAAATAAATTAAAAAAAATTTTTTTAAATAAGTTTTTTTTTTAAAAAAAATAAAAAAAATAATTAATTTTATAAAAAAAATTAAAAAAAATTAAAAAAAATAATTTTTTTTAAATAAGTTTTTTTTTTTTAAAAATAAAAAAATAATCATTAATTTTATAAAAAAAAATTTAAAATAAATTAAAAAAAATAAAATTTTTTTTTTAAATAAGTTTTTTTAAAAAATAAAATAAAAAAAATAATAATTTAAAAAAAAAATATTTTTTTTAAATATATATTTTTTAGAATTGTTATTTAGAAAAAAAAAATTTTTTTTAAATCAACAAACAAAAGTTTTAATTCTTTCAATAAAAAGTTTTTTTTTTTTTTTTTTTTTTTTGCCAATTCTCGAGTTTATTTCTCATGTTACCAAACACTAGAATTGACTTTAATTTCTCTACCCATTTCTATTCTCTGAATTCTATTCTCTACTTCATTTCTATTCTCTGAAATTCTCTGTACCAAACGTGCCCTAAACTCAATTCCCGAACCCAATACTAACCCAATAAAATCCCATGGTCACAAGGTCGGGTCAACAAGTCAACACATCCCAATATCAAATCCATATAACCAAGTGTAGGCAAACCGAGGTCACACCGAGACCACAAGGTCTCGGCTAACACCCGTATAGCCAAACATCACAAATTATTTAGTCCAAGTTATAATTTCACAAGTAATCCTCTCGGCCACAACTAAATCCTACGGCTCGAATTCTAAATCAAGACCAAGCCAACAACCATCAATAATAATAACTTACCATGCCGAGACCTCGGGGTCTCGGCTCGAGTCGTTGTCGCGGACAGAAACTAAATGGACTGAAAAGAACCCAAACGGACCACAAAACAGGAAAATAATATACAGGCTCTTGCCGAGACCCCCTTGGTCTCGGTTCAAACCATGACGAGCTCAAAACAACCAAAACAATCCCAAAATTCATCATAATCATTCGGACCAATATATATTTACCTCGCCGAGACCAAGTGGTCTCGGCTATGAACCCGTGCCGAGAGTGAACAAACCAAACGGACCCAAAGTTAACCAAAGCCAAATGGCCCTCGGCCTGATACAAATCCAAAACCAATCCCAGTGGCTGTCGTTTCTCACCAAGACCAAATCAAGGAATACCAAAATAAACCCAACAAACTAAGCAGAAATGACAAGAATAAGCTCCTCGTGAGCTTATTCATCACGCGACATCACACAAGAACCCAAACGCAACAGAATGATGATACCCATTTTTAATCCGTTTTTAACTCAAAATAGATTTACAACTCGTTTTAAACACCATAAATCGTTTTATGCTTCGTTTGACACACACACCGATTCACACCAAGGGTGTGAATCATGTTCCTACTAGCTTGTTTTAAAGGGACTCGATTATACACTTACCAAACGGAAAACAAACAACAAATAGATAGTAGGAGCGGCGGTGGAGGTGGCACGTCGGGTGGTTACACGGCGCTTACACCACAGATCGGGGACAAGGAAGGTGAAATAAGGGTGGGTTTGTTGTTGTTTGGTGGAGGAAGGTGGCGGTGGGTTGTTATTTGGCCGACGACGGCTGCAAAGAGAGGGGGAAGTGATGTTTTAGGGTTAGGCAGTAATAAAAGTGAAGAGAGAGAGGGGGTGACGGCTTGTGTGTGAGGAGTGAGTAAAATTAACCCTAATGTGGGTATAAAAGTTTCTTATATAGGCCTACGACTACATGTGAAACCCTAATGTCCCCCAGGGACTAAAACTGTAACATAAGGCAAGGGTGGGAAGTGGAATTTGATTATTCTTTTAATGAAACTCTAACGAAGCTAATTTGGGTGTCGAAACATTTTACCGAGTATTTTTAACTTATGCCATTAGTTTTAAAACTATTTTTCCATTCAAATTGATTACAAATACGCCCATGTTCGTGTTATCTCGTTAAAATCAATATTTTTACGTGTTATTAGGTTTATTCGTGCCGACTCGCGTTGTGTGGTCTATCTCACAAACACACATAATAGTGAACACATAAACTGAATAAATAGATCACATCGAACTTAAGGTTGCGCAAGGACTTGGAAAATTCACGGTTGCTACAGTCTACCCCCGTTAACAGAATTTTCAAAATTCAGTTGTCTAAGGGTCTGAGCTTGCTCGGACAATATTCACCCTTCGATTTGGTTGCACACAGGAAGGTCAGGGTGTAGGTGTCAATCCAAATAGTACCGGGTGCTACTTCCCAAATGGTACTATCAATACTTCCTAACCTCTAGAAATCACACAAGTGAAACCACATAATAATCACATAGTAAGGCAAGCTTTCCCGTCCTTGAGCAAAGCTGTCAAAAACCTTAGGTATCCTTTCAGTAGTTTAAGTTGAGCCTCAACTGAAATCTATCTTAACCCCACAACTCATCAAACAAGAACTGTCATGAGATTAAATTAAACCACAGTTTAAGCCCAATAACAACTTGATTTCAGCTTAATCTCACAACTCATCAAACAAGAACTGTCATGAGATTAAACCTAATTTTAAACTACGTAACAACTTGAATCTAACTTAACTTCACAACTCATCAAACAAGAACTGTCATGAAATTAAGTTAGGTATCAAGTTGTAAGAAAAGAAATTCAACATTTTTGAAGGATTGACTCAATTTTGGGATCGCTTTCAAATAAACAACTAGTAGATAACCAAGGAGAAGGTTCAACTAAGGGGGATGTGCATTCCTGTTTCCTCCAAAATCAATAGTGCATGCCCTAAGCATATCTCCTAATGTCGGATAGTATGCTCACCCTGACCATCGGTCTAGGAATGGTAGGTCGTACTCCAATCTAACTGTGTTCCTAATGCGTCCTATAATGTTTACCAAAATCGCGATGTGGATCGTCTGTCACAATTCGATATAATAGGTAAGGCGCTCCTCATGTATGCCGCTCTAATTGGATTCCTTATCTTTGAATACTACGGAGACATTGGTCAAACCAAAGGACTTATCCTGAAAACTCGAAATGCCTGTATATCATTCTTAACGCGATTTTAGGGCTGTCAGTCTTGTGCACTCTCAACTAATGATATTCGGGTTCGGAATCTTTCTTCGAGAAGTATCGCGTATCATGAAATTTGTGTCGCTCCGGGAGATAAGTTGATGCGTATCTCAATTCTTCAAGGAGAGGTAAATCCTGTTAGGTTTTTACGAAGTACTCCAAGGAAGTCTTTAGCACGCGAGGCATCTTTGGGTTTCTGCTCGTCCCACTAGGCGCACAAAAATAGGCGGTTCGTAGTAACTATCGAGTGGTTAGGCTTTATGAAATGCCTCGTCCATTCTTGAGCAAAATCATTTAAAATTTTTAAGCTAAGTAGCAACTTTAAACTCAATCTCACATCTCATCAAACAAGAAATGACATGAAATTAAGTTAAAAGTTGTTAAAAAGCTTACTTTTTTTTTTCTTTTTTTTTTTTACATTTAGTTAAAGTTTGGGGTTGCTAAAAAATGAACGGGTGGCATTTCAGCATCCAAAGGTCTTGCTACCAGGTGGTGAAGATTTGAACCATCTTATCGGTTTCTACCTTTTTGGTCATACGCTATGTCAACCTCCTAACTAAGAGCTAGGACACTAGGCTTCACCTTTAATAGAGGTATGAATAAGTGGAAATAAATCTATAATCGACGTCGGAATCAAACAGTATGATGGTCTAATATCTATTTAAGGAGAACCTACCCGTCACGAGATTCGGGTTCTGGCGTCCTTCTTCAGCGTTCATCACGAATACCCACCCACGGACTGGGTTGCCATTGTTTCCAGTTTTTCCATTAGTCACTAAGGCCTGATTCTGGTTATTCTGCACTTGCCCCTGTACCCTATTCAACTTAGGACACGTGTTTCGGAAATGATCCAGGCTCCCGCACTCATAACATGTCCTTGGGTAAATGACATTAATCGGAGTCGCTTGCATGGCTACTGTTCGACAATCCCTTGCAATGTGACCAGTCTGATTTCAGCTGAAACACACTAGGCAGGGTTTAGTCTCCAAGTGATGGTAGTTACATTTGGCACATTTAGGGTGAGGGCCTTTATATCCCTTACGACCCGAGCTCGTTGCCATAAATCCTTTTCCCCATTTCACCTTCTTATTTTCATCATTTGCATCTCCTTGTTTACTTGTCTCACTCATGGTCTTCCTCTTATCACCGTTCTTGGACAATGCCCCATTCCTAACCATTTCATCCGTTAAGGTTGCATATTTCAGTATCTTGCTCTGAAGGGTAGGAGGCTCAATCGCTTTCACCATCCCGCGAATCTCAGGGACCAAACCATAGATGTATCTCTCAATTCTCTTGGATTCAGGAGTGACCATGTGAGGTACTAGTCTAGCAAGCTCATGGAATCGAGCTGTATAAGCTACATGACCAGCTCCTACCATAGCATGGTTGTAGAACTCATGCTCTAGCTTCTGCATCTCGTTGTTTGGGCAATACTCCTTCTTTAGTAATGCCTTAAGGTCATCCCAACTCATTCTCATGACGGCTTCTCTTCCTCTGGCCTGGATTTGCGTGTTTCACCAGGTCAGAGCCTTTCCCGTGAACGAGCTTGCAGCGTACTTCACCTTCTAGTGAGCTGCACACTCGCTTATGTCCATTACTGCCTCCATTTTCTCAATCCATCTTGTGTACACCAATGCTCCTCCATTGCCATCAAAGTCCACTGGTTTGCATGCTGTAAACTCTTTGTACGAACATCCCTTGCCACTATTGTTGTTGTTGCCATTATTGTTGTGGTCACTGCCAATGCCATTGTCTGCATGGTAATTCCCGCTTCCATTGTTTCCTAGATTATTGATGTGGTCGCCAACTTGGGTGACGATAGTGGGTAGCAATGCTTGTAGTTGCTCGGCGATCATGGCGGAAAGGTCAGGATTCACATTGTCGTTGCCGTTGTTCGCGGTGCCGCGACCACCTGCTCTACCTCCTCGCCCACCAGTCCTTCCACCCCTCGATGGTGGAATGCCTCGGTTAACTCGAGTCGACCTTCTTGGAGGCATGATTCTTCAAAATAGGACATTGGTAGACGTTAGATAGGAGGTAGGTAGGATGGGTCGGTATACGTGTCGTACTACTACACTCAACTTCCCATATGACAGTCCATGAATTTGATAAGTCCATGCCGCATCATGTTATCGTAAAAACGTTGGCCAGGCGTTTTTAGGATAGCATCATGATGCATTTACTTATTATCACCACTTCATGTCATACTATACGCATAATCGCACACGTAGTTCCTATAATGCAAACTATATGAGGATTCTTAGGCTATAGTCAAGGTTAAACCAACTAATTCTCTATAACCAAGGCTCTGATGCCAATCTGTCACACCCCAAAAATGGCGCAGCGGAATGGCATTTACGGGGCATGACCTCATAGACAAGAACACAAGGTGTCACAACAGAGAAACACTACATGCATAACATACGGTAGATAATAGTCGCAAACTCCCACGACCGGGATAAGTACAATATCCAAGGTAAACATACGCCTCAAAGTTAAACAACGTAACTAGGGAATATCAAATGCAACTCCACGAGATATAACCCGGGAGGGTCTTGTCTTAAGTCTTGCTAAGTCAGTCAATGCTAAACCTTCTAAGCAGCTTCAATAACACCTGAAAATGGTACTAGAAAACGTCAACATAAAGTTGGAGAGCTCGTAGGTTTAGATGTTAAACCACGAAGCTGTGAATAATAGCGTAGGACAATAGTGAGCACGATATACAAATATGAGCACATAGTAACGATCACAAACTATCACAAACATGAAAACACGCATATTTGATTCACACTTAGTCTGGTTGCCATTTCCTAAATGATATATTGGGTGCCATTCCCCAAAGTTATACTGGGTGCCTTTCCCCAAAGTTATACTGGGTGCCATTCCCCAAAGTTATACTGTCAATGCATCACTAATCGGTTGCACACGTCAAGCCAAGTCACACAATTGAATTCACACAATAAGGCACATATTGCAATCAAAACACACATATTGTCCAAAAACATGAAAACATTGTGTCACAGCATAAAAACAGTTAAAATATCATTTGAGTACCATTTCCCCCAAGGAAAACATAATGAAAAAGGGGCTACGAGAACTCACCTTAAATCAAGCAATGCGCAACACAACAACTCAAAGGTAGGGTAGCACACGGCAACGAGGACGTCACAGCACCACGGACTCGGCACGACCTAATAATATAAGTCTCGTCTTAACATATATCTCCTATGATAATTAAAGACGTAAAAGTTTCCAAAGGTCAACTATTCTCATTCCCAAAATTATTCCAATTTCCATTTCCAAAATACTTTCGTTTTATCCGTATATTAGAGTTTGGTATCATCATTCGTGTAACGGAAGGAACACACAGACTCAAAAGTACACACGCCAAAAGGAATAAGACAAGGAAATTTGACGCGGAGAGGGTTGACGAGAACTCGAGTCAAGAAGAGATGACGGAGAGAAAACAAAAAGACATCAAATAGCAAACACAACAAATAAGATGAATAGATTGGTAAGCGTCGGTACTTTCCCGTAATCCCATTTAGTTATAAAAGTATACTCGTTTTAATAGTTTAAAAGTAAAATTTCGCCATGACTCGTCCGTTCATTGAACGTTTCCAAGTCGAAAGACTTTATTAGAAATAATTTCCAAGGCAGTTTAGATGACGTGAAACTTATAAATATTATTGTTCGTTAGACATTATTTCCATTGTTTACCCGTTGCGAATCGAATACATTAAATTCATCATGAGTCTAATGTACTATATTCGTTTCGTGTCCAATGGTCAAAAATGTCCAAAGTCCAATAATAGTCCAAGCCTCAATATATATTTCAAGTCCGGTGTTGCAAAAATTCTCAAAGTAATCCGACTACCAATCATTCATCAAGTCAATCTAATACACAGCCATGGTCAAAGGTCTATTATAGTTAAAACGATCCGTAACTTCAACAATATTCCGATCAATATCCTAACGAAACCAAATATAACATTTTCCAACAATTTGCCTCGAAACATCAAATAACTCTCGTGATTTCCATTTTTTATTAAAATCGACAATTACACTTTAAATTCCTTTTTGTCAATTATATATTATCTAATAAATCTTAAATTTGTTAACTAATATTATTAACAAGTACTATTATTATTTTATTTTCCTTCTTATTTATGTCAAGTTGTAATACGCCACAATTTATTGTCCGTTTTAAGTCAAATTCTCGTATCAAATCCCTAGGGTCTAAACTCAATTCCCGAACCCAATACTAACCCAATATAATCCCATGGTCACAAGGTCGGGTCAACAAGTCAACACATCCCAATATCAAATCCATATAACCAAGTGTAGGCAAACCGAGGTCACACCGAGACCACAAGGTCTCGGCTAACACCCGTATAGCCAAACATCACAAATTATTTAGTCCAAGTTATAATTTCACAAGTAATCCTCTCGGCCACAACTAAATCCTACGGCTCGAATTCTAAATCAAGACCAAGCCAACAACCATCAATAATAATAACTTATCATGCCGAGACCTCGGGGTCTCGGCTCGAGTCGTTGTCGCGGACAGAAACTAAATGGACTGAAAAGAACCCAAACGTACCACAAAACAGGAAAATAATTTACAGGCTCTTGCCGAGACCCCCTTGGTCTCGGTTCAAACCATGACGAGCTCAAAACAACCAAAACAATCCCAAAATTCATCATAATCATTCGGACCAATTATATTTACCACGCCGAGACCAAGTGGTCTCGGCTATGAACCCGTGCCGAGAGTGAACAAACCAAACGGACCCAAAGTTAACCAAAGCCAAATGGCCCTCGGCCTGATACAAATCCAAAACCAATCCCAGTGGCTGTCGTTTCTCACCAAGACGAAACCAAGGAATACCAAAATAAACCCAACAAACTAAGCAGACAATGAAAAGAATAAGCTCCTCGTGAGCTTATTCATCACGCGACATCACACAAGAACCCAAACGCAACAGAATGATGATACCCATTTTTAATCCGTTTTTAACTCAAAATAGATTTACAACTCGTTTTAAACACCATAAATCGTTTTATGCTTCGTTTGACACACACACCGATGCACACCAAGGGTGTGAATCATGTTCCTACTGGCTTGTTTTAAAGGGACTCGATTATACACTTACCAAACGGAAAACAAACAACAAATAGAGAGTAGGAGTGGCGGTGGAGGTGGCACGTGGGGTGGTTACACGGCGCATACACCACAGATCGGGGACAAGGAAGGTGAAATAAGGGTGGGTTTGTTGTTGTTTGGTGGAGGAAGGTGGCGGAGGGTTGTTATTTGGCCGACGACGGCTGCAAAGAGAGGGGGAAGTGATGTTTTAGGGTTAGGCAGTAATAAAAGTGAAGAGAGAGAGGGGGTGACGGCTTGTGTGTGAGGAGTGAGTAAAATTAACCCTAATGTGGGTATAAAAGTTTCTTATATAGGCCTACGACAACATGTGAAACCCTAATGTCCCCCAGGGACTAAAACTGTAACATAAGGCAAGGGTGGGAAGTGGAATTTGATTATTCTTTTAACGAAACTCTAACAAAGCTAATTTGGGTGTCGAAATATTTTCCCGAGTATTTTTAACTTATGCCATTAGTTTTAAAACTATTTTCCAATCAAATTGATTACAAATATGTCCATGTTCGTGTTATCTCGTAAAAATCAATATTTTTATGTGTTATTAGGTTTATTCGTGCCGACTCGCGTTGTGTGGTCTATTTCACAAACACACATAATAGTGAACACATAAACTGACTAAATAGATCACATCGAACTTAAGGTTGCGCAAGGACTTGGAAAATTCACGGTTGCTACATCACCAACGTAAGCTGACCCTTTTAGCATGTATTTTCAGGTTTTAGGTGATAGCTTATTTCTGGAGGCGCTTGGCAAGGGGCATGGTCATAGACAACTCTGATATTTATATTTGGGACCGCTTTATTTATTTTATGGGCCTGTTTCCGCACTACTTTTGAAAAATGTATATTTAACACTTTTTGTTAATAAATTTTATTCTAAACGGTTGAGGTAAAACCGTTCTTTGTACCTTGTGTTGTGATATCAATTGAGTAGCACCCCAGTGACATGTATGCTTTTGCTGGACCCGATTTTCGGGGTGTTACAGATTGGTATCAGAGCCTAGGTTATAGAGAACTGGGTTTATTTTCTAAAACCTGGACTATAACCACTTTCATAAAAACTAAACCCTATGACCGCCACGTGCCTGCCTACCAAGCTGATGCCTTGTTGTTCAATCGAAGTTGTTCAATCAATGTTGTACCTCCCGCTTTAAGTACTATGTGCATTACTGATTCAACCGACTGATTGCTAGTAGCAATCAACATTTTCCCTCAGAGTTGTACTCTGCACTTGCTAAACTCTCCATTTTGCAGAGATTCCACGCTCAGCAGAAATTTGAAGACCTTAAGGAGTAACCTAAACCGCGTTCCTTGGGACAACCACCTGACTTTTCACTCGTCCCTCGGAAGCACCAGTGATCCTTGCTACCTCCTTACCGGATAATCAATCATATCATAAACGAAACTTTGGAAGTAAATCTCGCGCCGCTACCGGAGTAATTGTTGATAATCCTACCTAATCTACTCACCTTCTGCTAAATGATGAAACGACTGTATGGGCAAACTTGCACGTCAATACTCATCGGAAATCATTTCACGGCATAGAGTGTCGATTCTTACCATTCTCTGATCGGGATAGTTGTTTCACATCAACATCCTGGTAATCAATCCAAAGAACCATGAGAACAGATTTGGATATGAATAATGTGTATCATCTCCAGACTGATGGCCGAAGTGAAGAAATCATTCAAGCGTTGGAGGACATATTGTATGCCTGTGTAATTTGGCAATGGTTGTGATTCGCTGGAATCAACACGTATTTTTTTCTCCAAGGATTTACAAAAGAAATATGTAAACCCGAGTCGTTTTCCCCAACGAAGGAATGAATGGAATTTGTGATTTTGGATCGTGAATTGTGTGATGAATAGTGATAAAGATGAGATTTTTTTGGTTTTTAATCTACGAATATGAAATATAATCTAAAAACAGTTAAATAAGCAAAGAAAATGATTAACTCAAGCCTACGTGACTAGAAACGCAAAGGAAACCTATAAACGTGCAAAACCCGGACTAATCCCGAGCTTTAAAAGCAAAACTAATAAATATTAACCTTAGGCATGAAATTATATTTTTCCTAAGTCCTAAATTATAAAAGAAAATTTTAGAAAAAAGATTTGTATTTTTCTGATTTTTATATTTTTTATTATGAATTAAAAACTAAATTTAAAAGAAAAATAAACTGAAAATACTAAATGAAAATGGAAAATTATGAAAAATTACAGGAAAGTGCTAACTGATGTTCTAGACCTAGGAAAAATAAGGTGAAGCTGCCAGCTTATTGGGATAAGCTGGAATAAGCCAAACTGTTGAAATAAGCTAAATGGATTACAACTATGTTAAATATTTAATAATGTATAACTTAACCAGTTAAAGACCCTAGGGCAGTTGGTGTTGGTGTGCTTGTGTGAGTCCAGAGACCAGGGTTCGAACCCCTTGGCTCTCTTTTTGCTATTTATTTTATTTTTTTGTTTTTCTGATTAAAACTCAATAAGCACAAACCAATAAGCAACTTTTGTAAAAGAGATTATTTTTGAAAACCAAAAATAAGCTCAGAATGAGCTGATGAAAGCTGATCAGTAGTGTAAAAAGAGAATAAGCCCAAGGCTTTTTACTAAATGGCTGATAAGCTATTAATAAGCTAAGGCAAAGTTGAAATAAGCTAAACAACCAACAATAAGCTAAAATGAAAACTGAAAAAGCCACAAGAAGAACAAATAAGCACTGAACAAAGCTCAAATAAGCACAAAGGGACTGCTATGCACAGGGCAATGTGCAGTCCACCTAGGCAGGTTTAAGGTTATATTTAAGCACTTATATAACAACTAAATATCACAAAAGCTGATAATACCTAAAGCTGACCTAGCAAGGATCTCAGAAACCAAAAATCAGACCAAGTGGAGCTTATTTACTGCTTAAAGATAAGCTTAGAAATAGCTCAGTTCACTCAAATGAGCACTGATCACTCAGTGTAAGTTTGAGTGAATTGAGCACTTTTGAGCTTATTTTAAAGCTCAAATAAGCTATACTAAGGTTTGATTATGGAATAAGCCAAGAAAAACTAGCAAACTACTGATAAGCCAAAGATTTAAGGTCAGAATAACACAAATAAGCACTTAATGGGGTCTAGAAAATCTGATGCAGACTGCACTTGTTAAGTCTGCACAGGTTTTGGGAAATTTGGTCAAAAACACTCAAAACTTGGTTATATCATTCCAACTCTTGATTTTCATCTTAAAGAACTGATTTAAACACAAAAAGACCAAAAGTAAAGACAAAATCTGCTTATCTCTAGGATAAGCAGATTTGATCAGTTGAGTTTCTTAAACTAAGAAATCCAACTTGAACCATCAAATTCAATCAAGCAAGCCCAAAATAACTTACAAACAACTTATTTAACCTATTTTAAACAAGATCAAAGTTAAGCAATTGGTAAATGAACAGTGATCTCCCAAATTGACCCATTTTAGGTTCTGACCCAAACAGTCCTTTGTGAGGGACTGATTTGAATTTTAAACTAGAAATGACCTAAATAAGCTATGAAACTACCTAAACTCTGATTACTTGACTTGTTTTAACCCTAATAAACAACTCTCAGAAGAAAAATAAGCACTAAATAAGCTATAATCTAATTGGACTGTTTTTGACTATTTTGGCTTTTTTAGAGCAAAATGAAATTTAGCAACTAACTACTATTAAATAAGCATTAAACAAGATCAAATATGCTACAACTACTCTAATAAGCACTGAAAAATCAGGAATAAGCACATGAACAGTAAAAAGCTAAAATATGCAAAAATTAGAAAATGCTTACAATTGCATTTGCTCAGAACAGGACTGAACTATTAACCACACAACCCCAGCTTGTTAACACAAGCTAATAAACCCCATAAGCTCTTCCATGAGCAGCTTATCATCCAAAACTGCTTATCTTGACCTCCAGTTGACTTTCTTTGTCTTGTCTTGGATTTCTTGAATTAATCGGGTTCTATCTAATATAAGCTTACAAAAAGCTATAATAAGCTTATATAAACTTATATGAATGGTGAGGAAGAATGGTGAACTTATTTAACAATAACTTAGCTTAATTCGAATTAAGTGATAAACTTGAATTTTCATTAACGATTAAAATGGAGTACAATACTGCTAAGATTAGAACAATTATACTAAAAACAACTTGAATTAAACACTGGGACTTTTAAAGTTACAATTTCTATTTGATTACTACTAATACGACTATCACTAATTTTCTAACTGCCCAATTGGCTTACAATTGATGCCTATTTATACTAAAAAGATCTGGGAACTTCTTGTCTTCATCTCTGATCACTTCTGAACCCTTGGATTGGTGTGAATCAATCTCAGCCTTCCTTTGCAGTTTTGGCGCCAAAAAGGAGATAGTGGAAAAAACCACTTGGTTCTGATAACTTGATGGGAACGAAGCATTAAATGCTTCTTGGTTTGTTAGGTGGAGTGTAGTGGTATGGTTTTGGCGGGTGTTAGTTTCAGAAGAAAGGTTTGACCAGGTCAAACCTGGTATTAGCTAAATAAAGGAACCGGGTTGGGTTTTAGGGATTGGGCTGGTGGAGTTGGGCTGGGTTGGTAGCTGGGTTTATTATTAGGATAGAAATGGGTTTAAAGGGTTAGGTTAGTTAGGATTAGAATTGGAATTGGTTTTAACTTTGAGGGACCATTGTTGTAATAATCTGAAAATCCAAGGACCAAGGTTGCCAAAAATGAAAATTATTTCCAAGGACCATTTGTGTCATTTTGGTATTCTGGGGGGGGTTGACTTTGACTTTTGTCTTCACTTGATCAAATGTACAATTGTAGCCGAGTCGATCCAAAAATGCCCGTTTTCGCTCCGTTTTCAATCCTTTGTACCTGAAACACATAAAAACACAAACCAAGGATATCTGCAGTATAATCTGGGTGTTTTTGGTCATTTTTGTGTCTTTTATGGGTTTAAAATGATGAGTATTTACACACTCATCAATCCCCCACACTAAACTATTGCTAGTCCCATGCAATCCGATCATATAAAGTAATGAAAGGATTAAAAGAATACCAAGCATACCCCGTTTCGACTTTTTATTTGATGCAAGAAATTTAAACTAAAACAAAAATAGACAATGTTGACATAAATAAATGCCTAAAAACATTATCAATATTTATTCATATCTCTATGTTTTGATGATCACAAAATGTAAACTCATTAAAACATAAACTTATAAATTAAACAAGTACTTAGTTGTAAATATTCACTTCTACAACTAAAATCACTTAAGGTATGAATGAACTAATGCTTAATGCATTATATGATCAAAGGAACATTTTCTTAATAACTAGATTTTTTATAAAACATCAAAAACATTTTATATATTTTGAAAAACATTTTTGGTATTAAATAAAAATGTTTAATCTTTTATAAAAATATGAATTCAAATTTTTAACCAAAATCAGTTAAAATGTTTCAGAAAAACCTTCACCACAAAAGGACAAAACTGGCCAACGTTCAGCAGGGGCGGCCCCCTTAATTTTACTAGGCGGCCCCCTTAAAATTAAGGGGACCGCTCCCCTATTTAAGGGGGCCGGCCACGCTCCAGTAGGGTCCAGCTGTCCAGATTTTTCTCCTATAAATACCAGCCTTCCCCTAGATTTTTACTCACCCTTTTGCACTAAAACTTTCTGTTGTAAATCTCATTTCATATCTTCAAAAAACCTTTGATCATGTAATCTTAAGCATTGGTTTCCAAGTGATCCAAGCTTCCACCATCCAAGTGCAAAAGAAGAATACTTCTATCAATCAAGACTAGAAGTATTACAACTTAGTAGCATCTTGTTACTCAAGTTGTTTGTTTTGTATACTTTGTAAATTTTTCATTCATTTGTGTAAAGTGTGTATATAAGTTGTAAACATAAGTGATTAGGCTAGAGTAGTGTGTAAGTAGTGAAGAAGGTGGATAAATAGTTGTGGAGTAAAGAAGTAGAGTAGAAGCCTTGTAAAGTTGTGAAGTAGAGAAGTCTTGAAGCCGTTGTGAAGCCATAGCCTAGAAGTCGTGAAGCCGTAGCATAGAGGTTGTGAAGCGGTCGTGTTGAAGCCATGAAGTCCTAGTCGTGAAGTCCTAGTGTTAAATTCGTGAAGCCGTAGCATAGAGGTTGTGTAGCGGTCGTGTTGAAGCCATGAAGTCCTAGTCGTGAAGTCCTAGTGTTGAAGTCGTGAAGCCGTAGCATAGAGGTTGTGTAGCGGTCGTGTTGAAGCCATGAAGTCCTAGTCGTGAAGTCCTAGTGTTGAAGTCGTGAAGCCGTAGCATAGAGGTTGTGTAGCGGTCATGTTGAAGCCGTGAAGTCCTAGTCGTGAAGTTCTAGTGTTGAAGTTGTGAAGCCGTAGCATAGAGGTTGTGTAGCGGTCATGTTGAAGTCGTGAAGTCTTAGTCGTGAAGACATAGTGTTGAAGTCGTGAAGCCGCAACATAGAGGTTGTGTAGCGGTCGTGTTGAAGTCGTGAAGAAGTCGTGAGACAGTCGTGAAGCCGTTGTGAAGAAGTCGTGAATAAGTTGTGAAGAAGTTGTGTTGTGAAGTTGTGAGATTGGTTCTAGCTACGATTAGAACTCGACATTTAGCTTTGTGTCGTTAAACCCGTGTAAGCCAAAGTTGTGTACGATTTTCTCCACCATAAGGGAGCTTATTGAAGTTGTGAAGAAAACTCTCGAGCTCGGTGCTCGGGGAGTGGAGTAAGGAAAGGAAGGTGTCCTTGTAGCCGAACCACTATAAATCTCTCGTGTCTCGGTTAGATCTTTCCATACCTTATTTATTTCTTTACTTGCATCGTCATTACTTTCATACACATAGGCTTATATAATTGCTAGTATTAATTAGAAGTCGACTTCACATAAAGATCAATTTGAAAATCCATTCAAGAAACCAAAACTTTTACAATCAATTTAAAAGAATACATATATAACTAATAATAAGATTTAAGTTTTATTTTTCATAACAAACTTGAATCTAAGTTTTTAAAAGTAAACAAAGGTTTTATAATAAATCAAAAGACGTAAAACTATTCAACCCCCCCTTCTAGTTTTCCACAGACAAAATGCTTGATTTCCAAAAATGGTATCACGGAACAGGATTCACACAAACTGGGTGTCTCCAGGGAATTGAAATCGTCATCCTCTTTTTTATACTCCCAACCAAGCTTAAACTCAATGTGCAAATATTTTTGTAAAATACTAACACTACTTATACAAATAATCTATGTAAGCCGAGACTTAACTTTTCACTCCCACATTTATTCAAGTTAGGTGAATGTGCTTGATTTTCAAAATTTTGATCACAAAAATCGACGTTTTTATAAAATTTTGACTAATACTAGTTGAAAGATAGATTTAAAATTTACAACGAGCAAGTTTCAAAACTTTATTCAACACATCAAAATTTATTGCATTTTACAATATCATTCCATTTTATTTTATTTTTTCTTTTCATTTTTACATCATCATTTTTTATTTTTTTTTTCACTTGTGCAACATAAACTACCGGAGTTTCACGGGAACCAAGACCTTACACCTTCCGGAATAAAGGATCCACGGGCCATTACAACGGAGAGTTCCAAGACTCTAAACATTCCTGAAATGAGGATCCAAGGGTGTTAGACCAAGACCTCACACATTCCTGAATTAGAGGTCCAAGGGCCGGTGTAAGAGGGTAGCCAAGACCTAAACGCCTTCCGGAAATAAGGATCCAAGGGCCGATCTTAAACCGTAGCTTTTTTAGCACATACATTTATTACTTAACTTTTGCAACTTTCAAGCAACGTCTCACTTTCATTTTGCATTATTATGACATATGCTTGTTCTGAAGTTTAAATAAATCTTTGAACTAGTATTTTTCAAAATCGTATATAAAAAAAATGATTTAGTGTGTTCAACTGTTTGAAAATAAGCACTTATTAAGTCAGATTAGTTATCTCCTGGGAGGAAAAGCCATAGATTACTTATATAAGCTCTAAAGAAAACCAACTATTCTACGCTTAGCATTTTCATTTGCACATATCGTAAAACCTTAGTCTAATCGTTAAGGAAGCAACCAGATCAACACTCTGGCAGAGTCGGGATTCCCCTTTTTCTAACCTAATCAAGACTAAACACTACTTTTTTTTTATTGCAATTCTTATCTAAAAACGAAAAAAAAATTTAAAATTTTTGGCCAAAACGGGGCTACTAGAAGGTACATATGTGACAAAAATCGCGAGAATTCCCCCCCACACTTAGAATTGAATATTGCCCTCAATATTCAAAGTACCGGCTATTATGCCGACACTTAGAACTTAAAAAGGTAATACTAATAGCCAAGTGTGTGACAGAAATCTCATTTTTTCACAAACAGGATTAAAAAGATATCCCTAAATAATCGTTAGCAAAAAGATCAGATATTGGGCGGCTGGATTGAAAACAGGCGCATCAATCATCACGATCTAAGGGAAACCTGCAAACAAGAGCAAACAACACACAAAACAAAGCACAGTAGAGGAATCTCCCCACACTTAGTGTCAGAAAATAGAAAGAAGTCAGAAACATGGGTTGTCACCCATGTGGTGCTAATGTTTTTGTTAACCGAGTCACTAGCTTGACTCGACCCCGAATTCATTGGTCCATGGGGAAAGTTTGGAGATCCGGGACAACCATGGGTGGTATGTCCCCTCCAAAGTAATGCTTCAACCTATGACCGTTCACCTTGAAGTTTGGTCCATCGGTTTGAGATAACTCGATGGTGCCATAAGGAAAAACTTGAGCAACGGTGAATGGTCCAGACCAACGGGTTTTTAACTTGCCCGAGAAAATCTTTAATCGAGAATTGAAGAGGACTCGATCACCAACGTTGAAAACGCGGTTTTTGATTTTGGAGTCATGAATTCTCTTCGTCTTCTCTTTGTAGATTAAAGAGTTCTCGTAGGCTTGATCCCTAAGCTCGTTTAATTCATTCATTTGAAACTTTCGGTGATCACTCGCGGTTTTGAGGTCAAAATTTGCATGTTTTAAGGCCCAATAGGCCTTATGTTCGAGCTCAATTGGCAGATGGCATGCTTTTCCGTACACTAGCTTGTAAGGAGTACACCCAATGGGTGTTTTGTATGCTGTACGGAAAGCCAATAAAGCATCATCTAATTTATCGGCCCATGAGGCCCGATTTTCACCAACAGTTCTCTCCAAGATACGTTTCAATCCACGATTGGAAACCTCGACTTGACCGCTTGTTTGCGGGTGATACGCGGTAGAAAGACGGTGAGTGATACCGTACTTAAGCATGACCTTTTCAAATTGGTCATTGCAAAAGTGCGTACCGCGATCACTAATGATAGCACGGGGAGTTCCAAACCGAGCAAAGAGAGATTTCAAAAATTTACAAACTACTCGGGCGTCGTTGGTGGGGAGTGCTTTTGCTTCAACCCATTTAGACAAGTAATCGATGGCCACGAGGATATATTTGTTCCCTCGGGAAGACGGGAATGACCCCATAAAATCGATGCCCCATACGTCAAAGATCTCGCAGACTTGAATTGCATTTTGTGGCATTTCGTCTTTATGCGAGGTTTTTCCTTGACGTTGGCAAGAGTCACATGACTTTACCAAGTCGTGGGCATCACGGTAGATAGTTGGCCAAAAGAAACCGGAATCAAAGACTTTTTTGGCGGTGTAGTTCGGGCCATGATGTCCCCCGGTGGGTCCATTGTGGCAAGCCTTAAGAATATCAACGGCTTCTTGGCCGTGAACACACCGCCGGATGACTTGATCCGCACAAACTTTAAACAAGTAGGGGTCATCCCAAAAGTAATGCTTAACATCTTTGAAGAATTTCTTCTTTTGTTGGGACGACATCCTTTTCACAACAAAATTCCCCGCATGGTAATTTGCAAAGTCGGCAAACCATGGGGTACTTGGATCATCTTTTAATGAAACCATCCCAAGTGTCTCAAGAGGAAATGTTTCGGTAATTTCCTTTTTCTTGAGAACACTTTGATGAGGATTCTCTAATCTGGACAAATGATCGACGGCGAGTGATGAACTCAAATAAGTACATTTTATTACTATCATTTATCCTATTAATTTGACTTGTTTTACTATATTATGTATGAGGATTGATACTTAATCGTTTACTTTTGTAATTCTCAGGTAAAAACAAGCATTTGGTGAAACTTAGCGATTATGGACTAAAAACGGAGTAAAATGATCAAGATTGGAATTGATTGTTGGAATGAAGAGAATGAAGACCACTGCTTGACTTTGAAGAATGCGCCGCATGGATTTATCCCATGCGCCGCATATGAAACTTTGGTCAACGAAGAATAACCAACTTGTTCTACTCCAGATGCGCCGCATCTCACTCGTTACATGCGCCGCATCACTATCAATATTTCACCAGATACGATCCAAGATACAAGAGGACATGCGCCGCATCCAAAGATGAAGATACGCCGCATCTTCTGGCGGTGTACGAATATTCCTGAATATTATAATCTTGGACCCCACGCGAAGTTAAGTACATGCGCCGCATCTACTCCTTAGATGCGCCGCATCTTACCCTCAGACAGAAACTATAAATACCCCAAGACCAGACGAATTCGATGTGATATATATTATATACGTGACCAAAGACCAGAAACCAAGGACGAATTCAGTCAAGGCAGCAGCACAAGACACACCCAAATCAAAGATACAAGAGCTGTAAGAAGGTGCTGCTTGTGTTTAATTCATTAAGTAGTTTTGTTTTATTGTGTTAGTAAACTTTAATTCATCAAGATTGGTGGCTTGTGTAACGTGACAACGGAAAGGTTGCACTCCCTTAAAACTGCTTTCTCATTAATTAAAGTTTATATGTTGATGTCATTGGTGACTTTTATTAGTGCATTGATAACCTCTGTGGCTAGCTGAGCGTTGATCGGGTCGCCATGCCTCTGCCCTCGCCTGTTTATTAGATGCCTATGTATTCTATGGTCTGTAGAAAAGTAGGAGGAAGATAAACGGGATAGTCATAAGTAATCATTAAGGGTTTACTCGCCGATAAGATTAGAACCAACGAGAAAGGACTTAATCTCGGTGCGTTGCATCGAACTATACACTTCATATAACACTAGCAATAAAACAAGTGACAAACTACTTATCATAAGGACAGCCCTCTTATTGTCTCGAGTATTTATCTGTGTACGTGTGTGCTACTTGCTGATTCGTGCCTATTGGTTTACTTTATTATTTAATTGCAAACAAATCGTGCCAGTCTCTCATGCTGAACCCCCTTGCGTTAGATTAGATTGTATAGCTAACTTAATATATTAAAATACTGATTAGAATAACTAGATAATACGTTCCACTCTTAGTGATCGACACTCTACTTACCATTATATTCATACTGACCGGGTACACTGCTCGTTAGGTGTGTGTGTTATTGATAAGTCGGCTAAATATAAATTTAAAACTTGATTAGGCATTAAAACTGCTAAACCGCAACGACACACGCAGCAACATCAAGTTTTTGGCGCCGCTGCCGGGGAGTGAATTGTTATTATCTGTTAATTTGATTAGTATTTTAATTAGGTTTTTAATTTTTTTTATCTAACCGCTAATTTTGTTGTGTATTAGATTAATTTGCATTTATTGTACTATTTTGCATATTTTCTGTTTTTTGTGTATTATTTGTTTGCTTTTATTTGTGTTTATTTTCGTGTGTTTTATTTGTTTTTAATTTTTCGTATTTTTTTTTTTGTGTTCTGCTATCGTTGTACTGAGCTAAATCGAACGATACGGCGCATCTGATTTATTAGATACGGCGTATTGCGTTCAATTTTTATAAAATACAACGCGTTTAATTAATTCGATACGACGCATCTTTTCCCCAAGATACGGCGTATCTGTTTTTAATAAGAAATTTTTTTCTATGCGATAAAGCGATACGACGCATCTTTTCCTCAAGATACGGCGTATCTATTTTTGATAAAAAATTTTTTTTCTAAACGTTAACGCCATACGACGCATCTGCTTCAGCAGATATGGCGTATCTATTATTTTTATTAAAAACAGTTTTCGAATTATTAAACAGATACGGCGCATCGACCTCTGTCGATACGGCGCATCTTCTGAATCAAAAATCTCGTATTTTAAAACGTAACGAACATACGGCGCATTAACTTTTGTTAATACGACGCATTTAATTTTTAATAAATATCGATTTTTGATTATTAAAACAGATACGGCGCATTCGAATTTCTAAGCGGCGTATCTATTTTTTTGAATAAAGTCTGATTTAATTTTAACGATTATAAGATACGGCGTATCCAACTTTTTGGATACGGCGCATCAACATCAGATATCAGAAGCTTTTATTTTACTTTGATCGTTTCACCCTTCTTTTGCACGAGTAAGTTTTATTTCAGGAAGACGGACGATCCGGATATTACAATGGAAGAATATATCAGACTTGGAGAGGAAAGAGCCTTGAGCAATAATGGGATCTACGATTGGGAAAGAGCAAGATATGGTGCACAAGTCATTGATACGAAAGAAATCACTATGGAAGAATACTTGATTCTTGGACGAGAAAAGTCAAGGAAAGAAAGAAACAAATTGCCATTTCAACACACCTGGTGTATGCCAAGTGATAATGAAGGAGATTCGTATACCGTGAAACCAATTCCGGCAATTGTTATTGATAGTACTTTTTCTCCGGAGATTGCACAAGATGATGTGTATACGGAACCTTACGTTGAAGAATATCCTGCAATTGTATTACCACCATTAGACAATCCAACGGATGAAGATGAAAAGTATTCTAATTTTGATTTCGAACCATTTGACGCCATAGTTTATGATGACATACCTCAGCCAGATTTTGACCCAACGAGGGATTTTGAAGAAATCTGGGATTACTTATTTAAGGATGAAATTCGGGACGATGCTGAAGTTGCAAGACCACTAGTTAAAGATGGAGATTCACAAGATGAATCGGAGTCACTTACGACACAAAGTGGTACAAATTTATTTAATATTATTAATCCCGTTACTAATAATCTTGCTAGTTTTCCTAAACAGGTTGCAAAACATAAAGATGATGAGGTGAAATTTATTACACTACCTACTGAAGCACCTGTGATCAACCCGTATTTGGTGGAGCTCGAAGAAGAATTTGGTGATGAGCTCTTAAACATTGCTGTGATCGAAGATGATGATGATGTCGACCCTATGAAGGTTATTGAGGAACTCGAAGTTTTACTTGCTAAAGACCCTTTCTCATCTTCTGCGGAAGTCAAGGGACGCCTTACTACCAAAGAGACTAACCAAGAAGAAAGGAGACTCATTTTTCCTCAACATACTACTCTTTCAGATGAAGTGGTCAAGTCATCCAATTTATCAACCAAACCGGGTATGAATAGGAAAGATGTACATATATTGCCAAGGTATGATCTTTATTTATTTCTTCCATCTTTACTAGCAAATTTACACTCTTTTCGTGTTTATTGCTACTATCACCCGCACTTGATCCCAAGTGGGGGGAACAACACCCTATTACGCAGTAAATAAGGGTAGAGTCAGGCTCGTGACTCGAACAAAAACAAGCGCTTCGTGGGAGGCAACCCATGCTTATCTTTTATTTTATTTTCTGATTTTGTATTGAGTCAGTCAGGCCGCCGAGGATACGGCGCATCTCAATTCTGAGATGCGACGCATCTCCTGCAGATGGTCATATCTTATTTTATTTTTCTGCATTTTTAATTTTAGAATTTAAAACTTTTTATCAGTTTATTTTAATGCGGCGCATCCCTGGTTAAGGATGCGGCGCATCTTTTATTCTGATCCGTATTTATTCCAGGCTCGATACGGCGTATCTTCTTCCATAAGATACGGCGCATCGACTGACCTGATGATTTTCATTTTTAATTTTTATGTTTTATTTTTACCTAACTACTAATGTATTATGCAAGTTGAACCTTTCTTATCTTAGGTGTGTTTTGAAGCCTTGGTGGTATTATAGATTCATGCATTTCCTGTGGATACATCTAATATGAAGCTTAAACGTTCTAATCCACAAGAAAGATGATTTTTGCTCTACTACTAATGGAGGATCATACCGAGCAAATCTCAGGGGAGTTTTTCTGTTCTAATTCTTTTATTTTCCAGTTTTTAACCTTTTATACAAACAACAAGGACGTTGTTTAACTTAAGTGGGGGGATTGGAGAATTAGAACACTTAACACTTACTTGTCCTAAACTTTTCAAAATATGCTTAAAATGTGCTTAATATATAAAAATTTAAAAAATTTTAGCATGTTTTTGTTTAAAGTCTAAGTTGCATAGCTGCACACATGACGTCATTTTCAAAAATTGTGATTTTTCAAAATTCACAAATCTATGAGTGTGCCGGTGACTTGTAAACTTTAGAACTTGGCTTGTATACTATTTGAGACCACCATAATAAGTATTATTTATATAATTGGAATGACTTGTCTAAATTGGTAAATTTCTAGGATTACACCCAAAAAGCCTTATATGTTATGTGATATTAACTCACTACACTGGTTAGTTAACCCCCGTATAAACCCTTTTGTTACTCTCATTTTTAGAGTAAGATACCCCTAGAAAAACCCTCAGAGCCATTCCTTTCGTTTCTTACACCTTTGTTAAAATGTTTCGTTACACCCTTACACCTTAGCCTACCCTGTAGATTAAAATCCGTGGTTGGTTAATTGCTATAGGCAAAGTGTGTTTCCTTACATTACCTGTGTTCGCGTGCGTAATTCATTATCTATGGTTAGGTCGGGAAATTGCACAATGCAATTGGAGTGAAAGTAAATATTGTATATCTTTGAGTTTATTTTTCGTGTGTTTACTACTTTCACTATTACCGTTATTTCTGAAGTCATGAAAAGTATGGAAAAATTATCCAGAATTATCATTATAGTGATGTGGTGAAATTTTACACATCTATGTTTATTTTATTCAAAAAAAAAAAAAAAAAAAAAAAAAAAAAAAAAAAAAAAAAAGAAAAGAAAAAAAGTTGGAAGATTGATAAACCAACGATGTAAAGTTATGTAAGTGGTCGATATCACCACTATTTGTTATATATCTATGGATTGAATGGGAGTTGGCAGTTATGGGAACGTCAACTAAGGTTTATTCTTTGATTAAGATCTTGTTGAGTATAATTCGTGTCTACCTAAAGCGTGTGTTTCAAGTGTTAAAGCGTGAGTTATTCTATGATATGAGTCTTATTCATGGGATGGTTGGGATAGTGATTAACCACACTTAGGATTTTAATTTATTTGTTTTGTTTATTTTTCATTTTACACCAATTTATATCCCAAATATTATCCATACCCTGTATTATTCTTTATCCAACCAAACCTTTGATTTATTGAGATTAGGGATTTGAGCAATCTTAAGTATCGTAGTCGTGGATTCGGCTATGTATTTATGATTTTGTCGCCCTTTTTGATATATTATTATTGGTGAAGTTTGGACCTATCTTTAGCCTATTCGAGTTAAGGATTTGGGCAATTGCAAGTATCGTGTTCGTGGATTCGATCATGTATTTGTGATTTTGTCGCCTTTTCTGGAATTTGAGATCGATAGAGATTAAGAATAATTAACCCTTAAGCCTAAAAACCCTTTTTACCGCTTTAGACTCGTTATTCCTTGGCTTTAGTGGGGGAGATGTGTATACTTGCCAAGCTTATGATAGAATATTCGTCGCGACTGGACAGTTAAACGATTAGATTTGCTTTTATCGAAATATTTTATTTTACTTCTAATTCGTTAAGTGTTTAGTTGTGTGATTATGACAAAAGACGAATACATGCTTAAATATAAAAATAAATCCTAACATTTTTAGGATACATTTTCATAAGATTAATTCTAAGGTTTACTTGGGGACAAGTAAAGTTCAAGTGGGGGGATATTTGATGAACTCAAATAAGTACATTTTATTACTATCATTTATCCTATTAATTTGACTTGTTTTACTATATTATGTATGAGGATTGATACTTAATCGTTTACTTTTGTAATTCTCAGGTAAAAACAAGCATTTGGTGAAACTTAGCGATTATGGACTAAAAACGGAGTAAAATGATCAAGATTGGAATTGGTTGTTGGAATGAAGAGAATGAAGACCACTGCCTGACTTTGAAGAATGCGCCGCATGGATTTATCCCATGCGCCGCATATGAAACTTTGGTCAACGAAGAATAACCAACTTGTTCTACTCCAGATGCGCCGCATCTCACTCGTTACATGCGCCGCATCACTATCAATATTTCACCAGATACGATCCAAGATACAAGAGGACATGCGCCGCATCCAAAGATGAAGATACGCCGCATCTTCTGGCGGTGTACGAATATTCCTGAATATTATAATCTTGGACCCCACGCGAAGTTAAGTACATGCGCCGCATCTACTCCTTAGATGCGCCGCATCTTACCCTCAGACAGAAACTATAAATACCCCAAGACCAGACGAATTCGATGTGATATATATTATATACGTGACCAAAGACCAGAAACCAAGGACGAATTCAGTCAAGGCAGCAGCACAAGACACACCCAAATCAAAGATACAAGAGCTGTAAGAAGGTGCTGCATGTGTTTAATTCATTAAGTAGTTTTGTTTTATTGTGTTAGTAAACTTTAATTCATCAAGATTGGTGGCTTGTGTAACGTGACAACGGAAAGGTTGCACTCCCTTAAAACTGCTTTCTCATTAATTAAAGTTTATATGTTGATGTCATTGGTGACTTTTATTAGTGCATTGATAACCTCTGTGGCTAGCTGAGCGTTGATCGGGTCGCCATGCCTCTGCCCTCGCCTGTTTATTAGATGCCTATGTATTCTATGGTCTGTAGAAAAGTAGGAGGAAGATAAACGGGATAGTCATAAGTAATCATTAAGGGTTTACTCGCCGATAAGATTAGAACCAACGAGAAAGGACTTAATCTCGGTGCGTTGCATCGAACTATACACTTCATATAACACTAGCAATAAAACAAGTGACAAACTACTTATCATAAGGACAGCCCTCTTATTGTCTCGAGTATTTATCTGTGTACGTGTGTGCTACTTGCTGATTCGTGCCTATTGGTTTACTTTATTATTTAATTGCAAACAAATCGTGCCAGTCTCTCAGGCTGAACCCCCTTGCGTTAGATTAGATTGTATAGCTAACTTAATATATTAAAATACTGATTAGAATAACTAGATAATACGTTCCACTCTTAGTGATCGACACTCTACTTACCATTATATTCATACTGACCGGGTACACTGCTCGTTAGGTGTGTGTGTTATTGATAAGTCGGCTAAATATAAATTTAAAACTTGATTAGGCATTAAAACTGCTAAACCGCAACGAAACACGCAGCAACATCAGCGAGATTCTCCGCTCCTTTTTAATCCCGAATTATAACATCAAATTCTTGGAGCAGGAGAACCCACCGAAGCAATCTTGGCTTAGCATCTTGCTTAGCAAGGAGATACTTTAGAGCCGAATGATCCGTATACACTATGGTCTTGGATAAGAAAAGATATGGTCTAAATTTCTCAAAAGCATAGACAACAGCCAACAACTCTTTCTCAGTAGTGGTGTAATGAGATTGAGCATCGGTCATCGTCTTGCTAGCATAGTGTATCGGCTGAAAGTACTTAGATTTTCATTGCCCCAGGACTGCCCCAATAGCATAATCACTCGCATCGCACATGAGCTCGAATGGCAAGTCCTAATCGGGGGCAACTAAGATCGGTGCTTCAGTTAGCTTCTTTTTAAGAATTCCGAATGCTTCAATGCATTCGGGAGAGAAGAAGAATGGAGCATCTTTTTCAAGAAGATGGGTCAGAGGCCGGGCGATTTTAGAAAAACCTTGAATAAATCGACGGTAGAACCCGGCATGACCAAGGAAACTTCGAATTCCTTTGACGGTGGTGGGATGAGGTAGCTTAGCGATAACATCGACTTTAGCTTGATCTACCTCAATCCCGGCACTGGAAATCTTATGGCCGAGGACAATGCCCTCTTTGACCATGAAGTGGCACTTCTCCCAATTTAGAACAAGATTGGTGTCTTCACACCTTTTTAACATTTTGTCTAAATGGGAGAGGCACGATGAGAAAGAATTTCCATAAACCGAAAAATCATCCATAAACACTTCCATTGTTTTCTCGATCATGTCATGGAAGATGGCTATCATGCACCTTTGGAACGTGCCTGGAGCGTTGCATAAACCGAAAGGCATACGTCGGTAGGAAAACGTACCATAAGGGCAAGTGAATGTGGTCTTTTCCTGATCTTGTGGATCAATCGGGATTTGGAAATACCCGGAAAAGCCATCGAGAAAACAATAGAACTCATTTCCCGCTAAACGTTCAAGCATTTGATCCATAAAAGGAAGCGGAAAATGGTCTTTTCGGGTAGCATCATTGAGTTTTCGATAGTCAATGCACACTCTCCATCCAGTGACGAGACGTGTGGGAATCAACTCATTCTCTTCGTTTTCAATGACGGTCATACCCCCCTTTTTGGTAACACAATGGACGGGACTAACCCATGGGCTATCGGAGATAGGGTAAATCATTCCGGCATCAAGAAGTTTAAGAACTTCATTCTTGATAACCTCGTGAATTTTTGGATTTACCCTCTTTTGTTGTTGCACTGTGGGTTTAAAATCGTCCTCCATTAAGATCTTATGAGTACAGAAACGAGGGTCAATACCCTTTATATCAGAGAGCTGCCAAGCGATGGCACTCTTGTGCTTTTTGAGCATATCAAGAAGTTGGGTCTTCTCCTCATCTTTAAGATCTTTAGAAATAATGACAGGAAATTTGTCGTCATCTTCTAAAAAACATATTCCAGATGAGGAGGTAAATCCTTGAGCTCGAGCTCCGGAGGATTAGACGGCTTAATCTCTTTGATTTCTTCGATTTGAATTTCCTTCGGAGGGAGAGAAGATGACAGATCATTGTTAAGCAACTTCTCGAGGAGGAGAATATCTCCCTCCGGATCAAAATCGGTATCATCAATTTCTGGAGAAATCGATTCATTTTTGAGACAAGCATCGATCTCTTCCAAAATGAAGTCACTTCCCTCAAACGGAGTGAGAGAAGGGGAAGAGTCGGAAAGAATAGGTTGAGAAGAAGGAGTGGGATCACCACTCGAAGAATTATTTGAGAATCCAAGAACTTCTTGAGAATACTCCTCCAAAGCAATGTCTATGACATCAATTCGATTAACCGAAATAGAATCGTGGTTGGAGGAGTATTTGAAAGTTCGATCAAGATTAAAGGTCACGGCCTCATTATCAACCCGAAGCGTTATTTCTTCGCCATAAACATCAATCAAAGCACGCCCGGTCCTTAAAAAGGATCTCCCTACAATAAGGGGAACCCGAGGATCGGCATCGAATTTAACAACGACAAAATCGGCGGGAAAATGGAACTTCCCTACTTTTACAAAGACATCCTCGGCTATTCCCATTGGACGAGATATAGAACGGTCCGCTAGCTCGAGGGTCATGCAAGTTGGAGTAAGTTCTGGGAGAGAAAGCTTTTCCCACATGGAAAGCGGCATCAGGTTGATGCTTGCACCAAGATCGGCCAAGGCGTAGCATTCAACCATCCCCGGGAAATCACATGGAATAAGAAATTTTCCGGGATCTCCAAGCTTTTCGGGAAGCTTCTTGAGGAGAACTGCTGAGCAATTTTCGTTCAAAGGAGTTTTTGCTAATTCAAACAATTTTTCTTTGTTGCTCAACAGACTCTTAATTGTGGAAGCAAACTTGGGCATAAGAAGTAAAGCATCCGCAAAGCTTATGTCGAAATGCAAATCTTGGAAGATTTGAAAGAATTTCTCCATTTGATTTGAAGCTTTTTCACGGAGCTTTTGGTTGTTTAATCTTGATGGATATGGAAGTTTGGTTTTGTCGGGAGCTTCTTTGGGCTCAAGAACAACTTTTGGATTAGCGGGTTGGACAACCGTAGGTTGGACGTTTTCGGTACTTCCGTTATTAGTAGGAAGTTCCGTGTCCTTTGTCGCCTCGGTCTCACGGTCAACTACCTTGGGAGGAAGAGAAGAAGAGGTAGTTGGAGCCGTGGGTCCATCATAAGAAACACCACTCCGAGTAGTGATCGCCTTTACATCGCCCCTCGGGTTAGCGATCGTGTTGCTAGGGAGAGTACCTGAGCCCGAGGGTCGATCATTTAAAGACTTTTTGATTTCCAAGATTTGATTAACCAACAACCGATTGGTTTCATCTTGGGATTTCATGAATTGCTTTAACAATTCATCCGAGGATGTTTGGTTTTGATTGAAATTTTGCCCTCGGTTTTGATTTTGAACATTCCCTTGATGTTGGTTAAAATTTCCCTGATTTTGACCTCGGATTTGATTACCTTGATTTTGAAAACCTTGGTTTTGAAAACCTTGGTTCATCCGATTTTGATTTTGATTGAATTGGGAATTTCAATTTTGCATATTCGGATTTGGATTTTGATTAAATCCGGGTGGTCCGAGAAAATTGTTAGAACGATAGCTGAGAAGATTACGGTCTCCTTGCGGTTGGTAACCATTACCTCCCGTGTTAAAGGTTCCCGTAGCACAAACGTTCTCTTGAGTGTAGCCACCGGAGGCTGGGCACTCGGAATATGGGTGAGGACCACCACATGTTTCACAACTCTGATTAACAACATTTACTTGATGATTGTTGTTGTTTTGAATCTGAGTTTGATGTATTCTCAAGACAGCAGTGGACAAATCATCCATCTTTTTGGTGAGTGAAGCTATCTCGGAAGTAGAAGAAGAAGCAGTGATAGATCTAGTAGACTCATTCCTCTCGGTTGAGGAATCCCAATGATTATGATGGGTGGACATGTTCTCAATTAGATCATAGCACTCTTGTGGTCGTCTTTTCATGAAAGTACCACCGGCTGCAGCATTAATCGTGTCACGGTGTCTCAATGTTAAACCATTATAGAATGTGTCTATTATGGTAACTAACAACATGTTATGGTTTGGACACCGATCAATCGAAAGCTTATAGCGTTCCCATGCCTCAAATAATGATTCATCGGGAAGTTGACGGAAGTTGCTTATGTCATTTCTCAACTTCGTCACCATCGATGGTGGAAAATATTTTGCCAAGAATTTTGAAGTCATTTCATCGAAACTATGAATTGAATTCTTGGGAAGACGATCAAACCATGCGGTGGCATGATGCGTCAAAGAATAAGGGAAGAGATATAGACGAAGGGCGTCATCGGTGACCCCATTTTGTTTCATGCTCTGGGTGACGGTAAGGAATTTATCAATATGCTTGTTTGCATCTTCACCCGGCAATCCATGAAATTGGCAAGAAGTTTGGACTTGTTGGATCATGTGGTGTTTAATTCCAAAATCCGCGGCTTGGATATTAACGGGGGCAATCGGGCCACCCAGTCCGTCCATAGTCGGTTGGCACAACTCCTCCATCGTTCGGAGATCGGGAGCTGGCTCATCATTGTTTGTATTGGTATCCATCTCTTCTTCGTCTTGAAAATCAAGACGTCGACCTCGACGAATAATTCTTTCGGGATTTGAAATTGGTGAAAGAAGATTGGGTGTGGAAGAACGGGTGTTCATACACCAAAAAGAAACAAAAATTTAAAAAGAAAACAAAATTTGAAAATGAAAATATTTTTGGATTTTTATTTTAAAGAAAGATTATACAATATTTTTGGAATCGATTCGTCAACCGAAATTCGTTTCTCTCAAAACTACTCGCAGAGTGGCGGAGAAGCAAAGGTCCGCTCGAAAGCTGATTAAAAACCCGCCTCTTTCGGTTTGTCAATTTAATGTCAAACCATCCTTAAACCACTTGTATAGGTTGTAATTTCAAGATAATCCGAAAATAATTAACTTACGATTTGTTTTGTTGGATATTTTTATGGTATTGTAAACACTTTAGGAAAAGTGTTAGTGGTGATTTTTATGATGATTTATTTATTTATTTATTTATTTTTTGGTTTTTGGTTTTTTTTTGAAAATATTCACAAAAATAATGAAAACTTCACAAGGAAGGGTTTTCAAAACACGAATCGCGAAATTAAAAATTCGCTTCAACCTTCCCCGGCAGCGGCGCCAAAATTTGATTCGCTGGAATCAACACGTATTTTTTTCTCCAAGGATTTACAAAGGAAATATGTAAACCCGAGTCGTTTTCCCCAACGAAGGAATGAATGGAATTTGTGATTTTGGATCGTGAATCGTGTGATGAATAGTGATAAAGATGAGATTTTTTTTGGTTTTTAATCTACGAATATGAAGTATAATCTAAAAACAGTTAAATAAGCAAAGAAAATGATTAACTCAAGCCTACGTGACTAGAAACGCAAAGGAAACCTATAAACGTGCAAAACCCGGACTAATCCCGAGCTTTAAAAGCAAAACTAATAAATATTAACCTTAGGCATGAAATTATATTTTTCCTAAGTCCTAAATTATAAAAGAAAATTTTAGAAAAAAGATTTGTATTTTTCTGATTTTTATATTTTTTATTATGAATTAAAAACTAAATTTAAAAGAAAAATAAACTAAAAATACTAAATGAAAATGGAAAATTATGAAAAATTACAGGAAAGTGCTAACTGATGTTCTAGACCTAGGAAAAATAAGGTGAAGCTGCCAGCTTATTGGGATAAGCTGGAATAAGCCAAACTGTTGAAATAAGCTAAATGGATTACAACTATGTTAAATATTTAATAATGTATAACTTAACCAGTTAAAGACCCTAGGGCAGTTGGTGTTGGTGTGCTTGTGTGAGTCCAGAGACCAGGGTTCGAACCCCTTGGCTCTCTTTTTGCTATTTATTTTATTTTTTTGTTTTTCTGATTAAAACTCAATAAGCACAAACCAATAAGCAAATTTTGTAAAAGATATTATTTTTGAAAACCAAAAATAAGCTCAGAATGAGCTGATGAAAGCTGATCAGTAGTGTAAAAAGAGAATAAGCCCAAGGCTTTTTACTAAATGGCTGATAAGCTATTAATAAGCTAAGGCAAAGTTGAAATAAGCTAAACAACCAACAATAAGCTAAAATGAAAACTGAAAAAGCCACAAGAAGAACAAATAAGCATTGAACAAAGCTCAAATAAGCACAAAGGGACTGCTATGCACAGGGCAATGTGCAGTCCACCTAGGCAGGTTTAAGCTTATATTTAAGCACTTATATAACAACTAAATATCACAAAAGCTGATAATACCTAAAGCTGACCTAGCAAGGATCTCAGAAACCAAAAATCAGACCAAGTGGAGCTTATTTACTGCTTAAAGATAAGCTTAGAAATAGCTCAGTTCACTCAAATGAGCACTGATCACTCAGTGTAAGTTTGAGTGAATTGAGCACTTTTGAGCTTATTTTAAAGCTCAAATAAGCTATACTAAGGTTTGATTATGGAATAAGCCAAGAACAACTAGCAAAATACTGATAAGCCAAAGATTTAAGGTCATAATAACACAAATAAGCACTTAATGGGGTCTAGAAAATCTGATGCAGACTGCACTTGTTAAGTCTGCACCGGTTTTGGGAAATTTGGTCAAAAACACTCAAAACTTGGTTATTGATGAGTGTCTGTTTACTCATCATTTTATACCCATATTAGACACAAATATGACCAAAAACACCCAAATAGACCAAATATTACTGCATATATCCTTGGTTTGTGTTTTTATGCGTTTTAGGTACAAAATGATTGAAAACAGGGCAAAAACGGACATAAACGAGCACGAGATTGGAAAATCGTCAAAAGCCGAAGCCGGGAAAGGAATTTACAAGTTTGGACCACATTTATGATCAAATTGTCAAAATCAACCTTCAAGAATATCAAGTTGTCAAGATTGGCCCTTGGAATTATTTTTGCAAAATGACAAGTTGGTCCCCTAATTTTCAGATTTGGCAATAGTGGTCCCTAAACTTTAACCTAAATCAAATCCTAACCAAACCTTATCCATTTAATACAAAACAAATAAAATCCCAACACAAAAATAAACCCAATCCACCAAATAGCCCAACCCCGTTTATTAGTTAAAACCGTTTGACCCTTGGTCAAATCCGCCTTCCCAAACCACTTTGCCGCCAAACTCAAAACCAGAAACCACCACCACCACCATGCTTATTCCTGACAAAACCAACCCTCCCCCTCACCCTCCTACTACACTCCACCTACCTCAGTCCAAAAAGCATTTAATGCTTCTTTTTCCCTCAAGTTACCATTACAAGAGTTAGTATCCACCTTAACCATTTTTGGCGCCAAAAATGGTGTCAACGGCTCAGATAAATTCAAGCTAATCCAAGGGTTGGAAAATGGTCAGAAGAAGTCAAGAGAGATATCCCACCTCAGAAAGTGTATAAATAGGACCCTTTTGTAGCCAAAAATTGGCATGTAGAATTTAAGTTCAGTCGTATTGTAGTTAAAATGTTTAATTAAGTTTAAATTTAAGTTTCAAGTCTCAATTTAAGTTTATTTCAATCTCATTTGTCTTTAATTATTTCACATTGTACTATTTTCCTAAGTTAATGAAATTTCATGTTTTAAGTATCACTGTTAAATCGTATTAAGTTAATTTGATATTGCAAAAGCTTCTTTTATTGTTGAATAAGCTCATTTAAGCTTAACATAGCTTATAGTGAGCTTGTGATAAGTTTACTCAGTCACAATCCAAGATTTCTAAAAAAGTCAACAGAAAGTCAACATAAGGTCAAAATAGAGCATTTTGGAAGTTGCCTGAAATGGATTGGGCAAGATGGACTTTACCTAGCTTATCTGAGATAAGCTAGGAGCTTGTAGCTGCCCTTTTGGGTGCCCTTGTTTAGCTAGGGTCCCAAGTAAGTTCATTTTTTAGCTTATTTCTCTTATTTATTCAGTCACTGTAGCAACTGCTTATTCTCTGCTTATTTTTGTGTTATCAGTGCTTGTTTGAGTAATCATGGCTTATTTGATCTCAGTTATGGCTATCTTTTAGACTTTAAGTGTTCAAACCTTATTTTTTTTAAAAGCTAAAAAGTCCAAAAACAGTCAAATAAGCATTCAGCTTGTTTGAGTGCTTTTTGGCTTTTGAAAGTTGTTAATTAGGATTCAAGTAAGTTAGATCATCAATAGTTAATAAGTTCCATAGCTTATCTTGGTGATTTGTGTTCAAAATCTAAAAATCAGTCAATATAAGGAGTGTTTGGTTCGGGGTCAAACTGGGTCAAAATGGAGGGTCCACTGTTCATGTGCTACTTAACCAACTTTGTTTAGCTCCATTAGGCTGAAATAAGCTATTTTCTAGTTTATTTGGTCTGTTTTGAGTGACTTTGCAAGTTTTGGTTGGATTGCTAAATTCTTTGGGTCCAACTGTTCTATCCTTGGCTTATTTGGAGATAAGCAGATTTGGTCCTTGTTTGAGTAATTTCTGGTTTCAATATAGTGTGATAAGTTGAATTTAGTCAGTTGGTTTCATTGCACTTGGTTGTGTGTAGCATTGGGTTAAAAACACAAGTCTGCACACAGAACAGACTTAAGTTGCAGACTGCATAAGTTCTTTTGGACCAAATTAAGTCCTTATTTGATCTCATTAATGCTTATTTCCTTTTATTCTAGATAGTTTACTATTGGATCTTTGCTTAATTCTCAATATCAGCCCTTAGTATAGCTTATTTGAGCTTTAAAACAAGCTCAAAAGTAGCTTGTTCAGCCAAGTATACACTGAGAATTCAGTGTACGCTTGACCAAACTAGCCACCTTCTCAGCTTATTTTTAAGCAACAAATAAGCTTCTCATGGTCTGATTTTTGGTTCTATGTGATCCTTGGTAGGTCAGCTTTTAGTTGTATCAGCTTTTGTAGTCTTTAGTTGTTATATAAGTGCTTAAAAATAAGCCCAAACTTGCCTTGGTGGTACTGAATTGCCCTGTGCATCAGTCTTTTGAGCTCTTTGATGTTTCTGAGCTTATTGGCTTATCCTTGTGGCTTCTTCAGTTGCTTTGTTTATTTTCAGCTCATTATTAATGAATTAGCTTATTTTCAGTTCTCCCTTAGCTTATTAAATAGCTTAACAGTCATCAAGTTATTAGCCTTAGCTTATTTTTCTTATTTCTTGGCTGTTCAGATTTCCTTTGCTCATTTCTTAGCTTATTAGTGGTTTTAAAAATAGTTTTAGTTATAAAGTTTGCTTTTTAGCTTGTGCTTATTGAGTTTAATTAGAAAAAAATCCAAAAAAATAAAATAAAAACAAAAAGAGAAAACCAGGGTTCGAACCCTGGTCTGCCCACTCACACACCTTACCACTGCCCTAGGGTCTTTTTCAAGTTAACACTTGCACCATTTTCTATTTAACCCTTCTTTGTTAATTAAGCCATCAGCCACACTTTGCTTATTACCAGCTTATTGGGATAAGCTGGGATCACTGTGGTATTTTTCCTAGGATTGTTTTAGCATAAAGTAGTTTCACCAAAATTTTCAGAATTTTCAGAATAGTTTTAGTATTTTTAATTAATTTTTCTTTTAAATTTAGTTTCTAATTCATAATAAAAAATATGAAAGTCCAAAAAATATAATTCTTTTTTCTAAAATTTTCTTTTATCATTTAGGACTTAGAAAAAATAGATTTGCACTTGTAGGGTTAATTTTTAAAGATTTTTGTTTTTAGGCTCGTTTTTGGTATTCCCGATTTGCGTTTTTAGTGTAATTTTGATGTTTGCTTTATTCTCTTTGTAAATTCACTTTCCATATCTCATTAGAATATTAAAAACCCAAAAATTCCAAATCCACTCTTCAAGCACTTTAATTCCAAACCTTACACGATATCCTCGATTCCAACCTCGCTGGGACACGACCCGGGTGATCACTTGCCCGGTATCACACATATCGTATTCACGGGTTTTGTAAGTTAACCTTTTTCCTAAAGGGTTGATTTGTCATTTCCCGCGTATCACGCATATCCGTCTAATATTTATATATATACTTTCGTACGGATCAAATTTTGGCGCCGCTGCCGGGGAGGTTGTGTTGCGACAATATTGTTAAAGGTTTTAACGATTAGTGACTTGAGATCCTTCGTCAAGAAGTTATCGCTTTCATAAAAATATAAAAAAACAAAAATATTTTTCTTTTTCTTTGTATATATATATCATATAAAAAAAATACAAAAACATTTTCCATTTTGTTGTGTTAAAATAAAAGATAAAAGCAATCTCAATATAATATTCCTCAACTTGGAATATTATCATAATAAGTTCTCAAACAAAAGATTAAAACTTGCCTTTGTATCACTTGCGAATATCGGCTCACCTTTGATTGATAAATAAACTATAAGAGGGGTATAAGGAGAGGCGATCCTACGAACTTCGCCTCGAAAAGAGATCCATTCTTCTCTTCCGCTCCTTTGTGCGTTTATCTTTTGAAGAGCTACCGTACGCTTGTTGATTATTGGTTTAAGTTCACTTGTGTTTTTGCTTCGGTCTTGTTTTAATTGAATTGTTTTTTAGTGCATGCGCACTCGTTCTTCTCCGTCGACAAGTCCTTTACGTGAACTCGTACATACTCCGAGAAGACGTAATCGGAGACGTAATCGTAGGCATTCTGCCTCAATAGCCGAACCCGAGATTCGTGCTATTCCCGTTCCTCCCATTGCCACAATGGCGGATGAACGCACCATGTCTGAGCTTCTCCAAGCACCCACCGAGGGTTACGGAGATGCTATTGTTGTTCCGGCAATCGTTGCCGATAGCTTTGAACTGAAAACGGGGTTGCTATCCTTAGTAACTTCAAGTCAATATTTCGGATTTGAGAGGGACGATCCTCATTCCCACATTCGATGGTTTAACAAGATCACCTCTACCATCAAATACCGAAATGTTCCTCAAGAAGCTATCAAACTTCTTCTTTTTCCTTTTTCTCTCGAGGGGGCAGCCCGAATTTGGCTCGAAAAACAACCCCCTCGTTCTATTGAAACATGGGAAGATTTAGTGTCGAAATTTGTGTACGAATTCTTTCCCCCGTCTAAAACCACAAGCCTTAAAAATGAAATCACCAAATTCACTCAAAAATTTGATGAATCCTTTAGTGAAGCGTGGGATCGTTTCAAAGAATTACTTCGCCAATGTCCACACCACGGTTTCTCCGAGTTACATCAACTCGATACCTTCTATAATGGTTTGAACCAAACGGACCAAGATTCTCTTAATGCCGCCGCCGGTGGCAATCTCTTGAATCGGACTCCGAAAGATGCATTAACCATCATCGAGAATAAGTCCAAGGTTCGCACTACACGAAGCAAGCCGGTTGTTTTCCAAGTTAGTGCTTCTTCTTCTTCTTCATCTCACGTGAGTACTTCTAGCACCGATGCTAAGATTGAAAAACTCACGGATGCTATTCAGGCTTTGGTTCTTTCCAAGCAAAAGAAACTTTCTTCCCCACAAACTTCTTCACCCACTCAAGTAAAAGCGGTGGAAGAAACTTGTGTCACTTGTGGTGGTCCTCATGCTTACTACAATTGTACTGCCACCGATGGTAGTCGATTTGAAGTTAATGCGGTAGCCGGGGCTTACAACCAAGGAGGTAACCAATACCGTCCTCAAGTTGACCCGAACTATCGTGTTAGTAATCAAAGTGGACCACCCGGATTTTCTCAACCCAACAATCCAAATAGATTCAATCAAAATCAACCGAGAGGGCAAGATGTTCGAAACCAATTTCAAGCCCCGGTGAATCAATACCCAACTCAAGGGGGTAATTTCAATCAAGGCTTTCAAGCTTCTAATTACCAAGCCCCCGTTGGTCCCTCAAATGAACTTGCTAGCTACATCAAGTCAAATGAGGCTAACATGAGGAAAATGCAAAATCAAATCACCACTTTGAAAAATGATTTTCAAACCTCAATGTCAAAACAAGGTCAAGAGCTTAAAAGTGAACTTAGGAATACAAATCACAAAATTGATCAATCTCAAAATAAAATTGAGAACATGTTTGCTAGCCTCATGTGTCAATTGAATCAACCTTCAACTTCGGGAACTCTTTCGGGTAATACCATTCCAAACCCGAAGGGTGAGTTGAAAGCCGTCACCACTCGAAGTTGTAAGACGCATAATGGACCCTCGACTCCTATGCCCCCTCCACCGGGGGAAGTGAATCGAGATACCGAGGTGACAACGGACAAGGTGCATTTCTCAAGCCCACGAAGTGCCGCACACGTCCAACCTCCAGATGTCCAAACTCAAGTTCCGGAACCCGATGTTCCGAAGACCAATCCTAAGCCTTCGATTCCATATCCTTCGAGGCTTAATGATCAGAAGCTTCGAGATAAAACAAATCAACAAATGGAGAAATTCTTTCAAATCTTCAATGAATTGCACTTTGATATAAGCTTCGCAGGTGCTCTCGTCCTTATGCCCAAATTTGCATCTACACTCAAAGGGTTACTAAGAAACAGGGATAAGTTATCTGAGATGGCAAAGACCCCACTTAACGAGCAGTGCTCGGTGGTTCTCCTCAAGAAGCTTCCCGAAAAGCTCGGAGACCCCGGCAAGTTTTTAATCCCATGTGATTTCTCGGGGATGGTTCACTGCTCAGCCTTGGCCGATCTTGGCGCAAGCATTAACCTTATGCCACTCTCGGTATGGAAGAAATTATCTCTTCCGGAGCTTACATCTACTTGCATGACACTCGAGCTAGCGGACCGTACTATAACTCGTCCACTTGGAATAGCTGAGGATGTCGTTGTGAAAGTAGGAAAGTTCCACTTTCCCACTGATTTCGTTGTGGTAGACTTTGATGCCGATCCTCGAGTTCCCCTCATTCTAGGGAGAGATTTCTTAAGGACGAGTCGTGCTCTCATCGATGTATACGCCGAAGAATTAACCATACGAGTTGATAATGAAGAAGTCACATTTAACATTAATCAGGAATCTAAATCTCTAACCACCAAATGCAACGTTGCTACGGTTAATCAAAAATCTGATCCCGTAATTGCTTCCAAAAGAAGTGATTCGATACTTTCAAGATTCACGGTTAAGAGTACTTCAAAAAAACGTGTTGAGCTCAAAACAATGAAAATTACCCCTGGTTCAAGCAAATGGTTTGAGAGTTGTGCTGCGGAAGTTAATAGTATTTTTGATTATGATGAACAAGAATCGGAGACCACAACGGAAGTAGTGAAAATTGCTAGCTCTAAGAGCACACCACTTGTCCCACCTCCGGAATCGGTTTATCGTATTGAGATTGTTAATTTTGTGGATGGAACTAAAAATCCCACTCCTTATTCTGCACCAATCATTTCCGAATCTTCCCATCCTTCTCCACCGCTTGAGGGAAGTGATATCTCTATGGAAGAGATCGAGGTTTTCTTTATTGATGCTCCAATTTCGCCGGAAATTGTTGAGCCCAATGGTGATCCGGGGGGAGATGCTCCGTTATTAGAAAAGATGATATTTGATGAACCGTTATTTTCCCTCCCCCCGAAGGATGTTTTTGTTAAAGATAAGCCGTCAGATCCTTCGGAGCACGATCTCAAGGATGATTTTCCCATATATGAGACTTTTATTTTTAATGACCAAGAGGAGAGTAGTGGCAATCCCACTTCTCATCCTGATTCTTTTCTCTCGGCTTATGAAGCCTTTTGCTTTGATATCGATCATTCGGAAGAGGCGGGTAGTGGTAGTACCACTTCTCATTCTTATATCTCTCTTCCCAAGTATGATGCATTTCATTGTGATATGAATGATCTTTATCATGAGGAGTTCTCCGGTGAACTCTCTCATATTATATCTCCTCCTGAATATGATCATTTCTACTTTGATCCTGAGGATGATTCTAGTGTGGGGGGAGGTGTTATTGATCATAAGAATTTACTTCTTGAAGATTTCATCCCAACCCTCCCTCCCGTTGAAGACAAAATTGCTTTTGATGATGAAGAGTTTTTTATGATAATCATAAAAATCTTGCTTCTCTTCATCACATATGGTGTGATTTCTCTTTCCCTTTTCTCCTACAGGAATGAGGACACTATCTTTGACCCTGGTATCATCCCTTATAGTTTCTACTATTAAAATAACCGTGGGTATCTCATCGGTGTGGAACTTTCTGATGTTCAAATGTCTATCCAAACACATTGAATGAAAGTCCGATGGAGGTTGTTTCTTCCACTTGCTTCCCCATGAACCAATGAATTTGGGGTCGAGTCAAGCTAGTGACTCGGTTAACAAAAATCGTTCTGTGAAAGATCGTTTAAGCCCATCTAGGATAGTAATATTGATTGCACAGCGGAATAAGAACAAAAACATAATCAACATTACTAATAAGGTTTTTATTTATTGAAATATAAGATAAAAACTACTACAACTAATCTACTACACGCTCTATGCGTTTTCTAGACTCTTATTGAAGAGTTCTAGCTATGAATGGATGTTCATAACCTAGACGCCTACCCTCTTTATATAATAGAGGGAGGTTACAAACCCTAGCTTACTAAGAAAGCTATCTATTAACTATTAGGTCCCTATTGTTTCTTCTTTATTCATTCTTGCCTGTTTGTTTTGTAATCTTCAAATCTGTAATTCCCAACAATCTTCCCTATTTGATATTACAAAACAATCTGCATGAAGAAACAATGCTAAAACATGTCATCACAAATAATAAGCTGCACATTATAAATCTTCTTCCCCTTTTTGTAATCATCCAATAGGGGTCTTGTGCATCTCGTAAACGCTTCCCCTCAAGTGATGCATGTAGATGGTTAAACAAGCTTCCCCTGAAACCAATAACCATCTCTTGAATCACGAACTCTGTAGGCCTTATGAAATGATCACTGATGAATAAAACCGAGTATGACGAACTTGATGAAGAAGTTGAATTTCCCAAACTTGCGTCTTATATCTTGCACTATCCACGTGACTCCAACCTCATCTTAGAAGTAGGCTACCAGGACCTCTTGATAAATCCTCAACTATATGAGACACTGAGCACTACAACGTAACTCCTTAAAGTGATAGCAAATGTGAGCATTAAGCACCCTAAATAATAGATCTCACACTTTGCTAGATTCATCAAGTCTTTGTCACCACCGTACAAAACAAACAAGTTACCTCCAAAGTGTAACACCCACTTTGAGATATGATAAGAACGCGCACTGTGAAACTCAACTACAACATCAATTAAGTCATGATCAATCGTCTTCTTCAAATAATCACCAAAACGAGCCATAAAATATTAAAGAAGAAACCGTGATCCAAAACTGTTCAAGCAGCACTAACCGAATCCACCAGCAGTATCAGCAGAAACCGAAGCAACCAGCAGGAACCGATCAGTACTATTTTTTTTTTTTTTTTTTAATTTTTTTTTTTTTTTTTTTTTTAATAAAGAAGCAGCAGAATCCGAATAATAACCAGCAGAATCCGAGCAGCAGAATCCAAGCAGCAGAAACCTACGGAGACCAGAATATATGTATAATGCGACCAGTACTACTTCCGAATGAGACCAGAAATAATACAGAACAGCAGCAGCCATCGTGACCAGTCACATCACCAATCAGTCTACGCCATACACAACAAACATAAAAAGTCCACTGACCAATCATGATCAATAACCACAGACCCACAATCACTTCTTATCAACACAGTACGAGATATTGAATTGCCAATAAAATTGTCACAGATCGATATCCTATTGCAAAAAAAATAACGATTACCTCTTTATATTATCAGATCTGCTGCCGTCGATAACATCTGCTCCAAAAACTGCTCTTCGTTCATAAAACACGAACATGAAAACCTTGAAACCCTAGATATCGAGAGCCCCCGCTCTGATACCAATTGTAGAATCCAAGATCAAGCCCATCTAGGATATAGCAATATTGATTGCACAGCAGAATAAGAACAAGAAGAACATCAACATTACTTCAAGGTTTTCTTTATTGAAAGTAAAATAAACTACTACTACTACTAATATACACACGCTATAATCGTGTGTCTAGACTCTCATTGAAAGAGTTTTCTATTAATTGGATACTAAAACCAACGCCCTACCTCCCTTTATATAATAGAGAGGCTAGGGTTTACATAAAAACCTAGCTTACTATGAAAGCTAATTAAATATTTTATCTTCGGTAAAGATCTTGAGTTTTAATTTGCCACCCAACCAGCATTAATTAGCACTTCCACTTGACTTCGCCTATAAAATAACCCCAATTCACAATCCACACAAATCACTTAACCCTAATTTACCATCAAACCTTCATCCAATCAAAATCACTTATCTACTCAATGAATAACCATCCCGAAGTCATTGATCTTTCTTCTGACTCATCAGCAGATTCAGGTGATAACAAACCTCAATCATCCAGACGTCCTTCACATAGAATATATGGGATCACCAAGGAACAAGCCCGCAAGAAAAGACATGATGTGGGCTCTTCAAGCAGACCCAACCAACCACCCAAACCTCCATCATCATCTTCATCATCTGAGGATAATCGACCTCTATTTCGATATCCTCACCAAGACGAGCCACCTACAAGGAAGTCCCCTTTTCTTCCTTCTTCAGAAGATGATAGTGTGTGGATCCAGACGACTCATCTAGGGGCTCTGATGACTCCACAGAGCGTCTTGAGCCAATCTTCAATAGGTTGGTAAGAGAGGAAGAGGAGAGGGAAGCAGCAGCAACCAGAGAAGAGAATCCCCAACCTTCACAACCCCAACCAAGACCACACACCAAAAATCCACCACTCCCAGAGACAAGGGAAGTGGTTATTGGTCTTCCTGCTCCAAGAACTGGTGTTTCATACCATAGAGACACAGGAAAGAGCAAGGGTGCAGAGGTGACTGGAAAGGGAAAGGGAAAAATGGAGTAGATAATGATGAGATGTTGCCAAGGACCAAAGATATAAAACTAGGTTCTTCAGCATCTTCAATCATGTCTGTTAGTCTTCCTGGTGCCTCAGTAGACGATAGGAACTAGTGTCTGTGTAGGTTGTCTTGTATAGGATTGGTCTTGTTGAAATTGAAGTTGTTTGTAAGCTGTAATTTCTTTTGAATGAATGAACAACTTGTCTTTGATTATGAATTGATCTCTGTTTCAGTACTTCCATTCAGCAGAAACACTCTTTAAGCTTACTTGACCATGTCCCATTAATCTTGAAGAACATCAACTTAAAATCATCAATCTCAGGCAGTTCTGCAAAACAGACACATAAAAGCAAGCAAACCAAACCATACAAACTAAAATTACATTAGTGGATTAGTGTGTTAGCAAACATAATCAATAATCTACAAAATAGTACATACTTTACAATCACAATCCTCCCCTGAGGCATATGCCTCCCCTGAGGCCTATGCCTCCCCTCAAACATCGCATTTAAGGGTTAACCATCCCAATATGGACCACTAAGTGTTGAAACCTAGGTCCATCAAAAGCTTTAGTCAGTAGATCTGCCACATTATCATCTGTGTGTATTTTAAGCACCTTAATCAAATGTTTTTCATATGCATCTCTTATAAAATGGTGCCTTATCTCAATATGCTTAGTCCTATTATGAAAAACTGGATTTTTAACAATGCATATGGTGCTTTGGTTATCAATAAAAATGGTGGTATTCATGAAATTAAACCCATAGTCCAACAATTGATTTTGGATCCAAAGAACCTGTCCACAACAATTGGCAGCAGCAACATACTCTGCTTCAGTAGATGAGGTAGCAACAATGGTTTGTTTCTTGCATTGCCAAGAAATCAACCTTCTTCCAATAAATTGGCAACCTCCAGTGGTGGATCTCCTATCCAGATTTGCACCAGCATAGTCACTATCACTATAAGCTTCCAACTTGAAAGGAGACTCTTGTGGGTACCAAAGACCTAGCTTGGGTTGGCCTTTGAGATACTTAAAGATCTTCTTGACTGCATTCAGGTGGGAAGTGAGTGGTGTGACCTGATGTCTAGAACAAGCACTCACAGCAAATGTGATATCAGGCCTTGAAGCTGTCAAGTACATTAGTGAACCAATCATGGACCTGTACAAGTGAACATTCACTGCAGGATCTGGTTCAAGGTTATTCTTTGGCTTGGGAGCTTCATAGGGTGTAGTGGCAGGTCTAACATTCTCCATATCAAACTTCTTCAACATATCCTGAACATACTTATCCTGACTAATAAAGATACCATCTGGTTTCTGCTGAACTTGGAGACCCAAAAAGAAAGTGAGCTCTCCCATAGCACTCATCTAAAATTCTCCCTTCATGAGTTCCTCAAACTCCCTGCACCAAGCCTCTTTAGTGGAGCCAAAAATAATGTCATCCACATAAACTTGAACAAGGATGATATCCCTGGAATCTTTCTTAATGAAGAGTGTTTTGTCTATAGCACCTCTTCTGTATCCATGCTTCAGCAGAAAGGATGAAAGCCTAGCATACCAAGCTCTGGGTGCCTGATGAAGGCCATAGAGAGCTTTGACAACCCTGTAAACATGCTTTGGATTATCTGGGTCTTCAAAACCTTTGGGTTGAGTTACATAAACCTCCTCAGTAATTTCTCCATATAGAAAAGCACCTTTGACATCCATCTGATACACCATGAAACCCATATAAGATGCATAGGCCAAGAAGATTCTGATGGCCTCAACCCTAGCTACAGGAGCAAATACTTCAGTATAATCAATTCCCTCCTCTTGTCTGAATCCTTGTGCCACCAATCTTGCTTTGTTTTTAACCACAATACCCCTGGCATCTCTTTTATTCTTCAAAATCCACTTGGTACCAATGGCAATCTTCCCTTCAGGTAGTGGTACCAATACCCAAACTTTCTGATTCTTGAATTGTAGCATCTCTTCCTGCATTGCTTCAAGCCAGCTGGAGTCGTCAAGAGCTTGACTAACACTTGTTGGTTCCACTTGTGAGAGATAACAAGCAAACAGACAATGCTTAAAGTCTGTGTGATTGTCCCTTTGCTGAGAGGAAACATAAGAAAGAAAAGCCACTTGACCATATTTAGAACCTTTCACAGAACTTCTAGTTCTAACAGGTGCTTGAGGATCACCAAGAATGTTGGATTGAGGATGATCAGTATGTATCCTTTTGGTTGCATTGGGGTTGACTTCAATTGTGGTGTCAAGATTGGTCATATTTGGTCCAAAGTCACTGTCATAGGAGGCTGAGTTGAAGATACCAGCTTTGGGTGAATGATTTGCAAGATCAGAAGGACTTGGAAAGCGTGTAAAAGGTTCCTCAAAGTCTGTGGACACACTATTAGCCAGGGGAGAACCTTCAGAAGATCCATCAGCAGATTTAGTAACTTCAGCAGAAACATGAGGTGGATCAGCAGAATCCTGGTTTCCACTGAAGGGTTGTGCTGACTCCTCACATAGTCTTTCAGCTTCTTGATTGGCTGCAAATTCTTGCTTCTTCAGTCTAGCAAGGTCCTCTGCAGAGTGTGACAAATCTTCAATCTCCCCAGAAGTATTTCCTGCAACATGGTTAGGAGGAAACGAAGGTACAACAATAGTATGCTCATCTTGCTCAGACTCACTTCCTGAGTCCTCTTCCAGGGTACCTGCATTGTTAGTAGGAGACTCTTTTGTACCTGCAGATTGTTCAGCAACATATCTAGTATAGCCCAAATAATCAGTTAGGTAATCCAAGTCAAAATACCAAGGATGACCTTGTCCTTGAACATGAGGCTTATTTTCTAGGTATCTCAGATTAAGGGTCTCCTCTATCTTTTTAGAACTTAAATTGTATACCCTATAAGCCTTACTATGAGCTGAATATCCCACAATGAAACCCTCATCTGCCTTCTCATCAAACTTTCCTAAAGGATCACTAGTGTTCAAAATGGTCACTTGACAACCAAAAGGTTTAAAGTAATGAATATCAGGAACTTTCCCAGTGAGAAGTTCATAAGGTGTCTTGATATGAGGTCTAGTGATGGATACCCTGTTCAAAACATAACAAGCAGTGCTTACTGCTTCAGTCCAGAACATAGTGGGTAATTTAGAGTCTGCAAGCATGGATCTTGCTGCCTCTATTAAGGTCCTATTCTTTCTTTCTGCAACCCCATTTTGCTGTGGGGTTCTTGGAGTGCTATAGTCCCTTTTTATCCCCTTAGACTGACAAAGTTCTATTAATACAGCATTTTTGAACTCTGTCCCATTATCACACCTAATCCCTTTAACCTTTTTATTTAGCTGGTTTTCAACAAGGGTTATGTACTCTTTTAAGATTGGATATGTTTCATCTTTAGTTCTCAAAAAGAATACCCAACAAAACCTGCTATAGTCATCAGTGATCACCAGGCAGAAGGATTTGTGATCAATGCTCCTGACTTGAGCCGGGCCAAAAAGATCCATGTGCAGCAACTGGAGAGGTTCTGAGATAGTGCTCACAGCTGTAATGGCTTTATATGAGGCTCTGTGTTGCTTCCCTTTGTTGCAGGCAACACAATTGTGTTCATTTGTGAAGATTTTGGGGGGAAGCCCATGAACTAGACCAAGCTTAGAGAGTTTGTTTATGGTCTTGAAATTGACATGAGCCATCCTTCTATGCCACTTATTTGACTCATCCATGGATGCTTTAGCCACCAAGCATGTCAGATCACCTTCAGGTTGGACTTCATTCAGGTTGATTGTGTATAAATTATATCTTCTGGGAACTCTCAGCAGAATTGGGGAATCTGCTGGAAGCTTGAAGTCTTTAGAGAGCACAAGACATTCATCCTCTGAGAAGAAGACCTTGTTCTTGCCATCACATATTTGTGATACTGAGAACAGGTTGAAGTGTTGCAGTTCCTTCACATAGAGCACATTCTCAAAGTCCAAGCCAGGTGTTCTGATGGTACCAAACCCAGTGATTTTGCCATCTCCTCCACCAAAAGTCACAATGCCTCCATCTTGAATGGGTACAAAATTCTGCAGCATGTCCCTATTTCCTGACATACTTCTGGAACAACCACTATCTACTATGCCTACATCTTTACTTTTCAAAGGATGATCCTACATATACAACAAAATTATACAAAAGTTAGTACACATTGGAGACTCAAGTCATTACTGACTTGAGCCTGCCTTGTGGATCATAAGAATTAGGCCATGTAGATTGATAAGATCCACCATTGTTCTTGGACCTTCTATGAAGATTAGGTCCCTTGTGAGTCCAAAAACAACCTGCTGAGGGCTTAACAGCAGTATCCCAATATCCCATACCCATAGTCATTGGGTCAATAAAGCCAGGCCAAAGACCATTCTGAAAATAAGAACTAGTGGGTTGCACAAATGGTCTAGCAACATATCTTCTCCTAGCAGACTGAAAATTTCTATCAGCAGAATGTCTATCAGCATAATTGCTGGCCCTATGAGATGCCTGTGGGACATATGGTGGAATATTCTGAACATTTGTCCACATTGGTCTAGGTTTAGTCTGACCAACACCCATTCTTTGCTCATGAAAATCACAATCCTTGATTAGATGAGATTTACTTCCACACACAAAACATTTCTTCTTTTTAGAAGATTTATTAAAAGAAAAAGATGTTCCATTACAAGTAGAATTATTCAAATCACTAACAGAAACAGGATTGTTTTTGACACAATAAGAAACATTATTTTGCAAAGAATTAAAAGACAAGTCTTCAGAAGAAACTGTCTTGGACTTGACATCCTCAGCAGCAATTCTAACAGACTTGTAGGGTGTCTTGGGTGAAGGCTTGGGAGAGGTCTTTGTAGGGCCTGACTTTTCACTTGAATCACAACTGGTATAGGTGGTAGACCCTTGGTCAGAGGACTTGTCACTGTCAGAACAAGAGACAAAGTCAGAAGAATTAGAATCAGGGTCTGGCAAGTCAATTGACTTTTTGCCATAAAGATGGTGTGATCCATCAAAGTCAGAGGTGGTGGTGCTAGATGGCATGTGTTCTCCCCTAATAGGTCCAGGCACAGCATGTAAGTATCCATTACTGACAAACTTAACAGGGGCTTGATAGTCTACTGGTTCAGGGTCAAACACACTGTGCTCATTAGGGTCATAAAATTGATCTTTCCCTATGTAATCACCAAACCCTAAACCAATTTTAGTTTTTACAGACATGGAACTGTTAACTAACCTGTTTAGATTTTTAGATGAATCTTTCCATTTATCAAACCTAGCCAAGCTATCATCTAGTTTAGTCTGCATTTCCTGTTTTTCTACCTCTAGTTTAGCCTTTTCCTTTTCACAACATTTTAATTCATTTTTAGCACAAAATAGATCTCTCTCTAACACCCCTATCTTTTCACCATAAGCAACCTCATTCTTCTGAAACCAGACTTTTTGTCTTTCTAGCGTTTTTAAAGAGTGTTTATAAGCCTTAACATCTATATAACTTTCATGATATTTGGCTTTTAATTCATCATGTTCATTTTTAAGTTCATTATACCTTTCACTACAACCAAATACACAATTTTGTACCTGAGATATGCCCATCAAGGCATTCTGACAATGATTATCCTCTGAAGAACAGCTAGCCAGCAATCCACCCACATCAGCATTATCATCAGTCTCAGGATCATGCACCTTCCAGTTGATATGTTCATCAAGAGTGACCATGGCTTTGGGGTTTTCAGCATTCACCTGGTTCTTCTGATAGCTTGAATACCGAACTTCATCACCAGTCTTTCTATCCTTGCACTCTCTAGAGAAGTGACCCAACTGACCACATGAATAGCACTTGATCTTCCTTCTATCAAACCTAGCTGGTTCTCTTCCCTGAAACCCGAACTTTCTTCCAGACTTCTTTTCAAACCTCTTGACATTTAAAGTAAGCATGGCCACCTGCCATTTTAGATTCATCTCTTCCAAGTCAAGAGGATCCACCTGATCAAAATCCTCAAAAGCAAGATGCTGCTGATGTTCATAATCAGCAACAAACGACTGGAGTACATCCTCCATTACACCACTAGACTGTGGTTGAGAGTAGGAAGATGTTACTGAGGAGCTTGAACTTGAAGCCTGAGTCATCTTATTGGAGCTGGTGCTTACAAATGCTGAGTAGTTAGGAGTGGATGTACGAATGGGACTTCGAACATCAGGTTCAAGAGTCTTAAGCTTGTTGAAGAGATCATCAAATGAAAGCATATCAAGACCACCTTTTGTTTTGAGTGCAATGCTCACTTGTAGCCATGAGGGAGGTAATGATCGAAGGAACTTTGCATTGCAGTCCTCATTGTCAGGTCTGGCCTTCAGCTGATTCATCTGGCTCAAAATCTTATGGAACCTGTCATACCCCTTGTGGATACCTTCCTCTTCAGTTATTTGAAACTCTTGAAACTGCTGTTTCAACATCGACTTCTTCATCCTTTTTGACTCATCGTTCCCACCAAACCTAGCCTTGATCGCCATCCAGATATCTTTTGCTTCATCCATGTAGTGAAAATCTCCCATGTGGTCATCTGGAATAGCTTGAAGAAGAATGGTTCTCACTTTATTTTCTCTTTGAACTGCAAGAATCTCTTCAGCAGATCTAGGAGGAAGAATAGTAATAACACCATGTTCATCCTTAGAATGCTTCTTCAAACTGTTTCCTTTACGGACAACTTCCCAAAGATTCCAATCAATATTGGTGATCCAGTTCTGCATCTTCATCGCCCATAATTCATATTCTTCCTTCTTAAGATAAGGAAACTTTGCATTGCTATTGGTGAGATTGAGTTGTTGCATAGATGTGGTGTTTTGGTTGTTGTTGTTGTTGTTGTTGTTGCTGTGAACTTCAGATTCATCATCTGATCCAGGCATGGTTATTAGGTGTGAGAGGGTGTAAACGAGAAGATGTTCTTAGTAACACAGAGACTCTCACGAGGCTCTGATACCACTTGTTAAAACGTAGACCTTGATAGATCTTTATGAGCTCGTGGATCGTTAGTAATGTTTATGTAATCACAAACACACTAAAAGAAAGTCTAAGTTACTTGTATTCTATAGCGGAAAACAAACACAAGTAAGAACACAATTACTAAGAACGATTTGATCCTCTATGGATCTTTTGATTAATACTAAAAGTGTTTTTCTAAACTCGTACCTAATACATAAAGACGTGTTCCTTTTATAGACAAGGAACCCTAAACAACCCTAAACCGTTTCCCAAGAAATGTATAATCTAAAAAATATCTAAGATATGCAATATCACATTCTAAATAAACTCATGCATATCCTAACTAATAACATAATACGCGGAAACTATCCATCAGCAGAAACACATTCCGCACAATCTATACTTCCGCAGTAACATACTTCAGCAGAATCATAAAGCTTCAGCAGTAACCATCAGCAGTAACCATCAGCAGAATTCTTCCTTAGCAGAATTCCCAACAAAAAACATTAGCACCACATGGGTGACAACCCATGATTCTGACTTCTTTCTATTTTCTGGCACTAAGTGTGGGGGAATCCCACTGTGCTTGGCTTTTGTGTTGTTTGCTCTGATTTTCAGGTTTCCCTTGGATAGTGATGATTGACGCGCCTGTTTTCAATCCAGCCGCCCGATATCCTATCCTTTTGCTAAACGATTATCTAGGGATATCTTTTTAATCATGTTTGTGAAAATAGAGATTTCTTTTCCACACTTGGCTATTAGTATTACCTTTTTACGTTCTAAGCGTCGGCATAATAGCCGGTATTTTGAATATTGAGGGCAATATTCAATTCTAAGTGTGGGGGGGGGGGGGGGGGGGAATTCTCACGATTTTTGTCACAATTGTACCTTCTAGTGCCCTAGTACCCCCGTTTTGGCCAAAATTTTCAAAGTTTTTTTCGTTTTTAGATAAGAAATTGCAATAAAGAAAAAAAGAAAAAGAAGAAGTGTTTAGTCTTGATTAGGTTAGAACAAACGGAATCCCGACTCTGCCAGAGTGTTGATCTGGCTGCTTCCTTAACAGTTAGACTAAGGTTTTACGATATGTGCAAATGAAAATGCTAAGCGTAGAATAGTTGGTTTTCTTTAGAGCTTATATAAGTAATCTATGGCTTTTCCTCCCAGGAGATAACTAATCTGACTTAATAAGTGCTTATTTTCAAACATTTGAACACACAAAATCATTTTTTCATACGATTTTGAAAAATACTAGTTCAAAGATTTATTTAAACTTCGGAACAAGCATATGTCATAGTAATGTGAAAGTTAAATAATAAATGTATGTGCTTAAAAAAAGCTACGGTTGTAACGGCCCTTGGATCCTTTATTCCGGAAGGTGTAAGGTCTTGGTTCCCGTGAAACTCCATTAGTTTATGTTGCACAAGTTAAAAAAATAAATAAAAATGAATTGATGAAAAAATGAAAAGAAAATAAAATAAAATGGAATGATATTGAAAAATGCAATAAAGTTTTGAAACTTACTTGTTGTAAATTTTAAATCTATCTTTCAACTAGTATTAGTCAATATCTTATAAAAACGTCGATTTTTGTGATCAAAATTTTGAAAATCAAGCACAGTCACCTAACTTTAATAAATATGGGAGTGAAAAGTTAAGTCTCGGCTTACATAGATTATTTGTATAAGTAGTGTTAGCATTTTACAAAAGCATTTGCACATTGAGTTTAAGCTTAGTTGGGAGTATATAAAAGAGGATGACGATTTCTATTCCCTGGAGACACCCATTTTGTGTGAATCCCGTTCCATGATACCATTTTTGGGAATCAAGCATGTTATCTATTTTTGTTCTAAGTTTTAATTTCTTGCATCAAATAAAAAGTCGAAACGGGGTATGCTTGGTATTCTTTTGATCCTTTCATTACTTCACATGATCGGATTGCTAGGGACTAGCAATAGCTTAGTGTGACGGATTGATGAGTGTCTGTTTACTCATCATTTTATACCCATATTAGACACAAAAATGACCAAAAACACCCAAATAGACCAAATATTACTGCAGATATCATTGGTTTGTGTTTTTATGCGTTTCAGGTACAAAAGGATTGAAAACAGGGCAAAAACGAACATAAACGAGCACGAGATTGGAAAATCGTTAAAAGCCGAAGCCGGGAAAGGAATTGAGAGGACCTACGACACACGGTTAAGGTGGTTAAACCTTGTATACTTTGTGTGTAATGATATATTGAGTTTATATGATTAAGTACGCGGAATTTACTTAATCACACTTAGAAGGTTATGTATGTTATGGAAATGGAAGAATTATGTTTGTTACTTAACAATGAACAAAGAAAGTTTATCACCAAACGATTCAATATTATTCAAAATAATACGAGTGATCTTGAATTTATCACTAGGGTTACAAAGACCTTAAATCTTATGTTTCTAGATTTGTGATATATGTTTTTGTTTGTTCTATGTCTTAACAGATATGAGTTCGTACATTCACATATGTATATGTGTATATCACTAACTTAGTCTAAGATCTCTTTTATAGTCCAAGAGATCTTTTACAATATTGCTTTATGTCTTATCAACACTTGTCTTACAAAAGATCAAGTCGAGCTAGCGTATGGAAGATTATATCTCTCAAGTTGTTCAAATGAATTAATGCAAGCACATGCATCAACTTGTTGACTGCGAATATATCTAGATATTATTTTTGCATAAGAGTGACTCATACAAATAATATCTTCTTCGATCTTATCCTTGTAGCAGCTCTATGACTCACTGATCAGCAGTACCTTTTTCTACTAGCAGTACCTTCTTCTTGAACTAGCAGTACCTTCTTGTTCTAGCAGTACCTTGATCATGAACTAGCAGTACCTTCTTCTTAAAGAATTTTCCCATACTCTAACTTCAGAATATTTAATTCCCAACAATCCTCCCCTAAACATGTGAATCATTTCAAACATGTTTTCTGAATTAAATGAGGACTTGAGAAGATCTTTCAAACACTTCATGAATCTGAACTATTCTTCTTATTCTGAACTGATCTGCTTTGTTCTTCTTTGACTTCAGCAATATCAAAACATTGAACCAAAAGATGGTGCAATTTCCTTGGATGGAGGAATTGTAAGAGGCAATGATTTCAACAAGTGAAATCATCTATCAGCATGCCTTTGCAAGTGATGAACAAACATAATGAACTGAATTGAAACTTTCCTTCGTTTGATCTAGATAGAACTTTCTCCTTTAGGAATGCTTCATCCCTTCTGAATATATGATCTATTCTTGTCATTTTCAACCTCTATGTCATCATCTTGTATGCTCTTATCTTCTCCTTCCTTTTATTGGATTATCTTCCTTTTCTGGGCAATTATTTCCTTCCCTGAGATTGTAACCTCCCCTGAAGCAAATAACTTTTGTTTCCTCCCCTTGTTTGGAAGATCTCACTATGTACCTTTGACTGATCTATCAATGCGAACTTGTTGTCAGACAATATTGTACATGAAGCCATCAATTCCTTAAAAGTTTAAGTTGCTGCCCTCATCACTTCTAGGTGTGTTAACTCCTATGAGAGGTGAATCAGTGGACATTTGATTCATGATCCATCAATGGATGGTTTTTGTGAATCTCTTGAAAATCCTTGTTTAAGAAATTATTTGACTTAGCAGTATGTTCATGATTTTAGAATTGAAAAATCATACTGCTTCCAACCATTTTGAAAGGATTAAGTGTATAACAGACACTTAATCAAAATTTCGGTTTAAAGCAACCTCTGGTTGTGTGAGAACCAATATTTTTCAGTTATAAATAACTGCCTGTGTAAAGATAAACCTATTCAAAAGGCTTTCTTGACAGGGTTTCCAGCTCATAGTAATTTTTGTCTCTAACACAAGTGTGTTTGATTCACTTTTACTAGCTGTTCTTTCTATCAGATGTCCTTAGACTTGCTCATTATACTTGAAAATATAAAATGATAGAAAGTGAGTTGCATCAGTTACTATCTGATCAACTAAGTCATCAATTCAATGTGAAATATCATAACTAGGTTTCAAGAAAGAAGTTTTAAGGAGTTTAAATTCCTAAACTCAGTCCATCATAAACCTACTATGTTAGCAATTTGATAAGCATTCTGCTGCTCCCATTTCACTTGAAATCTCCTTTGTGTTCACATATTCATACCTGAAATAGTTAGTCTAAAACCAAAAGAACAAAGTACAAAGTACTTGTCTTGCATTAGAAAAAGCATAGAACCAACTGTATGAATAACACAATTTACATTTTTGATATATTAGTAGTACCTTATAAATCCAGCAGTACCAACAAAAATTTATGTACATAAACACATCATTTGAAAAGATTTAAAGATTAAGCATTCCAATACTTGCTACTAAGTACTCAAATCTTCCAACATCAAAAGCTTTTGTAAGTAGATCTGCAAAATTATATTCTGAAGCAATTTTCATTACTTGAATTAATCTTTTCTCATTGCAATCTCTAATAAAGTGATGTCTAATTTCAATGTGTTTTGTTTTAGAATGTTGCACTGGATTTTTAATAATACAAATTGTACTACTATTATCAATATGAATAACAGTGTTTAAGAAATTGTACCCATAGTCAAGAAGTTGGTTTTGAAGCCATAAGACTTGAGCATAGCAACTTGCAGCAGCTATATATTCAGCTTCAGTTGTTGAATTTGCCACACTTGTTTGCTTCTTACACTGCCATGAGACAAGTCTACATCCAAGGAATTGACATCCTCCAGTTGTTGACTTTCTGTCCAAGCTAGCACCAGCATAATCACTATCCGAAAATGCTACTAAGTCAAAAGGAGAGTCTCTAGAATACCATATACCCAACCTTGGTTGTCCTTTGAGATATCTAAAAATTCTCTTGACTGCAGTTAAATGAGAAACCTTTGGAGTAACTTGAAATCTTGCACAAACACAAACAGGGAACATGATGTCAGGTCTAGATGATGTAAGATACATCAAAGAGCCTATCATAGATCTGTAAGTGTGTACATCTACATTCTCTCCATCTTCATCTTTCAAAAGGTGTTTCTCTGAGTCCATTGGTGTGCTTGCCATTTTTGAATCAGCAAATTGAAACTTTCTAAGAATTTCTGCAACATATTTATCTTAGGAGATAAAAATGCCTTCAGATGATTTATTAATTTGCAAACCCAAAAATAATGTGAGTTCTCCCATAGAACTCATCTGAAACTTATCATGCATAAGCTTCTCGAACTCTAAACACATTTCCTTCCTTGTAGATCCAAAGATAATGTCATCCACATAAACCTGCACTAACAGAAGATCCTTCTTGTTCTGTTTGATGAAAAGTGTCTAATCAATCTTTCCTCTTTGAAATCCATTTTCTAATAAATAGGAAGCAAGTGTTGCATACCAAGCTCTTGGTGCCTGATGTAGGCCATATAGAGCTTTCACTACTCTGTACACTTTGTTTGGATGGTCAGGGTCAATGAAGCCTGGAGGTTGTGAAACATACACCTCTTCTCCAATTGTACCATATAAAAATGCACTCTTGATATCCATTTGGTAGACTGTGAAGCCTAAAAATGAAGCATAAGCTAGAAACAGCCTAATTGCCTCAATTCTTGCTACTGGAGCATAAACTTCATCATAATCTATCCCTTCTTCTTGTGTGTACCCTTGGGCTACTAATCTAGCCTTATTTCTAATAACTATCCCTCTTTCATCCCTTTTGTTCTTAAAAACCCATCTAGTGCCAATTACCTTTTCATTCCTAGGTAAATCAACTAGCACCCAAACCTTTTGAATCTTGAACTGAAGAAGATCTTCTTGCATAGCCTCTACCCAGCTTGAATCATCTAGGGCTGTAAGAATGTTCTTTGGTTCCTTTTATGAGAGAAAACATACAAACAAGAAAGAGTTTGAAACCTCATGCTGTTTTGAAGCATAAAGGGCATCAAGAATCCCTTGTTGGTCTGAAGAGACCAGTTGTCTCCTTGTCTTCACACCAGATTGTACATCTCCAATCACATTATCCAGGGAGTGAACTTTGTGAATCCTTGTGTGTGGTGTAGAAGGAACTTGATAAGATGGTGGAAGATTACCCAAATCCACTTCATCTTCTTGGAACTCTGCTTCTCTTGAATTTGAAGGACCAGCAGTATCTTCAAATGAACTAGCCGTACCTCCAAATGTACTAACAGTACCTTTATAGATACTAGCAGTACCTTGCTCTGTGTCAGCAGTACCATCAATATTTGAAATATTGAGTTGTTCCTTTGTTCCATCATCCTTGTTGTCATCTTCAACATCTCCTTTAGCTTTACTAGAAGAAGATACATCATTTGTTGAAGTTGATTCCACACTTGCATTTGACCATATTGGCATTGTGCCATCATGTTGATCCTTTTCTAACTCTGCCTCATTTGTTGCTTGTGAACCTGAAAAATTATTAGTTTCTGCAACAAAAGGTATATAATTCATAGAATTTGTTAGATACTCAAGATCAAATATCCATTTTGGTCCTTGGCCTACTACATTGGATTTGTTTTCCAGAAACTCCACATGTAGTTCTTCTTGTACTTTCTCAGTTCTTAAGTTGTAAACTCTAAAAGCTTTGCTAACAAGAGAATATCCAACTAAGAAACCTTCATCTGCTTTACCATCAAATTTTCCTAAATGGTCTAAGGTATTGAGAATTGTCACATGACATCCAAAAGGTCTAAGAAATCCTATTGCAGGAGTTCTACCATTAAAGAGTTCATATGATGTCTTATTGTGAGGCTGCACAACTAAAACTCTATTTTGAACATAGCAAGCAGTGTTGATTGCCTCTGCCCAAAAGATTATAGGTAGCTTAGAATCAGCTAACATTGTTCTAGCAGCTTCAATTAGTGTTCTATTCTTTCTTTCAGCCACTCCATTCTGTTGAGGAGTTCTAGCAACACTATATTCTCTCCTAATACCTTTTTCTTTGCAGAAATCATCCATAACTCTATTTTTGAATTCTGTCCCATTATCACACCTAATGACTTTTACTTTCTTGCTTACTAGGTTTTCTATTTCTGTTATGAAAGTCTTAAGAGTGCTTGATGTTTCATCCTTAGACACTAAAAAGAAAACCCATGTAAATCTGCTGTAGTCATCAGTTATAACAAGACAATATTTCTTATGTTGCATACTCCTTACTGAAACAGGTCCAAATAAGTCCATATGAAGCATAAACAATGACTGATTGATAGAGTAAAAAATCTTGGGCTTACAAGTGGCTTTGTGTTGTTTGCCTTTTAGACAAGCAATGCATGTTTGATCATTTTCAAATCTTTTGTGAGGTAAACCTCTTACCAAACCATTCTTAACAATTTTATTTATGGTTTTGAAATTACTATGACCAAGCCTTCTATGCCATAACATTGATTCATCCAATGTGGCTTTTGCAACAAGACAAGTTAAATCCTTTTTAGGAATAATGTTCTTCATATCAACACTATACATATTGGCCTTTCTAGGAATTCTAAAAAGCACTTGATTTTCATCAGGCATCTTAAAATCCTTAGATAGAACAAGACATTCAGTGTCAGTAAAGAGAACATTGTTCTTTTTGTCACACATTTGTGAGACACTAAAAAGATTATACTTTAGCTCTTGTACATAGTACACATCTTCAAAATCTAAATTTCCGGTTTTGATTGTACCTTTACCAGAAATTTTGCCACGAAAACCACCTCCAAAGGTAACATATCCTCCATTGAAAGATTGAAAATCTGAAAGATAAGACATGTTGCCTGTCATGTGCCTTGAACATCCACTATCTGAGTATCCTTGATCTTCTTGTTTATCAGTTGAATGTTCCTGCACACAAATAAGAGTGTTAGTTTTCTTTGGGGATCCAAGCCATTACTGACTTGGATCTGCCTCTTGCATCAATGTAATTTAATCTTTTAAGGACAGTTGATGCAACATTGGATTTAAGAATCCAACATGCTGAGGACTTAACAGCATTTGCCCTATTTCCCTTAGCAGCAGAGTGAATAACATGCTTAGCAGAAGTGACTGCTAGCTTTGAAGTCACACCCTTTGGTCTCCAAATTTGTTTGTGGACCACTGCTTTTGTTTGAATGGGCCTTAGAACAGTTGTAGATGCATGTTTGAAAATTGTTTTTGCATCCTTAGCTGTTGATTTTGGGTTAACAGTCATCAAAGGTCTAACAATACCTTTTGTTCTACCCGTACCTTTTGTTTGTACTGGCAGTACCTTTTTGTATGTATTAGCAGGACCTTTTTGTCTATCAGGACCTTTTGGTCCAGACTTGTTTGAGACTGTTCTGGGTTTTGTTCTATGAGTGTTAGAGTGAGTGTGAGGAGTTTGCCTTTTGTAGTTCACCCTATTGTTTTCATACCCAGTTACCCATTGGTTGCAGAAAGCTGCAAGATGGTCAAAACTACCACATATATAACAAGCTTTGTTGTAAAAAGCAAAGTCATCACCTAATTGGTTAGACTTGAGGTTGTTCCAATTCCTTTGGTTACCTCTGGGCTTGTTTGTAGTTCTACATTGTTCACAATATCTAACTGGTTTCCTAACAGTCTTAACATTTGACTTAGGCCTGTTAGTGTTGTGATTGACTATCTTAGGAACACTTGTTCCTACTTTCTTAACCAATACAGGTTTAGACATGTAAGGTATTCACTATGCAAGAAACACTAGTTTGAGGCTTGTTTGTGGATCGAATGGACAAGAACTTAGAGAGAGAAAGTGAGAGGTTGGGAGCCTTTTTAGAGAGAGAAACAAGATGATATTAGATTAGTATGAAAGGTCCAACCCTTCCCATGGGTGGGAAGGGAGTATATATAGTCTTACATAATATGTCCCTAGTGGACTGTGGAGCGAGCTGACAGAGGGTAAGGACCCGACCCACTCCACAATACTAATTAATAACTAAACTACTAATAATATTACTGATAATCCTACGAGCTATGTTGATCTAATAAGTATTTGGGGTGACCGAGTCTTCAACTGAATATTCATATTCCTAACAATCTCCCCCTAAGGGAGGTCACCCCAGAAGTAATGCTCTGAAATTCAGTACTTTTTCCTTGGATCTTGACATCATAGCTCGTAACCCTTGATTCTTCAATATCATAGATTCTTGTGTAAACATCTGTGATCTTCAGATGACTTCTCTTTTGTTTTGGATGAACTTTGAGTAATCCTTGAAAGTGTCATCCCACTTGATTCTTCAAGTCATCCTTCAGTAGTAAAACTCCATGTGATGAAATATACTTAGAGCCGACATGCTCACACTTTATGGTGTCATGATCTTCAGCATCAGAGTTAGCAGAAGCTGTGTTGAAGGTCTTTTATGTTGATCATGACTTCTTAGATGATGATGTGGTGTGAGCATGTGGTGATGGATTGGCATCTTTACTGCAACCAGCTAAAACAGCAACCAGCTACAGCATTCCACAGCTACAATCGCCAGAGGTTCCTGCATACGACAGTTAGCAATAATTTGACCGGTACTTACAAGTTTGGACTTCGAGATAGTCAACAGCATATTGTGAAAACTCTCTCTAATCCTTACCAAGACCGTTCCTAATCGAAAACCCACAGAGGGCTTTTTAAGATTTTACCGTAGTAAATCAATGATTAGGTGAGTCGCTGGAGATCACTCCACGACTGTAGACCGGTTGAAACCATCGCGACCACTAAGCGTAATCCACAAGGAATTACCGAAGTGACCTGCTTTCAGGGCTGCTTGATGTTGACCCTGGCAGGAATTTCCATTCAATCATTGAGAATTACATTTGTAAATTCTCTCATAAATGTTCTGGCAGATTGCTAAGATCTGCGTAGGACTCTTAAGTTTACAACTGGTGTCCTTAATGATGAACAACCAGAGTAGAAATTATCCGTGTTCCTATGAGATCTTATTGTGAATCACTTGGCTCTAGACTTAATTGTGCGTTTTGATTTAGTGAGCGGAGGCTGGAGAGAACTGCCACCTATTCAATATCATCTAACTCGGAGTGAGAGAGACGATAGGAATGTATTGAACTCCGTGACAATTGAAACAAGAATCCTTTGAGGGACCTTGAGTGGCTAGGGAGGGTTGTGCAGCGTATCACTGGGTCCATGATACTTTGTCTTCAATGCCAGCAATCAACTAAGTGATTCTGACAGCATATGTATTGACCCGGTTTCTGCCTAAGTTGTAAGGAGGGCTTCTTTCTTTTCACCCTTTATCTTTACAATTCTTTTTCATTCTTCAACCCCTTCAGTGCTTACCGAGACTTCATAACTAACACCTTGTTGGGTTTATTCCAGTGTTAGCTCCATCTCAGTCGGCACTCTTCCCTTATACACATTTCTCCTTTTTAATCATACCTAAGGACTTCTACACTAACTAGTGGATTGTCCCTGGGTAGATCCCTCCGGCTCTGGCGGGATCGTGGGAACTTGAGCCTAACCTAACCATCCTTATAACTCCATACATTAATTAAAATGGTCGGTCTTTGGTATTCATCCACGATTGCCAAACCAAATCTTTGAAAAAATCTCTCAAAGTGATCATGATTCGGAAACACATTTTTGCAAACACTTGAGAGTTTTATATTTTTCAAATGCTCCCCCTCAACATGTGCTCGAGTGATAGTTTTATAAATTTGCACATGTTAGGTAGAGCTCGCACTTTTTTGAATTGATCCACTTTCAGTGAACATGACCGATTCGAGACACGCTTACATCACTGGTTAGACCAGCTTGAAATTATTACCCGTCCTGGTCAAGTCCACAGAAAGTTTCTCGAAATGGTACACTCTACTCAGATACGTCTTTTTCGAGACACGCTTACATCACTGGTTAGACCAGCTTGAAATTATTACCCGGCCAAGACATATCCTTTCAATTGATGACAATTCAAGTTTCGTCAATTCATTGGTTAATTCTGAGTCACGGTCACATGAGATGCCAAATCCTTTGTTTTGTTAAAACCATTTGCTCCCCCTCAATATGTGCATTGATATATGAAAGATTTTCGCACGTATGGAAGAGCTTGCGTTTATGACCAAAACATTTTGCTCCCCCTCAATATGTGCCTTGATATACAAAATGGTTAAGCACATACGGGAGAGCATACATTTACTTCCAAATCATCACATTATTTCAGAATTTCCTATTTAAATCACATTCTCTCCCCCGATCAAAAATTTCAAACCCTTTGAGATTTGTGATCTCAATTGATTTAAATACATTTAGAAAAATTTGGGAGAAAATGTGGTCAGGTTTAAATGTATTCTGATTTTGGAGCATACTATGCTCCCCTTGAAACAGCGAGAGAGTGTCACTGTTGATGTTTGCACAAATTTGGCAAGGTGTCGGAAATTTGAACAAATATGCTCCCCCTCAATTAATGACCCGTTTTCCATTAAAAGAGCTGTAGTCATTCAATTGAGCGACGGACATTTGTGAAAATTTTAGATCAATTTACCACCTTGTGTAACATCAAGACTCTCTTGAAGGATCAAACAAGATAGAGAATCTTGATGAAAAGAAGACTTCTCTTCTTATATACGAAGTAATGCACTGAAACGTACATCACGTCGGGGAAACATGGATATAAAGTAATCCATGCCCAGGTGAACATCACCCGGTTGGAGGAACAACTGTCTTTTTGGCGACATGTTTTCCCCATTGTACAGCGTGGGTTGCAGTATGAAGTAACTGCAAGCCATTAAGACATGTTTTAACTGATTAGTATAACTTCTGCTCGAGCTTCATTTAAAAATCCGTGCCATTGTTGAATGACATTTCTAGATCCGTAAATGTTATCGATAAACAGAAGACATGCCTAGGTAGGACTATTTTTGGTATTTTCTGATTTTTCGATTTTTATGGTTTTTATAGATTTTATATTTTTGTATTTTTCCTTTTGATTTAAGATGCATATAACTATGTACAAGGATATACGAAGACAATCCTTTACTCCTCCTTTTCTTCCTGAAGACACTTGAGGGTTTCAGGAGTCATGCTTTTCATGCCAAGGCGTGGGAGAATGAACTGAAACCTTTCTCTTGGGAGGGCCTTGGTGAAGATGTCAGCTAACTGAAACTCTGTCCTCACGAAGTATAGTTCCACAATTCCTTTTTCCACCTGTTCCCTGATGAAGTGATGCCTGATGTCAATGTGTTTTGACCTGGAGTGCTGAACATTGTTACAACAAAGAGCAATGGCGCTTTTGTTGTCACAATATAGGGGAATTTTGTTGTATGAGAATCCATAGTCCGAAAGCTGTGATCGCATCCAAAGGATTTGTGCACAGCAAGCAGACGTAGCAATGTACTCAGCTTCAGTAGATGATATGGACGTACTCATCTGTTTCTTAGAAGACCAACTAACCAACTTTTCTCCTAAAAACTGAGCTCCTCCTGAAGTACTTCGACGAGTGTCTTGACATCCCGCATGATCAGCATCCGCGTAAGCCGTTAACTCCATTGCAGTGTCCTTAGGATACCAGAGACCCATATGAACCGTGCCTTGAAGATATCGGAAGATCCTTTTCACTGCTTCAACATGCTTCTTGGTTGGTCTGGATTGATACCGAGCACACATACACACAGCAAACAGAAGATCTGGTCTGCTAGCCGTGATGTACATCAAAGATCCAATCATGCTTCGATACTTTGTTATATCTACTGGAATCCCTGAAGGATCTTCATCCAGCTTTGTTCTATCAACCATGGGAGTGTCAACAGGTTCACTTGAATAGAATCCAAACTTTTTCAAGATCTCGTTGGCGTATTTGGATTGATTAATGAATATGCCTCCGGGACTTTGAGAAACTTGTAATCCTAAGAAGAATGACATTTGTCCCATCATAGACATTTGGAACTTGGAATTCATCTCCTTTGAAAAACTATCACATTCACTAGGATCTGTTGAAGCAAAGATGATATCATCTACATATATCTGAACTAGTAGTAGATGGTTTCTTGACTTCTTTGGCATCTTTTGGTTCGACTTTGGACAGTACGGAATTGAAGAAGCACCATAGTGCATCAGTGGCTAGTTGATTACGTGTGGATACAGGACGTGAGGGATTGCCTATGATGTTGTCGATTGGATGATCACTGGTCCATTTTCTGAGATGGTCGTGAGGTTGAGGGTTATGAACAGATGTAGCAGTGCTGTGTTCTTCAAGTGAGGATGTGTCTGATGAATGTTCAGGAGCATATATGTTTTCAAAAGGAACCTCTTCAACAGGAGCAAAAGGATTAACTTCCAAAGAATTATTATCTGAAGATTCTTGCATTACTGGAGAAGTTTGAGTGTTTGATGACGAAGGCGATTGACTGGCAGCAGGAGCATTGTGACTGACTGATACTGAAGCTGCAGGGCCTTTTGAACCTTGTGGGGCTTGAACCTCATCCATAGGAATTATAGCTGGTTCACTCGGGATGGTTCCATTCGTTGGCTCAAAGTATTCATCAAACATAGGATCGAATAACATCTTCAACTCCTCACATGTAGGTGGCACATAAGAATCTGCAGGCGTGGAATTCTTTACAAGTCCTGAACTAATGGGTCCAGGAGACAAAAGGTGAAGATCGGGTCCAGAACTGATTTGTCCTGAAACAGGTAGCTCACTCAGCTCATCGAACGTAACATGAATGGTTTCCATGATTTTACGGGTTCTTTTATTGTAGATTCGATACCCTTTACTGTCTGGTGCGTATCCAACGAAAATACCTATATATGCTTTAGCTCTTAACTTTCCCAAGTCTTGACTATCGTTAGTTGGATAGCAAAGTGCACCAAACACACGCAGAAAGGAAAGATCTGGTTTCTTGTTATGAATTAACTCGAAGGGAGTCTTCTCATGAACCGGATGAATTAGGGATCGGTTTTGAGTGTAACATGCTGTTGCAATAGCTTCTGCCCAGAGAAACATCGGTGTCTTTGAAAATATAAGCATAGTTCTTGCAGCCTCCACCAGAGTACGGTTCCTTCGTTCAACCACCCCGTTCTGTTGAGGTGTGCGAGGGATACTTTTCTGATGCGTGATGCCAATACTTTCATAGAAATTACGGAGTTGTTGGTTAACAAACTCAGTACCATTATCTGTGCGGATGATTCTGACAGTTTTATCGAGCCTTACTTGCAGCTGTTTTATCAGTTTAATGATAACCTCTGGAGTTTCGTCCTTGGTTCTCAAAAACTTTACTCATGTGAACCGAGAATAATCATCTACTATCACCAGAACGTACTTCTTTCCATTTATGGTTTGTATTCTCATTGGACCGCACAAGTCCATGTGGAGGGTATGAAGAACTTCCAAGTTGGTGTTGATGGTTTTAGGCTTGTGGGTTTGTTTCTTGCTTTTACCCACTTGACATGCAGAGCAGAGATGATCTTTCTCATATTTCAGTCTGGGCATCCCTCTAACAAGATCTTTACGGGAAAGATTATTTATGGTACCGAAGTTCAAGTGGTTCAAACGACGATGCCACAGCCATGATTTTGTTTTAGAGGCTTTAGAAAGCAAGCATATGGGAGAGGACTTCAACATTTCTTCAATTGATATGGTGTATAGATTGGTGCCCCGACTGCCCTTGAGGAGATCTAAACCATCCAATTCTCTGACGAAACATGTATGCTTTCTAAAAGCCACTTCCAGATCTGAATCACAAAATTGACCCACAGAAAACAGATTATGCCCTAGTCCTTCCACATAATATACCCTTGAGATTACACTGTTACCAAACACATAGTCTCCATAACCCATAATAGCACCAAAGTGGTCGTTCCCAAATCTGACTGTCCCGATAAACTTTTTCACGAAGTTCTTGAGCCGTGAGCGATCTCCAGTCATATGTTTTGAGCAGCCTGAGTCCAAATACCACAGGACGATTTGTACGACCTGCATCTGAAACCAGACAACAATGGATAACTGAAAAATGTGGATCCCCAAGTGCAATTGGGGTCCATTTGGTCAGCACACGCATATTCAAGAACCACAGATTTCACAGATGCTACTGTCTTTACTGAGGAGACAGAACTAGAGGTAGGACAAGACCTAGATGGAAGGCATTGTGACTCTAAAGACAGGATTCTACCAGTTGGTCTCCATTCCTTATTCTTCACAATTTTATGCATATTCATTTTAGGTAATGGTCTCTGTTTTCCTAAATTGAATTTCCTTCCAGTGGGTCTCCATTCCTTAACTTTCACAATTTTATCCTTATTCATTTTACGTAACGTGTTCTGTTTTCCTAAATTGAATTTCCTTCCAGTGGGTCTCCATTGATAGCCTACGCTAGCAAATGTTTTGCCTGTAGCTTTCCAAGCTTTCTTGCATGTTTCAGTTATTCTACCATTCTTAACATAGGGTGATGCAGAAGACATCAAGAATGACACAACACAATCATCATGATTAGCAGAAATTAAACAATTGTCGCATGTTTTACAGACAGCATTAGAATTCGAATTAATTACAGTACTTTTGATACTAGAATCAACACGATTCATCCTACTTATTGCAAACTTATTGTTCCTAGGTTGGGCTTCTACATTCTTCAAGTGATCATTCTTAGCTGGCGCAGTCCTATCTTTTCTTGCATTTTCTCTAGACCTTGACTCGCTAGCTTGGGTGTCACTTTTTACTCCTGTAGAAGCATCGAATGAAGCATTAGTTCGTTTTTCTGTCACATGCCTTCCAGATAATGATGTGTTGGGTTCTGATGTTTTTGGTGGTAGATCAAAGGCTACATGCTTGTTCTCAACAGTAGATGATGATGCAACAAACCTATCTCTATGTCTGCTAAACTTAGGGAGTTGAGCTTATGGCATATTCTAAGTTTTCCTGAATCCTTTTCGTGAGTTTGCAAGCATAGACAACTGCCTTATCAAGTGGCTTATCAGTCCTATCCTCTTCAACCACCTCACGAAGTGTGTCAAGGCCCTCTCTAAGATGATCGAGATATGTTTGATGGGCAAGGCTGTTATTTCTAAGCTTAAACGGAATATGCACAACATCAACATCATACTTTTTACTATCAGTAGCCTTTGGTGCATCACAATTACAAGTGGTGCATGGCATTTTACCTTTCACCCGAGCCTTCAGATTCTCAATTTCATTTGTCAAAGAGGTTATTTGATCATTGTGATTGCTTCTTGTAACTTTAATAGAATCATATAACTCTTTGAAATGTTGTTTAACCTTTGAATTTTCTTCTCGATAACACTCATTTTCATAATGTAACTTATTTATGGTGTTCTGATATTGAAAATTCTGAGAATCTGAAGACGAAGGTTTATTGGTGCCATACACTTCACACTTGTTGGATTTCAATTGGGCAATTTGGGCCCTCAGCAGTCGAATCGTGATCGTGTGAGCTTGAATTGTCTCATCTCGTTTGCTTAATTCAAAATAAGTATCAAATTCAGGAGCATCCAAGGATGTCTTGTCATTTGATATTTTGTGTTTTTCATTTAAATGTTGATATTTCAGTTGCAAATTAAGAAATTCAACTTCCAATTTTGAAAAACGTTTAACCATATTATCATGGTCATCTTTTTGAATTTTTTCAAGCAATTTTAAATTCTCCCCCTCAAGCTCAACAACACGATTCTGGGTGACATTTAACGCAATAGCATACTCATTAAATTGACAAGCAGACAATGCAGAATCAGTGACAGTGTAAAATACATCTTGTGCAATACATTTAGCAATCAAGTTGTCATTAGTAATGAGTATGTTTTTTTTTTCAATCTCTCGACTCTTAAGTTCTATTGCATGTTCATTCACCTCATTTTCCATATCTTTAAACACTGCTTCCATTTCTTTTATTTCGGCTTTAAGGGCAGTGTGCAACCCTTCAAAGTGTTCTTTAAGTAGCTTAAAGAATGGCATGACCTCAGTTAAGTAACACCTTTTTGCATGTTCAAAACACCTTTCCCCCTCAGTAATGCCGGTTGGTGTGATTCTCTTCTTATATGTTTTATCAAAATCAGCAAATAATTGCCAAAGCACATATAAGCTAATAGAGGTTTTGCATTCAGTGGGAAGAGACAAAGGCACCAGATTCCTAGGTGTATTGGGAGGATACACCGTTATGGACGCAACTTTTCTAATGAGGGGGGTGTTGGCCTTAAGTTTATCTACCTTAAGTTTCTCATTATCTTGTTTCCAAAATATCTGTTCAGGTGTTAACTTCTTTTGAGGAGCAAACACAGTCAAACGATTTTCCTCATAATAATCATGGGGTTTGATTATTATTCGTCTGGCTATGCACTCGGGATCCCTCATTTTCTCATTCATTTTTTCCCTCGTTTTATCACTTATCTCATCCTCTTCATCAGTGTAGATATGCTCAGGTTGGTCATGAATAGGCATAAGCATCACATTACCATCATATAGGGCTGGTTGAAGTACTTGCATGTCCCTAAGGATGGTTGACTTAGGTTCACCTATCATGATTTTACTATGCTTATCACTCAAGTTTCTGTGCTTATGAATCATTTGAGCAGTTTGTATGGTTTGATTTTGTGTGTACAACTTATCTTCAAGCTTATTTTTTAACGTCTTGAGTCTAGAGAAATCATTTAAGAGAGTTGTTTCTTTTTGTTTGAATTCTTGCTTAAGTGTTGTTACACACTTTTGTGCTTCCTGTTTCTGTTTGACAGATTGTTCTAGCTGACTTTTCAAAGAACTCAACTCTAATTTTAATGTTTCTTCTCGGACTCTAGACTCTTTAATAAGTGTACTCATTTGACCTTCTAATTTCTGCTCACGATCATTAAGCTCAAACTTAGCACGCTGTTCATACATAGCAACTTGTTCTTTATAGATGTTTAGTCTAGTGATCAAGTTATCATCAGGGACAGGCAATTTGTTCTCATGGTACACACAAGCATTATCTATATTACCCGCATTATCTAAGGCACATACATTACTCATAACACACACATCATTATTGACAAAAGATTCACCATTTGGTACATCTGGCGAGTTGTTGCTATTCAAATACTGTTCATATGAGACAATATTGCTATTTTCCATATCAACATTACTTGAGTCAGAAACAACTGCTTGATGTACTTCTTCAGGAATCTGTTGTCCCTCGACTATATTATATGTGTCATAAATTTTTAGTACCTCAGATATCACGGATGCATTAGAAGGACCAGCTTGACGAGATGAGGCCAGGGAGGACAAGTTAGCCATGAAGATTGTTTGAGCAGTAGGTTCATTATCCACATCAGAGTCAAATGCATCACAGTCATCTGCCTTGAAGATGTTAGGATCATTAAGTGCTAGATCCTGAACAGGTTTCTCATCCACATCTTCATCAAAAGTATTTCCTCCATCTCCTGCCAAGAACAATAACTCTTCCTCATCCAATACCGCTCCATTCTCTTGAGCTTGCATTAACAACATCTTGTCTTTGAAGTAATCTGAGTTCTGAGGACGTTTAGGTTGATTGCAATTTCTAGCAATGTGTCCAATCCCCCCACAATTATAACACTTGATCTGTTTCCCTTGCCCCTGATTGGCATTCCCTGCTCTATTCTGCACATAACCTCGACCCATGTTTCTACCAGCTCTCCCTTGCACATTCTGAACCACTATTTTCCCATCCTCCACCATTGCTAGATTGCGTGGGTTGGAAGAATTCCTTAACTGATTGTTGGTCTGAGGGAGTGATGCTTGAAACTGTTGAACCAGTAGAGATACTTGATTGGTGAGGTTGTCAATCATTTTGTCGGTCTGAGAGTAGCCTGAGTCAAGTTGTGAGCTCATAGCAGGTACTTGTGAGTGAAGTTGGTGATAGCTTGGATTGGATGATGATTGGATTGTTGGTTGTACATTTGTCATGAACGCCAGTGGGTCATTTGTAGTTGAAGGATTAAACTTTTCTCTCAGCACCCGATCATAGACAGCATGCTTCTCATGTTGTTTCAGGTAAGCATACAGCTGTTCATAGTTAGTATCCCTTAAACCTTTGTTGAGTTTGACGGCAGTAACAAATCTGTCCCATTCAGGAGTCATGTTGTTCACAAACTTTGAGTTAAGTTGGATATTGGGCATAGTCATTCTGATCATCCTCATATCATTCACCAACTTATGAAATCTCACATAGTAATCTGTGATATTCTCTCCTGGGTTCATTTTGAAATGCTCGAACTCATCATACAGCTGTGACTCACGATCTTCCTTTGTGAGTTCTGACCCTGCCAACAACATTTTAACGTTGTCCCACACAGCCTTGGCTTCAGTGTTGAAATTGATGAGCTTGTATACATCCTTTGGAAGACCTTGAATGACTATGTTTGAGGCTCTAATATCAGCATCATACCTCTTCTTTTCTTCTTCATTAAGATCATTATAGTTTCTAGGTCTGTCGATGCCCCAAGTTACAGTCCCATCTTCACCAGTTGTAACAACGTCTCTGGTGGTACCCATCTGATAAGGTCCTTCGTCAATTGACTTAAGAATGTTAACACCATTATCTTTTCCCAAGCAGTAAAGTCTTATTCGTTGTGCCCAAGACTCATAATCCGTCCTATCTAGCATAGGTGGACGAGTGTCAGATCCTGCTGCTTGAATATCATCTGATGATGTACTTGATGTGGTAGCCATAGTAACTACGGGATTTTACAGATCTTGTGATTTAACCGAGAAATTGAATCTTTCGCGGGAATTTCTAAAATCACCAAGACACAAACCGCATACAAGTCTGAGAGACAAACCGAGTAGACACAAACCGAGTAGATTCAACAGAGACAAACCGAGTCTACACAAACCGAGTACACGCTGGAGGGACAAATCGAGTAGGTACAAACCGAGTAAATTCCTCAGAGACAAACCGAGTCTACACAAACCGAGTACACGTAGCTGGGACAAACCGAGTAGACACAAACCGAGTAAATTCTTCAGAGACAAACCGAGTCTACACAAACCGAGTACACGCAGCTGGGACAAACCGAGTAGACACAAACCGAGTAAATTCTTCAGAGACAAACCGAGTCTACACAAACCGAGTACGCGCTGGAGGGACAAATCGAGTAGGTACAAACCGAGTAAATTTCTCCGAGACAAACCGAGTACACGTAGCTGGGACAAACCGAGTAGACACAAACCGAGTAAATTCTTCAGAGACAAACCGAGTCTACACAAACCGAGTACACGCAGCTGGGACAAACCGAGTAGACACAAACTCCCAAGCACGTCGCTTTCACTGCCTTTAGTCTTTTTGCCTAAACAAGTAATAGGACAAACCGTGTCAACGAATTGACACAAACCGAGTCCAAGAATTCGTCCCAAGTAGACAAACCGCTGCCAAGAACACTTCAACAAATACCCACGAATTGTCCCAAAATTACCACACCGTTCTTAGATCTGTGAATCCAAACACCAAATACCACTCTAATACTATTCTTAAGCTAGAAAGTACAAAGTAAAACAACTTCTAATCACTAAACAAAGTACAAAATGAAATTTATGCTACTAATCAAACCGAACCAAAAAAAACTTAAAAACTACAAATCGAACCAAGAAAAAACCTCAAGAGCTACACAAATACAAAGTAAAACAACTTCTAATCACTAAACAAAGAACAAAATGAAATTTATGCTACTAATCAAACCGAACCAAAAAAAACTTAAAAACTACAAATCGAACCAAGAAGAAAAACCTCAAAAACTACACAAATCCGTGAATACCACCTCTCATGGACCTAACCATGGCTCTTGATACCAATTGTAGGGTATTCACTATGCAAGAAACACTAGTTTGAGGCTTGTTTATGGATCGAATGGACAAGAACTTAGAGAGAGAAAGTGAGAGGTTGGGAGCCTTTTTAGAGAGAGAAACAAGATGATATTAGATTAGTATGAAAGGTCCAACCCTTCCCATGGGTGGGAAGGGAGTATATATAGTCTTACATAATATGTCCCTAGTGGACTGTGGAGCGAGCTGACAGAGGGTAAAGACCCGACCCACTCCACAATACTAATTAATAACTAAACTACAAATAATATTACTGATAATCCTACGAGCTATGTTGATCTAATAAGTATTTGGGGTGACCGAGTCTTCAACTGAATATTCATATTCCTAACAAGACATAACCTGTTCTTCTTCATCACTATCAGTTGTACAATCTTCAACAACTATAGCATCTCCTTTCTTAACAAAGGACACCTTGTCCTGATAAGATAAAGTTTTATCTAAACTTTTACTTATCTTTTCTATCTTAGGACTCTTAGTGGCCTTAGAACCATATTCCATGATTGGTTCTTGAAACTCAGCTAATCCTGTGTGTGCTAAATCAATACCTGGAGGTGAATGAACACCTCTGTATGGTGGGGGGACAGACTTAAATCCAACACCAGAATTAACCTTATCAATTACCTGAGCTTCCCAAAGCTTATTGAATCCATCTGAGGCATGAGCCAAAACATCCACAGATATCTTAACATTTTCTCTTTCATTTTTGTGTTTAGCTAATGAATCATTCAACTCAACAATACACTCATCTCTGATCTTAATGTCATTTTTTAGTATATTGATGTCATTAGTAAAATTAGATTCATTACTTTTAAAATGTAAGACTTGTTTTTCTACAACACCTAGACCTCTTTTGTGATTAGCTAAATTAAAAAGAGTATCAATTAGCTCTGCTCTATGAGCATCAAATCTCTTACTAAGGTCTTCATAAGCTTTAAGATTAGGACATGATTCAGTACAATTTTGAATAGAATTTACCTCTGAATCAGAAAAGGCCATTAGAGCAAATTCATTGGCCATAAGAGCAGCATTTGGTGGTGCTTCCTCTTCAATAGCCATAGAGCTCCAATCATAACCAATACCATCAATAGCCAACATAGCCTTTGGCTCTTCAACAGTAACTTCCTTTTTCCTATCTTGCTTATACCATGTGTTTCTATTTTCCTGCTTCCTTGGGCTTCTACACTCCTTAGCAAAGTGTCCCAACCTATGACAGTTGAAACACTCCACTTTCTTCTTATCAAACCCAGCAGTGTCATTACCATTTATGGTAATCTGCTTCCCAGTTCTCTGCCAATGCTTCTTGGCCCTCATGCTGAGCAAAGCAACCTGCCATTTGATGTCCATCTCTTCCAAATCATCACCATCAACCTGCTCAAGGTCTTCATGATTTAGAGGAGAACCACTAGCTTGACTGGTTATAAAGGCATAAAATGTTGGATCTCCAAGTCCAGCAATATCCCTTTTTGAACTAGTAGAAGGACCACCATAAGTAGCATTAGAAACACCTTCAACTTCTTCTACCTCTTCAGACTTACCAATACTAGGAGATGACAAAAGTGCCACGTTCCCAGAACTAGTACCATAAGTTCCAGACTTTCTAAGACTTTGTTCAACAATTTTGAAGTTGTTGTACAAATCATTGAGCTTCATTGTTTCAATGTCTGGTTTGTTCATCCAGACAATAACATGAGTATGGAACTCATCAGGTAGACTTCTCAAAAACTTCATGTTGAGATCTTCCTTCTCTGTCTCAACACCCAACACAGCCAACTGACTGACAAGCTTGTGTAACCTTGAGAATAGCTTATCAAGAGACTCATTACTAAAAGCAGTAAAGTTTTCAAATTGTTGCTTTAGTAATGTCTTCTGTGTCTTTTTAGTAGTTTCATTACCACCAAAATATGCACAAATCTCTTCAAAAAGAGTTTTTGCATCAAGATACTTGTTAAAAGATAACATTTGTTCACTAGGAATGGTCATAAGCAACAAATTTCTTGCTTTCTGATCATTTCTCTTCAGTATCTTCTCTTCATTTGACACTGGTCCAGTATTTCTTTTCCTAAGTGTTTTACCTTCTAGGACAACATCTGAATAGCTTGGTGAAAAAGAATCACCATATATAATGATATCCCAAAGAGTGTAATCTTGGACCATGAAATATTGCTCAATTCTTATCCTCCATAACTCAAACTCATTTGGTTTTATCATGGGCAACTTTGCAGCAACATTTGTTTGAGCATCATGTGCATCCATTTCTGTTTCTTCTAATTCAATTATATCAGCCTGAGCGCTCTGATACCAACTGAGAGGACCTACGACACACGGTTAAGGTGGTTAAACCTTGTATACTTTGTGTGTAATGATATATTGAGTTTATATGATTAAGTACGCGGAATTTACTTAATCACACTTAGAAGGTTATGTATGTTATGGAAATGGAAGAATTATGTTTGTTACTTAACAATGAACAAAGAAAGTTTATCACCAAACGATTCAATATTATTCAAAATAATACGAGTGATCTTGAATTTATCACTAGGGTTACAAAGACCTTGAATCTTATGTTTCTAGATTTGTGATATATGTTTTTGTTTGTTCTATGTCTTAACAGATATGAGTTCGTACATTCACATATGTATATGTGTATATCACTAACTTAGTCTAAGATCTCTTTTATAGTCCAAGAGATCTTTTACAATATTGCTTTATGTCTTATCAACACTTGTCTTACAAAAGATCAAGTCGAGCTAGCGTATGGAAGATTATATCTCTCAAGTTGTTTAAATTAATTAATGCAAGCACATGCATCAACTTGTTGACTGAGAATATATCTAGATATTATTTTTGCATAAGAGTGACTCATACAAATAATATCTTCTTCGATCTTATCCTTGTAGCAGCTCTATGACTCACTGATCAGCAGTACCATTTTCTACTAGCAGTACCTTCTTCTTGAACTAGCAGTACCTTCTTGTTCTAGCAGTACCTTGATCATGAACTAGCAGTACCTTCTTCTTAAAGAATTTTCCCATACTCTAACTTCAGAATATTTAATTCCCAACAGGAATTTACAAGTTTGGACCACATTTATAATCAAATTGTCAAAATCAACCTTCAAGAATATCAAGTTGTCAAGATTGGCCCTTGGAATCATTTTTGCAAAATGACAAGTTGGTCCCCTAATTTTCAGATTTGGCAATAGTGGTCCCTAAACTTTAACCTAAATCAAATCCTAACCAAACCTTATCCCTTTAATCCAAAACAAATAAAATCCCAACACAAAAATAAACCCAATCTACCAAATAGCCCAACCCCGTTTATTAGTTAAAACCAGTTTGACCCTTGGTCAAATCCGCCTTCCCAAACCACTTTCCGCCAAACTCAAAACCAGAAACCACCAACACCACCATGCTTATTCCTAACAAAACCAACCCTCCCCCTCACCCTCCTACTACACTCCACCTACCTCAGTCCAAAAAGCATTTAATGCTTCTTCTTTCCCTCAAGTTACCAGTACAAGAGTTAGTATCCACCTTAACCATTTTTGGCGCCAAAAATGGTGTCAACGGCTCAGATAAATTCAAGCTAATCCAAGGGTTGGAAAATGGTCAGAAGAAGTCAAGAGAGATATCCCACCTCAGAAAGTGTATAAATAGGATCCTTTTGTAGCCAAAAATTGGCATGTAGAATTTAAGTTCAGTCGTATTGTAGTTAAAATGTTTAATTAAGTTTAAATTTAAGTTTCAAGTCTCAATTTAAGTTTATTTCAATCTCATTTGTCTTTAATTATTTCACATTGTACTATTTTCCTAAGTTAATGAAATTTCATGTTTTAAGTATCACTGTTAAATCGTATTAAGTTAATTTGATATTGCAAAAGCTTCTTTTATTGTTGAATAAGCTCATTTAAGCTTAACATAGCTTATAGTGAGCTTGTGATAAGTTTACTCAGTCACAATCCAAGATTTCTAAAAAAGTCAACAGAAAGTCAACATAAGGTCAAAATAGAGCATTTTGGAAGTTGCCTGAAATGGATTGGGCAAGATGGACTTTACCTAGCTTATCTGAGATAAGCTAGGAGCTTGTAGCTGCCCTTTTGGGTGCCCTTGTTTAGCTAGGGTCCCAAGTAAGTTCATTTTTTAGCTTATTTCTCTTATTTATTCAGTCACTGTAGCAACTGCTTATTCTCTGCTTATTTTTGTGTTATCAGTGCTTGTTTGAGTAATCATGGCTTATTTGATCTCAGTTATGGCTATCTTTTAGACTTTAAGTGTTCAAACCTTATTTTTTTTAAAGCTAAAAAGTCCAAAAACAGTCAAATAAGCACTCAGCTTGTTTGAGTGCTTTTTGGCTTTTGAAAGTTGTTAATTAGGATTCAAGTAAGTTAGATCATCAATAGTTAATAAGTCAATATAAAGAGTGTTTGGTTCGGGGTCAAACTGGGTCAAAATGGAGGGTCCACTGTTCATGTGCTACTTAACCAACTTTGTTTAGCTCCATTAGGCTGAAATAAGCTGTTTTCTAGTTTATTTGGTCTCTTTTGAGTGAGTTTGCAAGTTTTGGTTGGATTGCTAAATTCTTTGGGTCCAACTGTTCTATCCTTGGCTTATTTGGAGATAAGCAGATTTGGTCCTTGTTTGAGTAATTTCTGGTTTCAATATAGTGTGATAAGTTGAATTTAGTCAGTTGGTTTCATTGCACTTGGTTGTGTGTAGCATTGGGTTAAAAACACAAGTCTGCACACATAACAGACTTAAGTTGCAGACTACATAAGTTCTTTTGGACCAAATTAAGTCCTTATTTGATCTCATTAGTGCTTATTTCCTTTTATTCTTGATAGTTCGCTATTGGATCTTTGCTTAATTCTCAATATCAACCCTTAGTATAGCTTATTTGAGCTTTAAAACAAGCTCAAAAGTAGCTTGTTCAGCCAAGTATACATTGAGAATTCAGTGTACACATGACCAAACTAGCCACCTTATCAGCTTATTTTTAAGCAACAAATAAGCTTCTCATGGTTTGATTTTTGGTTCTATGTGATCCTTGGTAGGTTAGCTTTTAGTTGTATAAGCTTTTGTAGTCTTTAGTTGTTATATAAGTGCTTAAAAATAAGCCCAAACTTGCCTTGGTGGGACTGAATTGCCCTGTGCATCAGTCTTTTGAGCTCTTTGATGTTTCTGAGCTTATTGGCTTATCCTTGTGGCTTATTCAGTTGCTTTGTTTATTTTTAGCTTATTATTAATGAATTAGCTTATTTTCAGTTCTCCCTTAGCTTATTAAATAGCTTAACAGTCATCAAGTTATTAGCCTTAGCTTATTTTTCTTATTTCTTGGCTGTTCAGATTTCCTTTGCTCATTTCTTAGCTTATTAGTGGTTTTAAAAATAGTTTTAGTTATAAAGTTTGCTTTTTAGCTTGTGCTTATTGAGTTTAATCAGAAAAAAATCCAAAAAAATAAAATAAAAACAAAAAGAGAAAACCAGGGTTCGAACCCTGGTCTGCCCACTCACACACCTTACCACTGCCCTAGGGTCTTTTTCAAGTTAACACTTGCACCATTTTCTATTTAACCCTTCTTTGTTAATTAAGCCATCAGCCACACTTTGCTTATTACCAGCTTATTGGGATAAGCTGGGATCACTGTGGTATTTTTCCTAGGATTGTTTTAGCATAAAGTAGTTTCACAAAAAATTTCCGAATTTTCAGAATAGTTTTAGTATTTTTAATTAATTTTTCTTTTAAATTTAGTTTTTAATTCATAATAAAAAATATAAAAGTCAAAAAAATATAATTCTTTGTTCTAAAATTTTCTTTTATCATTTAGGACTTAGAAAAAATAGATTTGCACTCGTAGGGTTAATTTTTAAAGATTTTTGTTTTTAGGCTCGTTTTTGGTATTCCCGATTTGCGTTTTTAGTGTAATTTTGATGTTTGCTTTATTCTCTTTGTAAATTCACTTTCCATATCTCATTAGAATATTAAAAACACAAAAAATCCAAATCCACTCTTCAAGCCCATTAATTTCAAACCTTACATGATATCCTCGATTCCAACATCGCTGGGACACGACCCGGGTGATCACTTGCCCGGTATCACACATATCGTATTCACGGGTTTTGTAAGTTAACCTTTTTCCTAAACGGTTGATTTGTCATTTCCCGCGTATCACGCATATCTGTCTGATATTTATATATATACTTTCGTACGGATCAGTTATATCATTCCAACTCTTGATTTTCATCTTAAAGCACTGATTTAAACACAAAAAGACCAAAAGTAAAGACAAAATCTGCTTATCTCTAGGATAAGCAGATTTGATCAGTTGAGTTTCTTAAACTAAGAAATCAAACTTGAACCATCAAATTCTATCAAGCAAGCCCAAAATAACCTACAAACAACTTATTTAACCTATTTTAAACAAGATCAAAGTTAAGCAATTGGTAAATGAACAGTGATCTCTTAAATTGACCCATTTTAGGTTCTGACCCAAACAGTCCTTTGTGAGGGACTGATTTGAATTTTAAACTAGAAATGACCTAAATAAGCTATGAAACTACCTGAACTCTGATTACTTGACTTGTTTTAACCCTAATAAACAACTCTCAGAAGAAAAATAAGCACTAAATAAGCTATAATCTAATTGGACTGTTTTTGACTATTTTGGCCTTTTTAGAGCAAAATGAAATTTAGCAACTAACTACTATTAAATAAGCATTAAACAAGATCAAATATGCTACAACTACTCTAATAAGCATTGAAAAATCAGGAATAAGCACATGAACAGTAAAAAGCTAAAATATGCAAAAATTAGAAAATGCTTACAATTGCATTTGCTCAGAACAGGACTGAACTATTAACCACACAAACCCCAGCTTGTTAACACAAGCTAATAAACCCCATAAGCTCTTCCATGAGCAGCTTATCATCCAAAACTGCTTATCTTGACCTCCAGTTGACTTTCTTTGTCTTGTCTTGGATTTCTTGAATTAATCGGGTTCTATCTAATATAAGCTTACAAAAAGCTATAATAAGCTTATATAAACTTATATGAATGGTGAGGAAGAATGGTGAACTTATTTAACAATAACTTAGCTTAATTCGAATTAAGTGATAAACTTGAATTTTCATTAACGATTAAAATGGAGTACAATACTGCTAAGATTAGAACAATTATACTAAAAACAACTTGAATTAAACACTGGGACTTTTAAAGTTACAATTTCTATTTGATTACTACTAATACGACTATCACTAATTTTCTAACTGCCCAATTGGCTTACAATTGATGCCTATTTATACTAAAAAGATCTGGGAACTTCTTGTCTTCATCTCTGATCACTTCTGAACCCTTGGATTGGTGTGAATCAATCTCAGCCTTCCTTTGCAGTTTTGGCGCCAAAAAGGAGATAGTGGAAAAAACCACTTGGTTCTGATAACTTGATGGGAACGAAGCATTAAATGCTTCTTGGTTTGTTAGGTGGAGTGTAGTAGGAGGAGGGGTGAGGTGATGGGTGGTTTTGTCAGCAGACATGGGTGGGAATGGTGGTATGGTTTTGGCGGGTGTTAGTTTCAGAAGAAAGGTTTGACCAGGTCAAACCTGGTATTAGCTAAATAAAGGAACCGGGTTGGGTTTTAGGGATTGGGCTGGTGGAGTTGGGCTGGGTTGGTAGCTGGGTTTATTATTAGGATAGAAATGGGTTTAAAGGGTTAGGTTAGTTAGGATTAGAATTGGAATTGGTTTTAACTTGAGGGACCATTGTTGTAATAATCTGAAAATCCAAGGACCAAGGCTGCCAAAAATCAAAATTATTTCCAAGGACCATTTGTGTTATTTTGGTATTTTTGGGGGGGGGGGGGTGACTTTGACTTTTGTCTTCACTTGATCAAATGCACAATTGTAGCCGAGTCGATCCAAAAATGCCCGTTTTCGCTCCGTTTTCAATCCTTTGTACCTGAAACACATAAAAACACAAACCAAGGATATCTGCAGTATAATCTAGGTGTTTTTGGTCATTTTTGTGTCGTTTATGGGTGTAAAATGATGAGTATTTACACACTGAACAGATTTGGATATGAATAATGTGTATCATCTCCAGACTGATGGCCGAAGTGAAGAAATCATTCAAGCGTTGGAGGACATATTGTATGCCTATGTAATTTGGCAATGGTTGGGATAGACACCTCCCGTTGGCTAAATTCTCTTATAACGATACCTACGACTCCAGTATTTCAACGACACCGTACGAGGCACCTTATGGTCGCAAGTGCCGATCGTCGACTTGATGGGTAGAAGTTGGGGATACTCAACTTACTGACCTTGAACTTGTTCACGAAACTACCGAGAAGATCGTTCAGATCAGAACCGAGTTGCAAGCTGCTCACGAATCGTCAGAAGAGTAAGCTGATAAATGACGTAAACCTCTTGAATTCCCAGTTAAAACCTATATTATGCTTAAAGATTCACCCTGAGAAGGTGTGATACGTTGAGTAAACGTGGGAAGCTTAATCCTCGCTGTATTGAACCTTTTGAAATCCTTGCTAGAGTTGGACCGGTAGCACACAGATTCGAGCTACTGTCAGGACTCAGCGTTGTTCGTAACATTTTTATGTGCAATGTGAAGAAATGACTAGCCAATGAGGCAGTTGCTATTCCTCTGGGAGAAATCCAGATTGATGAATATTTAAACCTTGTTGAGAAACCTATCGAAATCATGAAATGTGAAGTCGAACGACTTTAGCAAAGTCGCAACCCTATCGACAAGTCCGTCGAAGCTCGCGAAAAAGTCCTGAATTCTCAAGGGAACGTGAAGGTGAATCCTCGTGTGTATGTACTCATCCCTTTTCGACCGTAACGGGTAACTCGAATTGAATCGCGAGGACGCGATTATGTTTAAGGAGGTGAGACTGTAATACCCCGTAATTTTTCTGGATATATTTTTATGAGAAATTATCTCGGTTCTTCATATACGAATCTTTCTGTACTTATTTGGTTTAAAAACGTGAAGTTATCTTGCGAAACGTGGAATTGTACACAACGCGTATTGGCACAACCGACGATTTGATTCGATTATTTTATTATTTGTGAGAAACGAGGCGTATGAATAGTCATTTTTATCGAAAATATTATTCTGAGGGCAATGGTGAAATTTCCGTGTCTTGAATCGGTCGTTTGCAAGTCTAAACGAGCCCCGAGCCTCATTTCAAGAAAGATTGCTAAAATTACAAAATTGATCCCTGGATTAAAGTTCCACCTCCAAATCTAGAGTTTTGTTATTGACACTTTGGTCCCTAGGGTTTTTATAACTTTTGGCTAGCCTATATATCCCCCATTATAATCTCTTCTAGGGTTAGCATTTTCTCTTCCCCCCCTCCCAAAATCCGGTAGCCTCTCTCCTGTCCGGCCAACATCCGGTGATCACCCCGGCCAACTTCTGCCGCCATCAGCAACCATTAACGCGCAACCATCAACACCTCTATGTCACTCCCATCTCTTCCCTATCTCTCGATAACCTGAAGAGTTTCCGGAAAAGTTTTCCGGTGACTCGAGCTTTGCCGACCTTTCGTTATAGATCAAGAGGGGATCTAAAAGGTGTTATTAAGGTTTTGTTTTGGTATTGTTTGGTACGAAAATCCCCACAGCCACCACGGCCATCTCCACAGCCACGCCATCATCACCTTCCTTCATCTCTCCCTCTTTTCCTCGACTTGGTAAATCGTGGAACCCGTTGCCTATTTTTCTTGTTTTAAACCGATTGGTGTTGTTTTTGTTTTCGTGGGTTCTAAACGGATAAAATTCGTTATTGGTTTTGTGATTAAAACCGGATTAAAACGTGTTTAAGCAAGATACTAATAGTTCGTGTGGTGTTCTTGAGATTCTGGTCGGGTTGAACCCGACTAGGGTTTCTGAAGTGGATCCATTTTGGGTATACGAGCTGTTTTGGTTTGTTTAATTTAGTGATATATTGGTTTCGAAGTAAAACTGGTACTAGATTTCAGTGGTGTACCTGGGATTCGATCCATATTACTTGGTTCTGGTCATTTGTGTCGGGTCTGTTTGGTACCCAGTTTTGGATGTAGGTTGAGACCCGGTTTGGTCTCGGCATGGGTTTAATAAATTAGCATACTACTCCCTCCGTCCCAATTTTATTGTCACTTATTCCTTTTTCGGACGTCCCAAAATTATTGTCACATACCCAAAATAGAAAGTGAATAGATAGTGGAGTTTGATAAAGTTTACTATATTACCCTTGGTTGAAATTAATATTGCAAACTTTAAAGAAGTGGTAATTAATTGGTTAATGGTAAACTTGTCATTTGGCAAAAAAGTAAGAGAGAGAAAGTAGTGATAGTGACATTTTTCTAAAAGAATGTGTTTTTTGTCGGGTGACAATAATTTTGAGACGGAGGGAGTAGCACACTACTCGAATTTGGATTCATCTAAAAATAATTATATATCTTAGTTTTGCTTTTATTGACAGTGTTGCGGTTTACAGAAGACACCCATATAGGGTGTTAGTTGTTGTATGTTGGTCTCGGTTGAGTATTGATTAGATTGGCGGAGTTGATATTCTTTTTGTTTGTTATAACTGGTCAAGTGAACGTTGGGCCGCTGTTTGGTATGTTTGGTTTTGTCTCGGTAGTTAAGGAACCCACAAGGGTGGGTGAGTTTAAATTGTTGTCTGGTTTAGACTTGTTGTTTATATTCCTGGCTCGTTGTCTCTTAGCACGACTAATACCCAGATGGGTGCATTTGAAACTTGTTTAGTTTCTTTTAAAGATTTAAACAAAAATTAAAGATGTTGGTGTTAACTATTTAAACTAGGAATGTCAATAGAATGTGTTAAATATGTCTTGAACTTTTGCGGATATTGAAAAAAATTTATTTACTCGTTTTGACATGAGGGCTCATTGGTACGTTTCGGATTATATAGAAATTGTGAATTGGATTGAATACGGAATATGACTATTATACTTGGACAAGTAATGGATCGTTATTGGATTTACGATGTTAGGAATTGGACTTATTGGACATTTTGGGACTCGAGACGGTATAATATATTAGATTCAAAATGAATTTAATATATTAGACACGAAACGGACACAAAATATTCAATAAAACCAAAACAAATAATTACGTGAATGATAACGAGACATAAAACTTATAAGATGTTGTAATTACAGATTTGGTTAATTAAAATCACAACGATTTGAGAAAACTGATTTTATTAGTTAAACTATTTCTATTTATAAGACGTTTATGTTTATACAAATTATTTGAGATATCGGGGTAAATACAGAAACGTACAAACTGATTTATTTTATTTGAAGTGATTATTTGTCGTTAATTTCTAGGTTTGTCTTCTCTGGTTTGAGTTCTCGTCAGTAATTTCTCAATTATGTCGATGTCTATTCTCTTTGGCGTGAGTTGTATGTCGAGTCTATGTTTTCTTACCACACCACACGAAACGTTGAAACTAAGCTTTTGATAAATTTTGAAATCGAGTAATCCACGAAAACTACGACACGTTGTCTTTTATAGACTTTATTTTTATGCAAGACATATTTTGAGATAACCGTATACGTATCAGGTTGTGCCGATCCTAGACCGTTGTGAACCGCTGTGCTCGTACCTCCGTGTATCGATTGTGCCTGTCTCCTGGATACTGTTGTGTTTTGCTTCTCGATACCAGTCGTGTCAGTTGTGATCTTGCATTGTTGTGGCTAAGGTGAGTTCATGGCCCCTACTTTTACCGGTTTTCTAACTATTTTGGGGGAGAATACATGCTCGTTTTTAACTAAACTCAATAACTGTTTATCTGGAATATGCGAACTGTTTACTCAATATTTGACTGTTTGGCTGAAATATTTGATCTCGTTATTTGATGGCATTATGTGATTTGATTGGTATTCATGTGAGAAAACCTTCAAACTGTTTTGAATGGACCTAACCGTTGTTTTTTATTTGCTATAACTTGTTGACTGGCTAAGGTTAGATATGCGTTGGATGTTTGTCTTAGACCAGGGTAGCAAATAATCTCGTTTTGATTTGCTATAACATGGTGCCTGGCTAAGAACTGATATACTTAGGGCCCTACTGTGTTTGTCAATATGAAAGAGGGCTCCTGTGACCTATCATATTGATATTGGATTGGTTGTGTTTGTTGATATTTGTGGAATTTGTGATTTATATCCATCTTAGTCCAGTGTAGAAAATCACTTATCTTGGTCCACTGTTATACTTTTTCTTAACCTGTGATTTACGCAGTGTGAACCTACGTTGAATTTGACTTGTTTGTCATTGACGATTTGAACTCAAAAACTTTTTGTTTCAACTACCATTTTAAAACTAAAACCTGTGAACTCACCAGCATAAGCTGACCCTTTTAGCATGTATTTTCAGGTTTAAGGTGATAGCTTATTTCTAGAGGCGCTTGGCAAGGGGCATGGTCATAGACGACTCTGATATTTATATTTGGGATCGCTTTATTTATTTTATGGGCCTCTTTCCGCACTACTTTTGAAAAATGTAAATTTAACACTTTTTGTTAATAAATTTTATTCTAAACGGTTGAGGTAAAACCGTTCTTTGTACCTTGTGTTGTGATATCAATTGAATAGAACCTCAGTGACATGTATGCTTCCGCTGGACCCGATTTTTGGGGTGTTACATTATCACAACGGTAACACGTTATATGTGAGAGGTCACGTTTCTCCTGTTTCTTACCCTTTTGCTTATTCTCTTCATGGTTTTTCGAGGAGTCACGTTGACCTTGGTTTTAATAGTTGCCCCTACTACGTCCTTGACCACGACCTCGAGAGTTTGAACCACGTCCTCTTCCTCCACTTTAGTCATTATTCCTATTGGAATTTCCATCCTATCATAAAGCAACTTTTCTTGAGCATCGTTTGCTTTATCATCTTCTTTCACTCTTTCTTGATACGCTTTCAATCTACCAACCACATCCTCAAACCCCGTTTCTTTAAGGTCTAAAACCTGTTCTAGGGCTGCCACGATATGGACAAACCGTTTAGGAAAACTTGTGAGAAAGTTCTTTACCAGCTTGTGTTCCGACATGACTTCTCCAAGCGTGGCTGATTTAGAAGTAATACCTGATAACTTTTCAGCATATTCGTCTATGGTAACACCCCAACCCGGCAAGGGTAGAAGTGTCACGTAAATGGTGACATATCAAAGGCAAGCATAACATACGACTTACATAATACAAATGGTTTACAAAGTTACAAAGGAAAATATACCAAATCTACGTAGTCATGCATAAATGAATACTAAAACTAAGGTATCGTCTTCATAAGCTAATCTCTCATCCCAAAGCAAACCCAAGCTCCTGGCTTCCTACTAAAACCTGCCGCAGGAAAAGAAATGCGGCTGAGCTTAAAAAGCCCAATGAACAGATATATAATAAACGGAAACCAAAATCAAATGGAAATGAACAGACATATCATAATGAATGAGATATAGGAAAAGGGAATAAAGAGTAAGGTTTAGGACAGTCATCCACCACGAGCCCATATCATAACATATCACATATCATATCATATCATATCTTCATAATCATATAGAGGGGAGACCTCTCAGATAATCAGATAATATGAGGGGTGTCCTCATTCTTCAGGTGGAGTAGCTAGCTCCCATATTTTGTGAAAGAAGTGGATTGCACCCATCCTCAGTCACCATATCAAATCATATCATATCATATCACATAACATATCTAGGATGCATCCATACGCCCCCCGAACATATCATATTGGCCATATCAAATCATATCATAGTGAGCTCATATCAAATCAAAATGGGGACGGTGTGGTTAATCACTCTGACCACACAAGAGTCATGCCATTGGTGCATCAATGACATGGCCATGTTACCTTCATGGCTAGGAAACATATTTGGCTCGTAGTATCAAACTGGGGTCAAAGGTCAAAGGTTCAAATATCAAAGGTTCATAGCAAAGGGTCCATATCAAAGTAAGGGTTCATATAGTCATAGTCCGAATCTCAAAGTTCATATCAAAGGGTCATGTCAAGGTTCAAATGCCAAAGGTTCATATCATAGGTTCAAATCAGAAATCAAGAGGTCGAAGGCACCTTATTAAAAGGGCAGAATATCTGTACCTTATTCCAAAGCAAAGCACAAACCAAAAGAATAAGATGCAAAGGATCATGTCCTCTCCTTCTTCACACCTAGAGGGGTAGAAAAGAATTACAAACCTTTCCATTTTAAGTAACTTTCCATTTTTAGCAGGTTTCCATATTTAGTAAGTTTCCATAATTAGTAAGATTTCCATATTCACATTTAGGTTAAGTTATTATTGAATCATAATATGGCTTTAGGGTGTATTTAAACAAGTCACAAAAGTTTAGGGTTAAATATGACAAGTTTTCATAGTTCAGGGTTATAAACGTAACTTTACCAAAGTTCAAGGTTTAAAATAGAAATCTCATAATTTACCATTCGAATACTTTATTTTCCAGAATTACACTTTCAGCCTCCAAGTTTCCAATATTTACGGATTACACCCCTTTACTTTATTAATTTACAAGTTAATCTTATACTTACATAATTTACAAATTTAACCTTTACAATATTCATATTACACATCAAGTCCTTTTTATTCTTTCAAATTACAGAAGTAACCCTCAATATTATTATGATACAAACAGCCCTTAAACTTTCGATAAATTACATATTTAGCCCTTGTACTTTATTACATTACAAATCTATTTACATAATTAACCATAATTACATATTAAGCCCTTAATTTCTCAATTTTACACAATGAACACTTATTTTAACATGTTATACGAACACACCCTTAAACATTCACAATTTACACATCAAGTCCCTCTAGTTATCAAAATTACATATTTAACCCTTAAAGTTACATTTTCAATCTTTAATTATTAATAATTACATATCAAGCCATTAATTTATCAAAATTACACATAACCCCCTGGATATAATTTATTACTCAAAACAGCACCAAGTTTCCAGAAATTACATATTTAGTCCCTCATTTTTATTTATTTTCAATTCGACACATATATTACCCATTAATTCCATATCTCGCCAAATTTACAAGTAAGACCTTCATGTTATAATTTTTATATGTTCTCCTTGATCAATAAAACATTACAAAAATATCCCACAAGTTTTAAAATTTACAAAACAGCCCCTTAACTTATTATTTTCAAATCGTTATGCATAAAAACTTAACAAAATCAAACCCTAGCAATCCCAATCATTTGGCCATCATTCTATCATCATTATTTATCAATTATTTCCATATTTCATTCACTATAAACCCTAGGTCAATCGGTTTAATAATTTTCCCATAATTTCTCTTTTATTTTCTAAGAACTCGATAAACCCATAAATCCAAAACTCACAAATTTGACTTCCAAAAATCAAGATACCATTTTTCTCATGTTGTATGATGAATTTAGAACCCACGAAAATTATATACAAGGCTCATAAAAATCGCATACATGTTTTATAATTTTAACTCGATTTTAGGGTTTTGTAGCTTATAAATTTTTGTTCGATCATAGTACCATGCATGGTTCGATTCCAATAATTTTCACATGTTATATATGATTAAGAGAGGGCTAGAAAAATACCAATTTGATTATAGAACAAGAGGATCACGCGATATGATTTTTATTTGCTCGGTTGCACTTTTTTCGACCCAAACAATACACCACAGCCAAACGATCGACCCTAGGACCTTGTAGCTATTTTCCCCACCTTCTTGGCACTATGAAGAACTCCAGAAAATTATCTCCTTGATGCAGAAAAATCGGATTGAGGTGTGAGGGATTTTTGGATGTGGCGGCACTTTAGTTTTTAGGGTTTAGAGGTGAAATAAATTAGGGATTTGGTATAACTTGGTTAGACCGAGTATTTTGGGGGAGGGTTAGGCCAAATAACCGGCCTTCACAAGGCCCAAATTAATTTACCCTTTATTTTGTGTATTTTCCTAATTTAATTGTGATTTAAATGCTTTTTAATTAATAATAATTGTGTATTTAAATTTTCGGCGCACACAAGGGTATTTTGGTCATTCCACAACTTGTATAAATATTAATCGAAGTCGTCAAAATTATTTTGTATCATATCTTGTTCGTTTCCAGAAGTTTGGGATCGATTCGGAACTTTAACTAAGCTTTAATTAAATTTTAAAGTTTCAGGGGCATTTTGGTAATTTTTGCATGTTTTAGATTTTCGGGTTTTACAACTCTTCCCCTCTAACAGAAAAATTTCGTCCTCGAAATTTGCAAAGAATCAGAAGTGAAAGGATCGAAAACAAAATAGGGACGTACTAGATCAGAATACAAAAATGCGGATAACTAGCTTATATCGATTCCTCGGTTTCCCAGGTAGCTTCCCGCTCTGGGTGGTTCTTCCAAAGAATCTTTACGAACGGAGATGAAATGAAACAGAAGACACAACGGACAGCGAACGGAAATGTAAAAGGCTTGTTTCTCATGACTCTTCATTGCCGATCCAAAAGTAACTTCAGTTCCCAGAAGTGACATATCATACGAAATTCAGATTGCAAGGATCATATTCAACATGACGAATGGTTATCATATTCTCTCAGAAGAGATACAAGGATACGCAAGATTGCGACGGATATGCCGTCCATAGCATTCGATTAGGCAAATCGGATGAGATCGTACCGAAAATAAATTGTAGGTGATATCAAATGGCAGGAACTTATAGCAGAACTTAAGATTCTTATCGGAATAACAAAGGTCAGCAGCCGCGTATCGAGAAATCCAAACGTATCAATTCATATAACGGCGAACAGATTAAGCGTACCGGTGGAATGAACCTAAATCTTACAGATGCAAAAATTCTCACATCTCTCATCAAAATTCTAAGGTTTCTAAAGTACTCCTCGAAATATCCTATGAACACAATGAAGGTACGTCATATGACGTAGGTATTATCACGTTCGCGAACCGTCATAATACCAGCATCATATGAGTATACCATCATGATGGTCATACTTTATCTCAAGTCGCGAACAGAACTACTTATCCTAACCACCTATCAGTCTTTCTCCTCCTAAGGTTGGTCCAAAACAAACATCACTACGGATTCTAAATCGGAGGAATTTGAACGTACAAATAGCGTAACGGAATACGTAAACATCAAAATGAAACTCGTAGTCAAAACATCAGGTCTTCCAAAAATTCACCATCGTTCTCATAACGAACCATCGTCCAACAAATGCATAACGAACACCGAACGGACTTTCTAATTGGAAAAAGGTTCATTCAAAGATCTTAACGAAAGGCAACGGAAACTTAAGGGGTCTAACGGACAATGAATAACGTCTTCAATATCTTCATCCTTTACAAAAAAATCAAATCTTCCGAATCCAAACGTTTACTACAAAGTTTCATCCCTTCAATTTCATGATCTTGAATCCTTTCAAATTCCAAGTAGCCGCTCTCTTGTCTAATCATACGATCATAGGGTGAAAAGGAAATCATAAACTTGAGTCTGGTTCCTCAAGTCTTCGACACTTCTTCTGGACACTTCGGTGTGGTAGCATGAATCTCTTACGTGATCACCGTGCATTCCTCCATTGGCAAGTCTGCTTCAGCTCTCAATTCATCTTAGTACAACTAAAATGACTAGAGAAACAAGGTTGCGTGCCTCCTACAGGTCTTCTAACATGATTCAGAATTCACCAACTCAACTGCTGTGGACTTCCTGGTTTATGTGCTGAAAGCTCATCTCCTACGGTCTGGTCGTCTTGATGCCCAACTGAAGTCTCCACGTGCTGCTTGGGGTATAATTGAGTCTCATCTCAGTCTGTCTTCTTCTCACCTGCTTCTCTCTTGGTAATGCCTGACACGAACCTCTTCTGCACATCTTCTACAAAGTTTCTAACTCTGACAATGGTCTTCAGACCTGGTCCTTTTTGTGGAAGCTCTTTAGTCATCGGATACCTGGTGGTGTTATTTGCTACAATCTCTGATCATCAAGTGAATCTATTCTTCTTGGAACAACGGGTCGGTTCACTTTATACTAAAAATGGTCAACGAGTTCCTCGTTCGTCTCTGAGCATAAACACACTGTCATACTATGACAATTGTTCGAATATTTGCGAAAACATGGATCTTCTAGCCAATACAATTGACATCATTCCAAACTCATAGTGGTCACACGAGTACTTAAAGAAACTTCAGGAAATCTTCTTAGGGAAACTTCATATCACAAATAAAATTGCAATGCATCACGGAATTTAATCTCAACTAATCAGCTTCCTTCTCAGAAGTGCTTGTGGTTGCTGCTCCCGTCTTTCAAACTCAAATGAGGTCGTCTGCTACGGAGTTTCAAAAATAGAACAAATCAAATATTGATACGCGGAAATGGAATAATGATTACGGTTACATTCACGATGGTCGGTGTGCCGCCGCACACTCCCCTCTTTCTTCCTCATAACCCAACAGGAGCATTCAAGAGATCACTGAAGTGAACAAACTCATATCCCATCAGTTCCTACAATCTCTTAACTTCTTCAGTATCGTGGTTTCGCCAATTCAGATTAGTTCAATGCAAACTTTACTTCCCAAACGGATCTCAAAAGGTTTATCAGAAACACCAGAAATTTGTACAACAGAAATTTCAAATGCCGAAGCTTTCCATGAGTGGATACTAACAGGCGTTAGGAGAAAATTGGAAATCAAAGAGATCGGAGTATGTGCTTCATAGCAACAATAATCTTAATAGATTCAAATGATTGAGAATATCATATCAAAATATGGTGAAGCAGATTGTTAAAGGTCGCAAATATTGCAGTCCATGATAGCTTTACAAAAACCACCACTCCATAGTCAAGAGACCTCAAAGTCAAATACATCCAAAGGGAAACGGATTCTCAGAGCGAATGTGGTTGTCAAATCATACGGATAGTTTACATATCAAATTTAGGTACATGATTCATCAAAGTGTAGGATGGGAGAGTATTTGAATATATCAAGGTCAAATATATCAAATTTAGAATCGTGAACAGTTCAAAGGATTGAAATCTTGTTTATCTTATAACATAGGAATGGTAGGGTGTGCACCGATAGTAATACGAACATCGTTTAACTGTCAGAGTTGAGATGTAGGGAATATCAGTTATTAGCATCAGCATGCTTAGATAACAATTCCATACTAGACAAAAATCAACATCAAATCCTTCTAAAGGAAAAGTTGGTTAACATACAACGTTCATCATTCAAATGACGGAAGGTAAGACTTCCTCGTCTTCTGCGACAAACGTTCTTATAAGGTATGACTAAAGGCAAAGGCAAGATTCAGAGTGATGCGGAAGCAATTACTACTCACATGGATGTCCTAGACTACCCATTCCTCACCGGTTATGACTTATAATCCTATGGGAAGATTCTACGCAACTTCGCAAAGGTTATCCTACGAGCGCCTACAGTGGAAACTTAGGGGTCCTAACTTACACAGGCCAAGGGTAGATGTACTACAAGTCGTGAACCTGGCTTTGATACCATAATTGTAACACCCCAACCCGGCAAGGGTAGAAGTGTCACGTAAATGGTGACATATCAAAGGCAAGCATAACATACGACTTACATAATACAAATGGTTTACAAAGTTACAAAGGTAAATATACCAAATCTACGTAGTCATGCATAAATGAATACTAAAACTAAGGTATCGTCTTCATAAGCTAATCTCTCATCCCAAAGCAAACCCAAGCTCCTGGCTTCCTACTAAAACCTGCCGCAGGAAAAAAAATGCGGCTGAGCTTAAAAAGCCCAGTGAACAGATATATAATAAACGGAAACTAAAATCAAATGGAAATGAACAGACATATCATAATGAATGAGATATAGGGAAAAGGAATAAAGAGTAAGGTTTAGGACAGTAATCCACCACGAGCCCATATCATAACATATCACATATCATATCATATCATATCATATCTTCATAATCATATAGAGGGGAGACCTCTCAGATAATCAGATAATATGAGGGGTGTCCTCATTCTTCAGGTGGAGTAGCTAGCTCCCATATTTTGTGAAAGAAGTGGATTGCACCCATCCTCAGTCACCATATCAAATCATATCATATCATATCACATAACATATCTAGGATGCATCCATACGCCCCCCGAACATATCATATTGGCCATATCAAATCATATCATAGTGAGCTCATATCAAATCAAAATGGGGACGGTGTGGTTAATCACTCTGACCATACAAGAGTCATGCCATTGGTGCATCAATGACATGGCCATGTTACCTTCATGGCTAGGAAACATATTTGGCTCGTAGTATCAAACTGGGGTCAAAGGTCAAAGGTTCAAATATCAAAGGTTCATAGCAAAGGGTCCATATCAAAGTAAGGGTTCATATAGTCATAGTCCGAATCTCAAAGTTCATATCAAAGGTTCATGTCAAGGTTCAAATGCCAAAGGTTCATATCATAGGTTCAAATCAGAAATCAAGAGGTCGAAGGCACCTTATTAAAAGGGCAGAATATCTGTACCTTATTCCAAAGCAAAGCACAAACCAAAAGAATAAGATGCAAAGGATCATGTCCTCTCCTTCTTCACACCTAGAGGGGTAGAAAAGAATTACAAACCTTTCCATTTTAAGTAACTTTCCATTTTTAGCAGGTTTCCATATTTAGTAAGTTTCCATAATTAGTAAGATTTCCATATTCTCATTTAGGTTAAGTTATTATTGAATCATAATATGGCTTTAGGGTGTATTTAAACAAGTCACAAAAGTTTAGGGTTAAATATGACAAGTTTTCATAGTTCAGGGTTATAAACGTAACTTTACCAAAGTTCAAGGTTTAAAATAGAAATCTCATAATTTACCATTCGAATACTTTATTTTCCATAATTACACTTTTAGCCTCCAAGTTTCCAATATTTACGGATTACACCCCTTTACTTTATTAATTTACAAGTTAATCTTATACTTACATAATTTACAAATTTAACCTTTACAATATTCATATTACACATCAAGTCCTTTTTATTCTTTCAAATTACAGAAGTAACCCTCAATATTATTATGTTACAAACAGCCCTTAAACTTTCGGTAAATTACATATTTAGCCCTTGTACTTTATTACATTACAAATCTATTTACATAATTAACCATAATTACATATTAAGCCCTTAATTTCTCAATTTTACACAATGAACACTTATTTTAACATGTTATACGAACACACCCTTAAACATTCACAATTTACACATCAAGTCCCTCTAGTTATCAAAATTACATATTTAACCCTTAAAGTTACATTTGCAATCTTTAATTATTAATAATTACATATCAAGCTATTAATTTATCAAAATTACACATAACCCCTGGATATAATTTATTACTCAAAACAGCACCAAGTTTCCAGAAATTACATATTTAGTCCCTCATTTTTATTTATTTTCAATTCGACACATATATTACCCATTAATTCCATATCTCGCCAAATTTACAAGTAAGACCTTCATGTTATAATTTTTATATGTTCTCCCTGATTTATAAAACATTACAAAAATATCCCACAAGTTTTAAAATTTACAAAACAGCCCCTTAACTTATTATTTTCAAATCGTTATGCATAAAAACTTAACAAAATCAAACCCTAGCAATCCCAATCATTTGGCCATCATTCTATCATCATTATTTATCAATTATTTCCAGATTTCATTCACTATAAACCCTAGGTCAATCGGTTTAATAATTTTCCCACAATTTCTCTTTTATTTTCTAAGAACTCGATAAACCCATAAATCCAAAACTCACAAATTTGACTTCCACAAATCAAGATACCATTTTTCTCATGTTGTATGATGAATTTAGAACCCACAAAAATTATATACAAGGCTCATAAAAATCGCATACATGTTTTATAATTTTAACTCGATTTTAGGGTTTTGTAGCTTATAAATTTTCGTTCGATCATAGTACCATGCATGGTTCGATTCCAATAATCTTCACACGTTATATATGATTAAGAGAGGGCTAGAAAAATACCAATTTGATTATAGAACAAGAGGATCACGCGATATGATTTTTATTTGCTCGGTTGCACTTTTTTCGACCCAAACAATACACCACAGCCAAACGATCGACCCTAGGACCTTGTAGCTATTTTTCCCACCTTCTTGGCACTATGAAGAACTCCAGAAAATTATCTCCTTGATGCAGAAAAATCGGATTGAGGTGTGAGGGATTTTTGGATGTGGCGGCACTTTAGTTTTTAGGGTTTAGAGGTGAAATAAATTAGGGATTTGGTATAACTTGGTTAGACTGAGTATTTTGGGGGAGGGTTAGGCCAAATAACCGGCCTTCACAAGGCCCAAATTAATTTACCCTTTATTTTGTGTATTTTCCTAATTTAATTGTGATTTAAATGCTTTTTAATTAATAATAATTGTGTATTTAAATTTTCGGCGCACACAAGGGTATTTTGGTCATTCCACAACTTGTATAAATATTAATCGAAGTCGTCAAAATTATTTTGTATCATATCTTGTTCGTTTCCAGAAGTTTGGGATCGATTCGGAACTTTAACTAAGCTTTAATTAAATTTTAAAGTTTCAGGGGCATTTTGGTAATTTTTGCATATTTTAGATTTTCGGGTTTTACCTGATAACTTTGCAGCATATTCGTCTATGGTTCCGGTATCTGACATCTTCAGGTTCTCGAACTCCGTAATTAGGGTTTGAAGTCTAGCTTCTTTCACACGATCAGCACCTAGGTTACGGGTCTTTATTGCTACCCACATCTGCTTCCCAGTTTTTAAATTCCTGATTTGCATAATCAGGTCTTCTGGTATTGATTGAAACAACAAACCTTTAACTATGTTATTCTTCTTTGGATCGTCTAAGCCCGGATCGACCACTTCCCAGAATCCATGAATTCCAAAAAACACCTCCATATGGTGTAGTTAGTTGACGTTAACATCGGGCACTGAAACGTCAAATTTGACTCTTTTGCTTGCGGTCGTGGATTGCTCGAACCTGATGGATCTCCAGTCATCTTGGTTCTTCTTCATGATCGAGTATAAGTTTGTAATGGGGAACTATCCAGCTCTTGATCACATGGCTAGATAATTTATGTTCAGTGATAAAAAACTAACTACTTAGCAGTGAACAGACCTGATCAATGAGCAATGACCAGACCTTATAAACAAGCAAACTACTAAGCTGTGACAACTTAAACCAATGACCAGACCTAATAAAAACAAAAACCCAACCACTTAAATCTTCACGTCAGCTTCTATTTTTCAAGGTTTGATCAAATACACGACTCAACCACGGTTTCGCAGGTTAGAGTCCAAGATTGTTGCTGTAAACCCTTAATT